>CAOKZL010001800.1:0-550026 GCA_948472985.1 Iguana delicatissima
GAGTCCATCGGGACGAGGACCAGTGTGAGCTCGTCGTTCCGCACTGCTCCGGTGTCCAAAATGGCAGCTTCCGGTTGGTGGAGGCTCTCCACCAACCAGAGAAGTTCACCAGCCTAAAGCCCGCCCCCGACAGATCTGCAGGCACACACTAGTGCGCGCCTGCAAATCTGCACCGGAGCACGGCGACAGAGCAACACGGGGTCACGTGCTCCGTACTTTTTAAAAACCTCTTAAAAGAAGTTTTTAAAAAGCATGCTGCGGTACCAGTTACGGTCGCTCGAGAGTGGACTGAGGTGCGGAATTACAAAAAGCAGTCCGCCTCAGTCCACTCCACGGTGCAGAAGACCTCCGTTGGAGGTCACTCTGCACTGTTTTAATTGGCCAGTGCAGAAAGGGCCTAAGTTGCCACTCTCTTGGAAAGATCAAGCTTATCACAGACATGGTGATATTCTATGTACAGTATGTCTTGTGCGCTGCTTTACAATGGCATTTGTTGAACCAATTTATTTATTCACATCCTGCTTTTCTTGAAAAAAGAATTCATGAAACTTGATGGAGTTGACTTTTCTGATATTGTCCAGAGAGTTGGATCTACAAAATGCAGATATTCTGATAACTTGAGGGAGCATGGGAGTTGGACCCAGGTCATCATTTCAGCTTGGAATACCAGATAGCATTGTTCTACATAACCATGCATATGCTGAATTTTTCTTGCTGAATTAGACCTGCTGCAAACACTTACTAAACCAATACCAGCCAGTGTATTATAGTAGTTTGGAAACCATGGAAACCCATTGGGTGACCTTGGGCAAGCCACCCTCTCTCAGCCTCAGAGGAAGGCAAAGGCAAACCCCCTCTGAACAAATCTTGCCAAGAAAACCCCATGCTAGATTTGCCTTAGGGTGTCGTAAGTCAGAAATAACTTGAAGGCGCACAATAACAGCCATTTAAAGTTTTTGTATTTAAGTGTTGGTTTTAACTTTTTGTTTAAAACACGAGGTCCTCTGAGTGTATTTCTAATAGAAAGGTATGACAATTTTTTTCCACTAAATAAGCAAATATTTAAAATGAAATAATTAAATGTACCTCATGCTTTCTAAGTAGAAAGAGCAAAAGATATCAGTATATTTAATGTTTTTAGCATGTAATGTTTTCAACTGTACAAATAGTTCAATTGTTTTTTTTAAAAAATATTTTTTTTAAAAATTGTATTGTTTCAACAGTAGCCACCTTGAGTCTCACTGTCAGAAGAAAGGTGGGATACAAATAAGTAACATAAAGAAATAAATCAGATGTTTAGAAGATGTTGGGGAAATAAATGATGGATATGTAAATATCCAGGTCTCATTTCCCAGAGTCACCCAAACCAAAGAAAAATCTGAAAAATAAGTTTTAAAAGGGTGACTAGGCTGTCACCAGACTGATAATAGCATACCTGAAAAAATGCTGGGCATGTAGTCTTGGTGATCGTTATTTAATTTGTTTAAGCAAAAAAAGCCCATTTCTACAGCAGAATACAAATTAGGGTAATTATGTTGTGATGGAGCACTGCATGTTTAAGATGAAAGGTTTTCTTTACAAAAGCTCCTTCTTCACTTCAGTAGATGAATATAAAATCCCACTTAAACAACATAGCATTTTCCATATTTCCATCTCTTCAAAAAGCCTGTTAATCTGTCGGTTTTTAATTGTACGGTAAAGTAAGGGTGGGTTTTTTTTCCAGATTCCTTAAAAAGACTATTCATCATTTAAACAATTAATACAGATGCAAATGTGTACACAAGCATAGGGAGGAATTGACATTTTAAAATGTCGGTTGTGCAATGTAATAAAAAGCAGAAAGCTTTTTATATTGCATTACAAGAAAGAGCTTTAGACTGCAAAGGGCTGCAAGCCAGAGGGAATGGGGGTGGGAATGCCATTCATGGAGTTGGGCACAGAGATGCACATGTCCTTGCACCAGCTACATACATACCTAAGGCAAGGAACAGACTTCTGCATATAGAAAAAAACATCAAGACAGAGCTTGGTTTTGCTATGCAAAGCTGTTAGGTGAAGAGATAACTGCTCAATATGTTTGTTTTCCCAGCAGGAAAGACCCCGTTTTGCAACCATGGGCCCTATTCAGTTATTTCCTTTAGCAGAAATGACAAAATGTTCTTACCTTTCTCTAAATGTGACTTCTGTTCTCAACCCATCTCTTATTCAAATTAGATTATGACACACTTGTTGACATTTTTCTTCATTCCTGGAAATTAGTACATTTTTTAAAAACATGTTCCTTAATGTACACATGCTATGTGCTTTTTTCCTATTTTTTCCTATTTGAAGGGATGTTATGTCAAGGAGGGAGCGGGCTTGTTTTCCGCTGCTCCAGAGACTAGGACATGGAGCAATGGATTCAAGCTGCAGGAAAGGAGATTCCACCTGAAGCTCAAGAACTTCCTGACGGTCAGAACTGTCCGGCAGCAGAATATGTTGCGTCAAGGGAGTGTGGTGGAGTCTCCTTCTTTGGAGATTTTTAAGCAGAGGCTGAATGGCCATCTGTTGGGAATGCTTTGGTGGGTGTCCCTGCATAGCAGGGGGTTGGACTCGATGGTCCCTGTGGTCTCTTCCAACTCTATGATTCTATGATTCTATGACTTAAATGGCACACTGCTACTTACTTTGAAGCGGTACACATTTTTATCATTCACCTCTTTAAAATTTACCCATGATTCTGTATATATTTTATTTCTTTGAAAACAACTCCAAGCCTTGCTAATGTTCAGATTTGTGATGAGAATTGCCCTTTGTCTCACCATGAATTTCTGGAGGTGTAAAATGATTGCTTCCACCAAAGATCTCATCATGTCTCACAACGCACAGCTTACGAATTATAGTCTTGTGGTTTCTATTTTGGTCTGAATTTGAGCCAGTGTTAGAGCTAGGACTAGACATCAAAGCCAAAGTCCAGGGCCTCACAGGTTATGAGGTTTTCAAATGCCTACCCAAAGAGCAGTAGGCAGATGCTAGGAGGAATTAGAAACAGGCCCTAGGCTGGTATGGACACATTTGAGCCCACTTGGGCCATTCCCCACTATATCCTGTCTTTCTTTTTATTTTTAAAAAACATTTTATAGTCAGGAGTTGACTGGCTGGGTATGTACATGGTTACATAGCTATTACTGGCATTTATAAACAGTTTTAAATATTTCAATATGATTGTCTATTTAATGAAATGTTAAATTTTTTTGAACCGTATTGCCTTAACTGTATTTTGTTTTTGTTCCATACTATAAGGCACTGAGGTCCTCAGACTAGAAGAAAGACAGGATATATGTTAGTTAATTGGATGAATGAATGAATGAATGAATGTATGAATATTATATTTTCTGCAACAAAAGGGCCCCTTGTTCCCAAATAAATGTGTTTACCATCAGGGTAGCAGAACTAGATTCCATGTTATTCTCAGTCATGGTGCTATGACTAAAGTCAACTTAAGATATGAAACTGAGTGGCTCAGAATTTTTTGGTTCACAAGCAGGTTTTTGTTTGCTTTTTGCTCAATAATGTAAATAAACACTATTGCATGGTGTGAAATTATGGTGGCTGGGTAAATATATACGTGGAGGTGATAAGTATGAGTTATATGCTCTTCATAACTGAAGTAAGACATATGGTTGTCTCAAGTTTCCACCATCTTAAAACCATGAACCCAATGGTGTAAAATTATATAATGTCACCACAGACTTCTGCTGTATCTGCAATTGTTCACTGGGAGCAGCTACTAGCCAACATTGATGTCAAGCTGTGACCCTGTTCTGAAAGTTCATTGTACAACAGAATTGTTTGGCTTTAAAATTCCTGACACAAGAAGGGACATGCTTCACTGCTTCTTGGTATGCCTCAGCTACGGCATCCTATGTTCTCATTTGAACATAGCAGCAGAACTTAGAAAAATGACTTTTTGGGGAGTTCAACTCCCAGAATCCCCCAGTCAGCTTTCTAACCTCTGTAGAGAAGTTTACCATGGAGGTGTACCCTCCAACTGTCTTGATTTGGCAAGGACAGTCTCAACTAATCCCCTATCATCCCACTTTTTCAACCGCTTCTAAAATATCCTATTTTCTCACTCCTCCTCACACTTTCCCCTTTTGTCCTTGGCTTACTGCAATTTACTAAGGTAGTCTGCACTCACTGAAATGAACCAAAAATGATCCTTTGTCAGCCATGAAGTTGACAGGATTTGGGCCAACCACTCTCACACTAATTTACTCCATAAAGTTATTATATGGGGATAATATAGGCAAGAAAGAACAAGTTGCTTAGCTGTACCCGCGGTTCTTTGAATGGTCATCTGTGAACTTACACAAATGGGTCATCTGCACTTGTGCAGTGCACTGTTCGAAACCTTCTAGAGCTTGACAACAAGCATTTTGACAGGAATCCTGCTCCCGTCCCCAGAGGCTCTTTAAGCCACATTCTTGCTTAAAACATCCGTTCCATGGCTGTCTAAGGCAGCAGCCAGAAGACTGAAGGACAAAGCAGGACAAAAAAGGGAAGGTAGAGCAGGGTTGTTTGTTCACATATGACCACCCAAACACTCTAGAAGGTTCCAAAGAGTGCACTGTGCAGACATAGAAGACCCATGTGTGAGTCATGGAGACCACGAAGAAGAAACAACAATATCCACCTCATTGATATCCTTGGAGTAAAGATGGAATTAAAATGAAATGAAAAAAGTGTTAAAAATAATTTCCTGGGTCAGCCTGATGGGCCATTAGAGTAACTCCGTACAAGCTGAACCTCCAACTGTTTTTGGACTGAAGGGATAAAATGAACCACCATGGTTACCACCTAAAGTAAAAGCCATCTCAAGGCATCACTTGGTTCATGTAATACTGTTCAGTTCTTTTTTTAAAAGCAAGACATTCTGGATTTATCCATCAGTTAATTTGAGAGCAAGAAAATCAATTTCCCAGTTTGGAGAAACCGGGCTGTGTTTAAGCAAATGTACTTATAATCATAAATTATTTTCTTCACACTAGTTATTTTTTTAAACCAATATTTGAAGTTTAGGGGCAAAACTGTATTAATAAGGATCATTTTAAATGCTGGGAATTTAAAGGAAAGCAATTTAATTACCAAAGAACCAGATCAAAGCACATGTTTGAAAGTGGTATATTTATAATTAATTATCAAGGTAGATGCAATTTAATAAAAAAGTAAATATGAAAATTGTTTCAACTTCCCCTCACCTACCCACCTAGAGAGATGAAAAGACTCATTTGCTGCATATGCCCCCACTGTACCCAGAGAAAGAAACAAAGAGAGGACATATATACCCAAAGAGAAAGAAAAACAAGAGAAGAATATTCTTTCATCCTCTAATTTGTTTCTGATAATAGTAGTAATTTCTAATTCTATTCAATTGTCCTGGCAGGTTTGCAAAGTAAATATCTTTGCACAGCTGAAAACCTGCTTTTAAATTTAGGCTCCAAACAAGTCCTCCATACTGTAATTCTGAATATCAAAACATCAAGAGTTTTGTCAAAATGTACTAATGAACACTTTTGGTCCACCAAAAACCACCCAAAGTTTAGAATATTAAGAGTCTTTTCCCTTTAACTTGAGGCAAGTTCACAGGAACATGTATTTCAATTCTCAGTTACAATATTCTATACTTATTGATTAGCAATTCATGGATGAATTAGCTGCTGAAGAGGACATTTGAGGACTACATTCAAGGACATGTTAAGTACCACAGGACTGCATCTATGGTGCAAGACCTATCAAGGTTCATTCACACATGCAGTTCATCAAGCTATGAACATATATAGACTTGAAACTTTAAACAGGATAGCATGTAATATATAAATAGCATAGTAAGTGTAGCAAGTGAAGTTCTGCTCTCTGATGGAGCTATACATCACAGGTATGATATTTTCACAAAAAGTGGCACTGAACTCATGACAGCTATACATAAGGACAAGCCTTTAGCCATGGAGCAGAGGCTACTTCTGTCAAAGCCCATGTATAGGAGAAGGGCAAAAAATGTTGCTTTCCTTGTAAGTACATTCCCAATACATTGCGGTAAAGAATCTCAGAAGTAGAAAGAAAGCTGAAGCCATAAAGTACAACCAGTTTAAACAGATGAAGCAGCAACAGAAAACATATTACAAGTTTTTGGTCACTATCTAGAACAAAAGACCCTGAAGAGTCTCTACCTGTAGGGTATGCCAGAGCTGTGGTTCCATCTCTAACTAGGCTCTATGCCTTGATCTGAAAGACAAGTCTATTGGGAGCAAAGAATCCTTAAAGTAACTCACTCCAAAACTAGACAGATACTTACAAATTACAGCTGGCAGCTTAAATGAGCCTGGAATCAAACTGGTAGCCCATTATGTTAGAATCAGCTCAAAGCTGAGAGTTGGAATATGGCAGAGAAGTTCCAGTTCCAGTCTAGTCACCTTGGTGACCTTTCAGAGAACAAGAGTCTCAGAAAAGTACAACAAATGTTGTGAGGGAGCTAGGTTGCTGTAGTTTACTGTAACACAGACCAGCATCAGACTGTGAGCCATCAACTGCCACTCTGCAGCAAGTCTTCAAGAACGAAACACTTGTAGTGAATGGGCACAAATATGATGATGAGTCCTGGCACACATTAGGGGAAAAAATTGCTGGCCTCCCACATACCCTGAGAAACACAGCTGTAACAAAACAACCAAGAGCTTTATCATAGGAGACAGATAAATCACAATACAGCAGGATAATGGTGCTTTGGCTAGGACTTGTCAGGTTGCTAATGAGCTAGAGAGATTTTTTGTGTTTGTAAAAGAAATGCTTTCCAAACAGTCTCCACCAGAAGAACAACAGAAGAGGAATGATATCATGTGAGGTTTTATTACACACAGGTAAAACACAATTGCAGTAGGTTAATAGTGTCTTTGGCTGGGACTTACCACATGAACCCTTCCTTTCTCTTCTGTTTCTTCTTCCAGTGACAGAAAAGTATTTCTTTTATTAACACACACAAAAAGTTAATGACCTCCTTTGTAAAAGAAACACTTTTCAAATTATCTCCCACCAAGAGAACAACAGAAGAAGAATGAGGTAATGTGGTAAGTCCCAACCAAGGACATTGTAATTGCAATTTACTTTCCTCATGTGGTAAAGCCCTAAGCCTGCAATCCTATGTTAGATCTACTCACAAATAATTCCTGCTAATGCTGGGATTGTGGGATTGGCTGCAGCCCTAAAAATGTTTACCTGGGAATAAGCCCTTTTGAACACAGTAGGGCATACTTCTGCATAAGTATAGACAACATTGCTCTTGAAACAGAATTTGGATGTACTGTATTGTACACTTTACTAACTCACTAACATAAATGTACACATATCTATACAGAACAAATAATATTGATTATTAGTAAGAACACTAATAGTACCTTACAGTTGTTTGAAAGAATACAAGACAATGAGAAGTGCTTTGAATTTTATAAAGCATTCTATTGATGCTAAGTATTATAAAGAACAGAAGCAGTATACTATAGTTTTGAATAATGACTATGAGAGACCAGGCTTTGAATCCCCACTTGGCCATGGAAGCCCATTGAGTAATCCTGGATAAGTCACACTTCCTGAACCTCAGAAGAAGGCAAAGACAAATCTCCTCTGAATAAATTTTATACACAACACTATAGACACCGAAGATTCCAATCCTGAGCATAGTTAGGCAGCATCAATTGACTTTATTTAAAGCTCTGATGGTCAAAACAAGAATTCACTAGTAACTGACAACATACACATGAAACCAATGAAAAGCGATATAAGCAATTAAAGTGTCAGATGAAAGACACACACACAAAAAAGGACATTCAAGGGGTGACAGAGTATACAGTTTTATATGCAAATGTTGGAAGCTTAGAGCCAAGATGAGTGGATCAGAACGCCTGCTATTAAAAGAGAATGTAGATATAAACATATCAGACACCTGCCAGAACAATGGAAATCAATATAGTATAGTCAGGTATTTTTCTAAAAAGGCTATTTAAAAGATAGAGTAGGTTGAACTGTAGTACTGTATATCAAAGAAGACCTGCATTCAGATGTCAGGAATCTGAAAGAAATCACCATTTCACAGAACTGCTATTGATTGAAATTCTCCAAAAGCTGAAAAGGAGGTTATTCAGCAACAATAGCTGTTAAGTGGTTGAAGTGAGATAAAACATCTGTTTTGAATCTTACAAATGTCATGTTTCAACACTTTTTTCAGAACAGCCATGGCCAACCTTCTTGGGAATTGTGTCATATTTTAAATCCAAAATATGATAAGGTGCTGCTCTAGTGCAAATAATCATACGCAGGTAGAAATTCTATACCTCAGGATGGTTTGATCCCTTATTTACTGGGACAGAGCAAGCCAATGTGCTGTGCTAGAGAAACAGATGACAATATGTGGCTGGTGATATGCCATAGATGACTCCAGGACCTCTCCAGTTGCTGCCCAGAAATGCCAGCTTCTGCATAGCCCAGCCCTGCCTTAAGAAAAGTTAAATCACTCATTCAAGGCAGCAGATTGTGGGGAGGGGCAGCATAACTTCAGTTACAGACTTTCACACACACACAACCACTCACCTTGGTAGGAATCTGTATGCTTTCTGGTTCCAAAGGAATGGCAGTAGAGTCTGGAGCAAAACACTGGCCAGAAACTAGCTGTGCCATGTTTCAGTTCAACTTAGAGAATACCAGGCTTTCTTTGTGTTGGACTGAAGCAGGACCCAGATTAGCGAGGTTCCAATCACTGCTACTTCCACCAGGTCCCAGGATGAAGGTCCATGGCAAGGGTAGCTATGAGGAGATGGAAATGGGGGCATTGACTCAATAGGAATTCTGTCTCCCCCTCCATGAAATTTTCCCTCAATCTCAAGGTTTCTAGCACTTAAGTATTTAGAAATTTAGAAATATAGCATTTAGAATGCATTTAGAAATACAGGTTATGCATCCAAAGAAAAGGGACAGGCAAAATTTCCAAGGGAATGCAACCACAGCAAAAACATCCTTAGGTGTGAACAACTCTCTACAATCCTGGAAATTACAATCCCCAAATTTCATTTGGACAGAATTCTTAATTGGCCAATAATGCCCTCATTTTGCAATCCTATGCCCCAGCTATAGCCTTGGTCCATGGCTGATCCACTCACACAGCTTGGAGGAAGAAGACTGACCAGCAGCTACTATAGCTGGGCTTGTCTTCTCTACTTCCATGAAAAGTATATTCCTCTTTCACTACTTGAGAATATATTTGTCCTCAATAGACATATGTGCCATTGGTACCTTATACATCAAAACCCAGAGCTGGCTTTGCCATTATGAAGAGTGAGGCAGCTGCCTTAAGAATTCAATATTGGGAGTGCAAGGCAGTAGCAAGGGGCTGGAGGGCAGAGGGGTAATATGCCAGGCAGCCAGTGTTGCACTATCTAAATTTAGCCTCCTTCCCTCAATGTACCAGCGGATGCTGCTTTGACACCAACATCAGAGATTTAACTGCCTATCTATCTGGCTTCTCCACACAGAACAAGACATGGAGGCCATCTCACCCGTTGCCTCAAGTGGAAAAATATCTTGAGCTGGCCCTGTTAAAACCACCCAGTTATTACAGTAATTCATTGGATCACAGAATCGAGGCAGTATCAAGATCTGAACAGACAAAGATGAAAAAGCAAAGGCATAGATAATTGATCGATTTTTGCTTCAGTGGCCAGCACTGGCACCTTAATTTTGCACCTCTTTTTGGAAAGGAGTGTGGGAAGCAGGGGTGGAATAGTGTGAAGGGGAGTATTATGAGCTGCTATCGGTGAAATAAGAAGTGAATGTATAATTTATGCATTACTTTGCTGGACAAGGAAAAATCAAAAAAGTTGCCTGGCTTTTGATTCTCTGTAGTTGCCTACAATTGTGTAAAAGCTAAAACTATTCATAAAAATAATATATTTATTCAGCATGAATAAAGTTGCTTCTAGCAGTGACTGAGGTGCTCCATCTATATTCACATCACTTGACAGGAAATCCCATCCATTGCCATGAGACTAATTACTTTGGAACCTAAGGGAAATGCAGTCTAAATAAGAGAGTGATCTGCAGTTAAGGATCAGTGAGCCAGCTAATGGCTGGTTAGTCAAGAAGAGACAACTCTAGAATTTTAATAAAACGTGCCTCAACTCCAGTGCCTCAGGGACTAGACTGAAATACTATGTGAGATGAACGGAGCTAAAGATACTGTTTGGAATTGCAAGTTATGACAGCAGGCCTATTCAGGAACATGATGGGGAAAGTATATCAACATAAGTTTTGTTCTTATCATCCTAAGCCCTAAAATCTCTAAAGTACAGTAGTCCCTTGTTTATTTCTTTTTAAAATAATAATAATAATAATAATAATAATAATAATAATAATAATAATAATAATAGCCACTCCATTGTAAGGCGCATAGTGCAATGCTCAGTGCAGGCTTTAATGCCTGAGATTTGCAAATCAGGAATCAGCCTCAGGAACAGATGCTCCCTTCTCTCCCCCATAAAAATTCCTCCTTGAGAATGATTTTGCAATACAAGTACATCAGTATTAACCATGATTAACACTAACTCTATTCCTTTGTAACCTGAAATTTATACTCACTTACTTGGTTATGAAAGCAACACTGGCTAGCAGTAATCAGGAATGCCACTGATGCTCATGTAATACAAAAGCAGACTTAACTACATTTTTCTGTGTGTATGTCCATACAGGTATAAAAAGATTAAATGCATATAACTGCTATGCAGTATCTAAATCTAGTCCTGAGCTAAAAGGAGCCAGTGTGGTGTAGTGGTTTGAGTGATTTGAGTGTTGGGCTATGACTGGGGAGACCAGGGTTCAATGGGTGACCTTGTGTGCATCACACGCTCTCAGCCCCAAAAATGCCATGATAGGTTCAGCTTAAGGTTCCCATAAGTCAGAAACAACTTGAAGGCACCCAACAACAACCTGAACTAGAAAATATCCAACAACTGGTCTTAGTAGGCTGTGAAAGAACTTGATGGGTTAATGAACGTGTATGCCTTAACTGCTCTCTCTGTGAAACTGTAGTCTGATTTCTCCCATTAACTTTCTCATATTTTGTTGCATTGCAACATGAAATTTATTTAACTGGATATGTTATTGCTCGACATATACAAGAAACTAAACACTGTGAAGATGCCAAATATTTCCATTGTGGCACACATGTTTAAGTAAAGAAAAACAAACTGATACTTGTAGGTTCCATAAGTATCCACCCCCTTTACTCTGATAAGTTTTGGCGCAACCAACTGCCTCTAGGAAACCCCTAAGTACAGTCAGCCCTTCACAATCGCTAGGGTTAGGGATGTAAGACCCTCACAAAAGTGGAAAAATCACAAATATCAAAATGAGTGTGTGTGTCTGTGGGAAGCGGACTGAGGCATGGTGGGGAATGGACAACCAGGATTCAAACCAAGTCATAGAAAGCAGAGAGAAGAGGGGTGGGTTAGCATGGTGGTGCTGAAAATTAAAGCCATTTCCACACCAGACTGTTAATAGCGCTATGATTCCACTTTCAACATCCTATGGAATCCTGGGGTTTGCAGTTTCGGGAGGGGCCAGCCAGCTCCTCCCGAAACTGCAAATCCCAGGATTCCATAGGATGTTGAAAGTGGAATCATAGCGCTATTAACAGTCTAGTGTGGAAATGGCCTAAGCTGTGAGCCATCTTTAGGTAGCCAGGCAGTGGCTGGTGGAGGAGGAGGAGGACAAGAGATGGGTTTTGAAAGGGCTGCAAGGCCTGACTGGAGCTGTCAAGAAGGAGGGTTCCCCTAGAAAAGAAGCACCTGAAGTGGCAGCGTAGGGGTTGAGGAAATTTGCAAATAATCAGATCCATGAAAGTCAAACCTACAAATGCGGAGGGACGACTGTAGTTGAACTGAGAACATTTCTAAGCAATTGCAGGCCTACACGATCTCAGATTCAGTGCTTCTGCTTCTGGAGGCCCCAGAGTTTGCTGGAGAGCATATCTAAACAAACAGTACAATTAAGACCAAGGAGCTATTAAAACAATTCCATGAGAAAGTTCTGCAGAATCATGAATCTGGGTTGGTTTATCAAAAAGTATCCCACACTATAGATACATTCCAAAGCTTGGTTAAATAAAATGAAAATAATCTGTCTCAACTGAAACTCTGCCTAGAGTAGGCCATCTGCCAAAACTCAGTAGTTAGGTATGGATAGCCTTTGTAAAAGAAGGCCAATAGTAACTCCGAAGGAGCTGAAGAGATCTACAGCTAAGATAGGAGAACCATTCATGGGACGACTATTACCCAGACATTCCATAAAGCTGGGCTTTATGAAAGAATGATGAGAAGGAAGCCATTGCTGAAATAAACCTGTGTCAAAGGCTGTTTGAAGTTTCCAAAAAGGCATATGGGGGACACAGCAAATATGTGGGAAAATGTTCCCTGATCTGATGAGACCAATACTGAAAATTTCAGCTTTGCTGGAAAGACACTATGTAGCACAAAACCAACAGTTCTCATTGTTCTGATAATACCATCATCACATCAAAGCATGATGTTGTGGGAAGTGCTTTTCCTTGGCAGGGACTGGGAAATGGTCAGAATTGAGGGCAAGACAGATGGTGTCAAACAGAGGGCAATTCTAGAGAAGAATTTGTTTCAGCTTGCAAGACAATTGGGACTGGGGAGGAGGTTTACCTTCCAGCAGGACAATAACCCTTATCATACATCCAGTGTAACAAGTGGTTTAAAAACAAGAACCTGAATATCTTAGAATGGCCCAGCCAAAGCCCAGACCTCAATCTGATTGAGAATTTGTGGCAAGACTTGAAAGTGACTGTTCATAAATGGTCCTTATCCAATCTGACAAAGCTAGAGCAATTCTGCCCAGAAGAATGGGCATAAACTGCAAAATCCAGATGTGCTAAAACGATAGAGATCTACCCAAGAAGACTTACAGCTGTAATTGCTGCCAAAGTTGCTTCTGCTATGTATTGACTCAGAGGGGTGAAAAGTTTTGCAACAAAGAACTGCCATTTTGTTTTTGTTTACCTAATGTTTGTGTTCCAATAAAACAATTTTGTACCATCACAGTGTTGAGCATCTTCTGTACATCAAGTGGTAATAATGCCAGTTAAATCCCTGTCAATTCCAAATTGTAATACAACAACAAATGGAAAACCGGTGATTCTGCAAGGCATGGTAAAACCTAAACAAACATATTATGCTAGAATCATCAAAAGGTCCAAAATAATTCTTCCTTCAGCTATTGGACCAAAAGCTGACTGTTCTTCTGTCCTCTCTATTGTATAATAAGTGTCCCACAGTTGTTTGCCTTTTAACCATTGCTGTTACCTTTATAAGTGTAAAGGCTGAAGGTTTTCATTGATCAAATAATCAACTGAAGCTAATGTTGATTAATCAGATTATAATTAGAAATATTTGCAGATAGTTAAGGGCTGTTACGATTACCATGTGACACTATCATAGGAAAAGAACATGGCCAGGATCCTGCATCAAAGAGAGTACATTCACAGAGTTATGCCTTGGTTGTATTATACCATTTCATTAAATAATTGCAACATTGTACAACCAAATGTGCATTGTGCGTTGATGCTCAGTTATACAATCAATGTGCAATGTTTAAAGATGTGCAATGGCAGTATATTCATAGCTCCACTTTTTTGAACATTCACCTGAATATGGAAGTTGTGCATCAGCCAAAAAAGTACAATCACATGCATAACGGAATGCATGCATAAGATATTAATAGGATGCCAGCCAATATTGTCCTCCCTCCCTCCCTCCCTCCCTCCCTTCCTAATAGTGATAGCTTTGGTTCATTAAATTATTTTTGACTTGCTTCAGTCTTTCAAAAAGGGACATAGTCTGAGTTTTGTTTATATACAAATTTGTTAATTAATAAACTTATTAAAAATTGTATAAGTCAAATTATTCAATTGGTTGGAAATCCTTACTAACCTTTATGCTCCAGCAAATTTTTAAACTGACACTGAGTATGAACTTACCTCTTGACATACACATTCATCTACTATCCTCCACCAATCCCAGTGTTTTTGAAAGTAGATTGTTGCCAGTGTTAGCTGAGGCCATAGAAGCCAGTTTACCTCTTTGATGCCACTTTTGATTTTCTGTTCTCATACATTCATATGGTTGCTTGTCCAAATTAGCAATCTCACTATCTTTCAGAGAACTGTCTGGCACTTTATGAAAAGGTTTAGGTCGCAAAAATGTTGAAACCAAACTATGAGACTCTTCTTTTCAGTCTCTCTCTCTGGACATAGCTGGCTCTTGTCTAAATAGTCCCAAGTTCACATTGGAGTACTCTTGTCTCTGTCCACTCAACCACAGATGCTCTCTAAACTGGGTCATGACCTGACTCCTTCCTGACCCCAATCCTCCCAGTTAGCTCAACTGCAGAGCAAAAGAAACCTCCAATGTGGTTCATTTGTCTTGAGTCAGAGATGTTACAGCATGGGTTGGACTGCTCCCCACTTTCCCAATCAAGAAAGAGTGATTTAGAAAGTGATGATCAAGAGAAACAGGTGAGAGGCTAATTAACTGAAATGTACTGACACTTGTAGACCATGAATGTACATACCTATACTCTTAAGGACACTACAGAAAATGCATTCTATATTCTCTCCAATCTATTTCTTTTTCTTTACTTGCACCATTATTACCAACAACATGGTTATGGAATTAAACTGCCAAACAACAGTGTTGCAAGAAATCTATGACTTATAATTGAATCAAAATGATATTCCTTCAAACTGAAATATCATGCTAATATGGTGTGATGAGTTGATGCATTTCAAATTTGTGCAGGATTTTTTTCAAAGCCACACACTGTCTCTGTAGCATTCCAATCTCTTATTCAGCTTTTAAAAATTAAAAACTAATCAAGCCAGTCAAATCCCTCTGCAGGATGCTAAAATAGCATTATGAACCTGCCAAAGGGGGGAAAAAACATCTACTCTTGTATGCAAGGCTTCCACTCCTACTCAAATTAGACTATGGTAACAAATGAAAGAGCTAAACCAGAAGTAGCCTATCTTTTCTGGAATTTCAAGTCATTTGTGTATCATCTTTCTTCATGTACACACAACATCCTGCTATATGCCCTCATCTTTTCCTCCCAAGAACAATACATAATGCTATACAGTAATAATGCTGAAAGTGTGCCAGTGCTGATTTGAGGTTATAGCTGTGAAAATTGCAAAATGTTAAATGCTGGTGGAAAGGATGATCTTCTTGTGGGTTCTAAGGGTGTTGTAATTGAGGAGGGAATGATGGTGCTGCCCACCCATAACAATTCTGCCTGAATGAAATTTCCTTTAGTCCCCAAATTTGTAACATTGCCAAGAGTGTGACACTGAAAATAGTTCACACCTAAAACTCTTAAATATACTGTGTTTACATTCCCTTAGTAATTTTGCCTGCCCCTTTCCTTCAGATGCCTATGTTCTATCTCTAAATACTCAATTGAAATTTCAAGTTACTGCACTGCTAGTCATATGAGGATGGAATAAAAATTTCATTGGGGGGCATGGGAAGAGGCAATGCCCTCCTTTTGCCTCACCCTATAGCCATATCCCTAGATTCTGCTGGCCACACTGGGCATCTTTCATGGTGGATCTGGTATAGCAGACAGTAGCATCAGCAGCAACAAAATCAAGTGGAGGAAAAAATGTATAGAAGCGTGGAAGAAATATGAGAAAAGCATGCTTTTTTTTAAGCCAACCTTTATTATTCTCTCTTTTTCATTTAATTACAGGTGGGCACAAGGAAAGGAAGGACTTGGGAACAGAACTCCAGATGGTTTGTTGTAGATCAGCAACAGTTTCTTGCTCTCAGTCATTATAAGTAACACTACAGAACAGTCTCTTTTTCCCTTCTGAGTTAAGCTGCTAAAATTAAGAAAGGTGGAGGATGTGGAGTAGGAGCATAATTATAGAATAGCCAGCTTGGTGTAGTGGTTTGAGCTTCGGACTGCAACTCTGGCTTAGCCATGGAAAGCCACCTTGACCAATTCATAATCTCTCAGCCTCAGAGGAAGGCAAAGACAAACCACATCTGAACAAATCTTACCAAGAAAACCCCATAATAGGTTTATCTTAGGGTCATTAAAAGTCAGAAACGACTTGAAAGCACACAACAATACAAGCTTGGGTTCCACTACTGAAAGCAAATTCTTGCACTTCTCTTTTTCTCAGAGGCCAGTTCTATGGACGTATCCACACTGTATAACTGTAACAGTCTGATACCACTTTAAATGCCATGGCTCCATTCTATGGAATCCTAGGATTTGTAGTTTGGGCAACTACAGTACTAGAGTTCAAATCAATAGAATTTACATAAGTGTTGACTTACCACAATCCCATTGATTCAGTGGATCAGCATCAGGAGGGGCCAGTCTAGTTGGAATTAATTATTAGACCCGCTTGTGTCTGTCAATAAGTGGTGAATGCATCAAAGCAATGCTGACTCTAGCAACATATAGACTCTGAAAAAATTACTTTTTGGACTACAATTCCCAGAAAATTTTGGGAATTTTAGTCTAAGAAGTAACTTTTCTAAGCTGTATACCAGAAACCTTAGGCCAGAGTGGAGACATGTTGCCTACCACATGTTGTTCATCTTCAGTTCCTACCAGCTCTAGTCAGCAAATTCACTAGTAAGTACAATTGGGCCCCCACATTTCCAAATTTTACTTATACTGATTTGATTATTTGCGAGCATCTTCAACCCCTCCCTCCACCTCAGGAGCCCCTCTTCCAGGGAAACCTTCCATCTTAGCTGCTCTGATCAGGTTGCATAGGCCTGCAAAATTCACCTCTGGTCCTCTTCCTCCTCCACCAACCACTGCCTAGCTAGCTAAGGATGGCTCACAGCCTGATTTCTCAGCATCACAAACCCTCCCCGGTGCCTCCACACATCCAAGGAAGGAGATGGGTAAGAGAAAGGAGATATAGGGCCACCATGCCGACTCACTCTTTTCCCTTCTCCTTTCCCTGACCTGGTTTGGGTGCCCACTCTCTCCACCATGCCTCGGCCCCCTTCTCAAACACACACACACATTTTGATATATGTGATTTTTCTACTTCAGTGGTGTTACCCTGTGAACTGGAGGTCCCAGGAGGGGCGCCCAAATAACCAAACAACAACAAGCAAAGATGGGGAAATTAACTGGAGCACTCACTTAAGCTAACTAGAGGCAGGGTAACATTGCGAGGATCTTTTAACCCTATGTATATGGGGTCAGGTCAGTCAAGCAGTCAGACAGTGTTAAAATAACAAAAATGATGTTTTATTAAAGACAGACAAACACTTAAGACAACACAACCACACAGCTAACTAAGAAATAAGGAATGAGAGTATTCGGGGGAAATGGGTGATACGACACCTTTTTCGTAATCCTGAAGAGATTGAAGATGGTAGTGAAGAAACTCAGCGTGGTGGCCGAGGGGAGTTCACTCAACAGAGCGGCAGCAAGGCTGGATGGAAGTCCAGAGCGATCCGAGGAAGCTCTCGGAGCTTGGGGTTTTTATGGGGGAAAATATGACTGTGGGCTAGTCTGTACTTGGGAGAGAACAATGAGGTTTGGGGCACGAGACAATGTCTCTGAAAGGTCAGAATTTAACATGATTGAGTTAAGTTCGAATTGACAAAGGAATGACCAGTATGCAGATGCAGCTTCCCTGGGTGGTGGAGTGTCCAGCTCGCCAGGTTGCCTGCTCGGGGCAGGGTGCTCTTTGTATTAGTGTGCATCCTTAAATAAGACCGAATTGCGATATCAAAATGATATCTAATGTCTATCTAAGCCAGGCCAGTTCACGGTGATAACAGTGGGAGTTCTGTGCCCCTAATCCTAGTGAATGTGGAGGACCAACTGTAATTACTATTTGGAAGAACACATGTTCTCCATCCTTGTGGTATATGCACTTCAGGATTAAAGAAAGCCTGTCAAGGCAGGAGTTGCATTAAGTCACTCATCATTTCCCTTATTATTATTTCCCTTATTATAGAACAACCTATAGAAAGTCACACTGGAAAAAAAAACCTGAAACCTTGGTGTAGACAGGCTCCAGGGAACTGACAAGCTTCTTAAAGCCTGGTATGACAACAGTGTTAGCCTATTTTGTACCCTCAGCAGTAGGTTTTATGCATGTTTTCATGATGTTTTCTATGCTATGTGTATGTTCACTATTCCTATCCTACTTACTTTGTTCTCAACAAAATTGTGTTTCATTTTGCTATAGGCTGGGCTGAAATTTTGTGTTGTTAAATCAGGGCTGGGGAAAGTCCATCTTTTCAGATGTTAAACTGTAGTTCGCAGCATTAGAATTCCACCTCACCCTTGGTTATATAAGGGCTGATAAGAGTTGCCATCCAGACACATCTTGAGCATCTCATTTTGCCCACTCATGTGCTAAAAATGAGGAATAGAAGCAGTGAGGAACACTGTGAGACATTATATTCAGTCCCAACATGGAATTTACAGAGCCAGTATTACCATTAGGCTGAATGAGACAGCTACCACTGGAAGCAAATTTAGGGTGTCATGAACGAGCAACAAATTGTTAACTGGTTAATTCTGTGCCATTGCATAGTTACAAGCAAGGAGTATCACACTTTCCTTTGAAGAGTCCTCCTCAAACCTGAAAGAAAGCCTGCAGCATGGCTCCAGCAGAAGGAATTGACGGGAGAGACAGAGGCTTCAACAGGGAGCCCCTCTGAGGTCTTTGGAGGCAGAGACAGAACCAAAACCCTCCAGTAGAGACCATCTCACAGACACAGAAAAAGGAAGAGGACTCAGACACTTAGCTACCTCTTGTGAAAGATGTCTGCACAAACAATAGCTGGAAAGAGGCCCGCATGGATCCTATACCAGGAGAAAGATGGGATGTAGATTCAATCAATGAATCAATAAAACACAGAAGAGTGCCAGGATCTGAGAGAATCTAACAAGGCAGAAGCCAGCTCAATTAGCATTAACTGCCTTGTCCCAGATGACTGTAGATAAAACATCCACACTGGAGACATAAGACTGTTGGTTTCAAAATCATGCTTCCCATCTGTGTTGTCTTCCTCCTGACTCCTGAACTTCTTTGGCTTCTTGACCCTAGTGTGCTCTTTGGATTCCTCTCACTCTGGCTCCTTGATTGCTTCTGAAATTGGTAGGACTGCTCTTTGTGTTTGAACTCAGACTGCCTCTGGATAGTTCTCTGTGCTTCCTCCTTGAACTGCTTGTGCCTCCTGACTCCCTGTGCTTGACCTTGGGCTGGTGTCAACTCACTTCCTGGCTGCTTCCAGCACCGCCTTTGCTCAGATTGGGTTCTTGCTGACCTTCAGCAGGATAGGGAGGGGAGGGGTGCTCTGGAAACTTTTATCCTCATAATAATGATAATATTCATTTCTTACCCACCTCTCCCTGTGTATCGAGGCATGGACAACAAACAACAAATCACATAATGTCAGTCAAAAGAGCATATAAGAACATATTAAAATCCATCAATAAATAGTTTAAAGAATATAAAAATAATCTGGATAGACCTGTCAGAAAAGACTGGTCTTTGGTGCTAGTTTAAATTCAGATAGTGTCTTGCGCTGAAGAATCCCTTCTGGCAGGTCCCTCCACAGTCATGGGGTGACCAAAGAAAATGTCCTCTGGGTTTGGGAGCAGCATGGCAGGCTTGGATGAGGATGAGGATGAGGCAAACCTATGATAGGGTTTTCTTGGCAAGTTTTATTCAGACGGAGTTTACTTTTGCCCTCCTCTGAGGGTGGGAGAGTATAACCATTTCTGCACTAGGCTGTTATAGCACTATGATTCCACTTTCAACATCCTATGGAATCCTGGGGATTGCAGTTTTGGGAGGGGTCAACCAGTCTCTCCCAAAACTGCAAACCCCAGGATTCCATAGGATTTGAAAGTGGAATCATAGTGCTATAACAGCCTAGTGCGGAAATGGCCTATTACTTGGCCAAGGTCACCCAGTGGGTTTCCATGGCTGAGTGAGGATTCAAACTCTGGTCTCCAGAGTCAGAGTCCAACATTCTGATCACTGCACCACACTGGCACCCTAGGGATGAGTAGAACACACTAATTTCTGAGTATTCACTTTCCTAGTAGTTATTCAGAAGGGTTTGGATATGTGCTCCTTACTTCTGGATGTAAAAAATTTGTATTAGTGTGTTTGTATACATTCTTCCAATTCCTTGCAATAGTATTTCCAGAGGAGACTGAGGAATATGACTCTATGCTAAAAGTCCATTGACTGGGTTGGATTAACTGGCTTGGCCTCACACAAAAGGACAAAAACTCTTATAGTCAACCAATATATGGTAGGCCTTGCAGGAAGACTGAAGCTGGTATTTGGTATAAGCTGAACACAAATTTCTTCTCCTTTTTCTTATTTTCCTCACCCCATGGGGTGTATAATCTTTAAAAAGACACAAGGGAACAACAGACAGGAGAGTCTGGCACAGATGGAGGGCAAAGAGGAAGTATATGGATGATATAGGCACTTTGTGAACCATATCATTTGGCTAATTATAGTGAGCTGGGGTGAAGAACTGATGACCCAGGGACTTCATGCAAGTTTTGGTCTAATTTTATGTGGGGGAGGGAGAAAATGGGAAGGAAGGAAGGACGGAAGGAAGGAAGGATGGTAGGGCATAGGAGTAGAAAAGAAAGGTAAGCAATCCTTTAACCCTACAAACTTTGTCTGGTTTTGGATCTGTCTCCACCTGTGTTGGGACTGCCTACCATCAGTTTTGACCCATTATTAGCTGTGGCCTCCAACTCACTTTCCTCAATGGTCAGGTTTCCTGTTTCTGCAAGAAATCATTGCATCTTTGGGTTTTGGAAAAGATTAACATGAGAGAGAGATTTGAAGGAACAGTAGTGGCTGGTGGCTTCCATATGATTGGAGCAGTAAATCTTCAGGTTTCAGTTTGGTCTTTAAAAGAGCTATCCAAAGTGTTGAACCCTATCCCACAAAGAGATCTAGCACTTCAGATAGCTCCTGCAAAGATTGGACTGAAGTCTAGATTATATTCATTGTCCCACTAACAAAGAAACTACCAGCTGCCACTCTGAAGTAAATAAGAGTAGTAGTCTCATAGATGTGTCAGTTCTGGGCAGAAGGAGCATCAAGGGAGAAAGGGTAGAGGTGTAGCATTCAAATAGTAAATGAGTGAGACTGGTCAGAAGATTCTCCCAGCCTTAATAGTTTCAAAATTTAAATGAGAAATGCACATGTTCTCCCACTGAGGTCTACCAATAAACAGTTGGAGGGAAATGAAATGGCTACACAATTGAGTGGAAAGTGAGATTATAATGAAGGATTCAGGATTATGGCACAACCTAATTTAAAGTGAATTTGTACAAAAAGGTAAAGCCCTCCTCTGAAGTAGCCACATAATCTGATCTAGATATTGTGTTCTTAGGCCCACAAACGCAGGTCCAAAATCCACAGTTGGGCAAAACCTTTATTGTAACCAGTCAAAACACCACAAAACCATGCAGGCTTTTGAGTTCACCAGAATTCCCTTGGCCAGGTGGTACCAAAAAAGTGGGGATGGGGAAAAAAACAGCAAATTAAAAAAAAATCCATTAAGCTATATGTGTAGACAGTCTTGATTCTCCCCCAATCTCATTGCATCCTGCGTTGAGCAGGAGGTAGGAACTGATGGCACGTGAGGGCTCTCCCAACTCTGATTCATTAAAGAGCCAGTGTGCTGCAAGAAAACCCCATCATAGATTTACCTTAGAGTCAACATAAGTTGGAAATGACTTAAAGGTATAACAAAAGCAAGATGTCCTGAAGTTGTCATAACTCTACCCATGATTTTGAATTTTGTTTTTGTAATAGTCAAACATCAAGAAAGTTAATTTGACAAACATTTAACATTTTACATTGCCTCAATTTGCAGTTTGCAAATCCCCTCTGAACAAATCATGCCAAGATAATCCCATGATAGGGACGCCATAAGTCAGAAACAACTTGAAGGCACATAACAACAACTCATCCATATCAGTTTTATCTGAGAAATGAAATATTAGTGCTGGGTGTGGAAGAAATAATGAGGTTGACTTCATAAAAAGGAAAGATATGTGTCCTGACTCACCCCTGGGCCAGAAGCAGGGACAATCACACCTGAATTTATATGTGAAGCAGATGTCCTTATCTCAGAATCCTTTTGTTCAGCAGCTGAAGCTGGGAAAAAAGGTATAATTTCATTGACCAATCAAATACAAAAGCAAAATGTTAGCATTTATGCCTAGTTTGGACAATCCAGATGCTTCATCCTGACAGCTATTCACAAGTGCTAATATGACCCACCCCTCTGCTCTTTTAAAACAAGCATCATTTAGAGTAGCTCTAGCTAGGTCCCAGACAGATTTTGGAAACATTACTTTCAGGGAATGCACCACCAAAAATCTTTCAACTAGTATGGCCACCAGCCTTAGACCTAAGGATTCTTATTCAGCAATAACAGTACCTGGTGTTTTCCAATCCAAGAAGGAACTTGGGAGCAGGTCAGTTCCACTGCTGTGTGCAATGATTACGTTGCAAGAGAGGGGAGATGATCATGACAATCCCACTTGGACGACTACATCACTAACGACCAGTTGTTGGAATCCTGCCTGTGATCCTTACACATTTCCTAGGATATCACCGCCACCAATAGCTCGCTGGACCAGCCTCCACCACTGTCTCTGTCTAATGAATCTGTTTTTTGCATAAGATTGTTCTTTCAGGCTCTTAGCTCTACTTTTCTGTAACACTGGTTCTTGTTCTGTCTGGTAAGTATGATAAATTAAAATAATTTATTAACTACAACTTTTAGATGTTATACATTACTCTCTAGCACATAAAGGCTTGTAATTGCAGTTCCTCTTACATGAATACACTGCCAACAAGCCAAATCTTAACCAACACAGTCACAACCAGTTACCTTTCATATGTAGTGTCATTCTACCCAATATTCTAAACCTGTCACTTCACATGTACCCCTTGCCATATTACATCTAATGTCACAAAATAAACTTATTGCATAGTAATGCAGATTATAATATAACTTACATAATATCATGCTGATCCACTGGTCCACTGTGATCCATATGTCAGGATGTAGCTGTAGTTATGCACAATTTAAAATCATCAGATGTTCATAAATGATTTTAATTTTTTAAAGAGTTGTTGGTATTCTTCTGTTTCTGGATGAAACGGTGAGCATTTCTTCTGTATACGTAAGCAAACTAAATGGTTGTCCTGTTTGCACAGCCAATCTTTGGGCCTCATAGTGGGGGCCAAACACATCTGGAGTCAAGCACTGTCTGGGCTTAAATAATTTAGAGCAGCATGAGATTTTGTTTGTTTGTTTGTTTGTACAATTGTAGCCTCCTTGTAACTCCAGCTGACTAGCATTACACTTCTTTGACAGCAGTGAGGAAACAGAATTAAATACATTCTTATATCCTGGCTACTTCAGGATAGCCTGTTAATATTTTCCTAGGACTTTTATATTGTACTTCAAATGATCTGACTATTTCACAAACACTGACAATGTGATTCTTACAACAACCAGTTCAGGTAAGCTGTGTTGTAGACAGGGTGCATGGGAGGGGTAGTAAATTAACAACAACCACTTAATGAGTTCATGGCTGAAGTAAATTTGAACTTCTTGACTCACAGTTGACATCCTTTGTCATTCTGCTACACCATTTCCTAATTATGCTTTTCATGTCACAAATCAAGCCTTTGGTTTTGCTGAAACCTTTAAATGTAACGTACCATAATAACCTAGGAAGGACCAGGGCTGAATTGAAATGTTCATTATATTGAATGGCTGCTGGCTGGTAGCTTGAAGAGTGTGGATCAAACCCCCTTGTTGTATAAATTCACTGCTTAACAAGTGCAGGGAAACACTTGACAGAATATCTCACTGAAATGTGTAGTTGCCATCATCTAATTAAATGAACACTTCACTAAATTTGCCAAGAAAGAGATACACAGCAACCAAGCAGCCAATCTCTAGAGCCAATGTTGTATAACTGTTGGAATATTGGACTTGGAAGACCATGAAACTCTCTGGGTTGCTTTGAGCCAGTCGTTCTCTCTTTCTCTTGACTTGAACCTATCTCACAGGCTTCTGAAAAGAGACCTTATGCCAGAGGGAAAAAACTACATGCCGCCATGAATAAAAGGTGGGATATCAATGCATCCAAGAATAACATCTCAACACTGGGGAGGGGAGTGGCTGGGAAGGTCTAGATTTTCTCAACATTTGAGATTTGATCCTATTGCCATAACTCATGATAGTTCTCCCACCAAACCCTCAGATAGAAAGAGTTGTTTGCTACTTCTCTTCACTTACAGAATCCTAAAGATCCCATATTTGTTGTCACATTCTCTAGTCCAGAAATGAAATATTGCCTGTCTTTAACCTGCTGGGAAGTTAAGTACTGCATCAGTAAGTGCCCCAACTATTAGACTGGGTCACATGAAAGTTTTAATCTTATCAACAAGGCTGTTTCTTTTTGCCTCATGTCACCACTGATAGAGCAAGTGGAAAGAGAAAAGGCTCATCACTGGTTGTCCAAGGCCTTTCCCAGGCCTTTGGTTGCTTGTCCTTTGGCAAAATGGCAATTATCACCCCCACTAATACAGATTAGGAAATAGTTTGACTTTAGTTGGGGTACTCTGAGAGAGGTCATTCAAACAAACAAAAAAACCTAATTTTTTCAAGCAAGAGCATTGCTGTGACTGTTTCAGTCTCCACAGACAACACACTCATGACTGAAGTATGGTGACACTTCCTAAGTTCCTACATGCAAAGATATACCTGAGATACATCACAGATATTTTCTCTGCTTTGAGATACGTCAGGGATAATCTTCATTTTCTGGACCCACAGAGAAGAAGGTGAGTCATAACTGTGCTCAGTTTCCCAACCCACCAGGGTAGGTCATTGGGCTCTATGCTTAAAGCTATTTCCCCTGCTCCATTAGCCCAGCCTGGAATTTAGCAGATCCTCTCCTCCAGATCAGTATTCTGCTCAGGAGTAAATGCAGAAAGTCAGCTATGCTTCCATCATCCCACCTGGCCACCTCCTTTTTCTCTTCCCTGAGTATTTGATAAAGCTTGACTCATCTAGTAGAAACAGGAACCCTAATCCAGCCCAATATCCCAGTGAAGTAAACTTACTAAACAAGGTAGGGGAGTAGAATGGCAACTAGGCAAAAAGAACAATAATGGCTCATTTGAATACAAACTAGGCCTTGACACAAAGGCAATCTGCCTATATATGATCAGACAACACTGTTGTAAGACTGAGGCCTTTTTCACACCTTACCTGTTCTTGGTGGTGTCTGGTGGGGATCCCGGGCTGCTTTGCCGGCAGGGGAGCATGAGGGAGCACTCTCCTCCGCAACTGGCTGCCTCTGCAATCCAGGAAGTGTGATCGCCCCACCTCTTCCTGCTGTAGTGCAGCCAAGTACTTTTCCAGGCTGCACTGGGGCTGGAAACGCAGCCCTTGTGCTTCCAGACCCTTCACACAGCAGCTAAGTGCAGGATGGTGGCACGATCAGGGCTCATTGATGTGGGGAGAAACCATCAATTATTTACTCAGTGATTGCACCAGCTGGGGACAGGAGAAGGAGGTGACCATGATGACATCACGCAGAATCTTCATTGTGGTCCCATCCTTCTCCTGTCCCCATTGCGGGACAACAACATCTGACAGAAAGAGCTTTAATGTCATCAGCCATTCTCTCAGAGGCTTGTTCACTTGCTCATTGTCAAATACAACATATACTATCTGTTGATGGTGTTCATTATGGAAACAAAAATAAAAAATCAACAGGTCATTCACTGCACCTAATAAATGAACAGAAATCTAATGCCAAAAATGCCAGTATTTGGAAGCCAGTGAGAAAACATTTACTTTTCCCAAGAACATTCTGTTGCTGCTGTCAAAGTCAGCCTCCTTCCCACCCTTCTCCCCAAAAGCCCTACGAAGAGGTTACAGCATAAACTGGCCAGCACAGATTATATTTTGAAATTATTCAGTCCAAAAATAATTAGTATTCTAGGCTTCTTTACCACAGACACATGCTGAGTTACTATAGCTTCTCTACAAAGTTCTTTGTACCCGGTATATGTAGTCTTAACCTGGTATTAGACACTGGCCTTTTTCTGAAAAATATTGTAGATAAAGATGTGGAATTCCTTTCATGCTTGATTGATGAGGGTCTCTGTAGCCATGAAGGTTTCTTTTTGTTGTTTTGTTGCTGCTGTTCAAATAATTTCTGACTTACCATGATCCTAAGGTGACCCTATCATGAGCTTTTCTTGGCAAAATTTGTTCAGAGGGGAGTTGCTCCTGCCTTCCTCTGAGGCTGAGAGAGTGTGACCTGCTGAAGGTAATCCAGTGAGTTTCCATAGCCAAGCAGAGATTTGAATCCTGATCTCCCTGTTCTAGTCCAGCATGCAAACCAGCACATGATTCCGGCTCTACCATGAAGGTAGCCCTATGGATACACATATGAACCTCTTCAAGTTCAAACTTAAGCAACAGAAAGCAGCCAAACACCCAAGGAGTGGGATTAGGCTGTAGCTCTTTTTGAAGTACCTTCATGAGGAAACTGAGGCATCTAAGGATTCTGAATGCTTCTATAAGGCACACGTGTGTGTACATATATATATATATATATATATATATGCACAAGTAATCTACAAACTGTACAGGGGTGGTAAACACTTCGTGCCTTCGACACAGTGGCTGCTGGTCCACAAAAGCTTACACTATAGGAAATTATGTCACAATACTGTTGTTTTCTCAACAACAGGCTAACACGGCTTCCCCTCTGGTGACATTATATTTCATTCTACGCAGGTATTTAGTTAGCAAACTTAATCCATCTGCAGGTATTGGTTGAAATACAGTATTTGACTATACACATAGCTGGGGTGTACTGGACGCCAATTCTCTTGACTAGACTGTTTCTGTTACTGTTGTTAGTATCACTGGCTGTGTAGAGAGACTACACAACAGAGTCTTTGTGAAGCACTCAGCAGAGATATTTACTCTTCTAAGGGCTGTTTCCTGTGTGGGAGTTTTCTCAGTGCCTTAGAAAACATAATCTGGGTAAACAAAAATTAAAGAAAATTGAAGTGTGAGGACTCCTTAATATTACTCAGCTCTGGAGGCTGAACATAAACATTGGGAAAAGGATACTACTATTATTTGCTTGTTTACCTTTCTTTCTATTTTTCCCCCTCCCTCTTTCTTTTCTTGTTTTCTTTCTTTTGGTCAAATCAAAGCCAGGTCTCTTGGCTGGAGACACAAAATCAGCTTGCAAGTGGGAAACAGGAGGTTCCCATGGGAACTGATGATCACCACAACTGGCTAACCCGTTAAAAATTGTGTATTTGGGTTTAAGCCAGTGTAATCCCTACTGAAGTCTTTGCTGCTGATGATCTGATTCTAGGATCTTTTGCACAGACCAGCAGCTCCGAGAACAAGGCACTTGGTCCATGGATGGAAGCCACCTCCCTTCAGTGACTTAAAGAGAAGGGACTAGCACTCAGGAGCAAAGCAGAGCTTAGAAAAACTGTTGTTTTCTACCACAGTTTCTAGAATCCCCTGCCAGCACTGACAATGGCTACACTGTGAAATTCTAGGAACTGAACTCCAAAAAAAATTTTTTTTTCAGAATTCGGTGGCAGAAAGCATAAGTTTGGGATAGAAAAGGTCCTACATGCAGTGTCTGGTGTCTCCAGTTAAAGAAGGTGGCCTGGAAACTTCCTAGCTGATCACCAGCCACCACCCATGACCATAAAAAGCAATCAGAGATAGACAGACAAATAATCTGACTTAGACCATTTCTGCGCTACACTCTTACAGTGCTATTATAAGAATCCACACTACACTCTTATAGTGCTATTATTCCACTTTCAACACCATGTGGAATCCTAGGATTTGTAAACCACAGGATTCCATAGGATGTTGAAAGTGGAATAATAGCACTATAAAAGTGTAGTGTGGAAATGGCCTTGGTATAAAGCAGTAACTTCTGAGATCAGATATTTACTCCAGTGCAACAGGTGCCGTTTTGTTCCCAGTGGCCAGAGCCAGGCTAAGATATTTTATTTCCTTAGGTGAAGGACAAAATCGTGTCTCTTCTCCACTGTATATATAGAACATAGGTGGACTGGCAGTTAAATTTTATTTTAAGACTGGCATTGGGGGAGTATCTTCCAGTATACCAATACCAGCTACATAAGGAGCCTGAGATATGTTGCATGGCAAAGGGGAACAGATGTGAAATCCAAGAGTAAATGCCAAGAAGTTGCCACTGCTGTTCCCCAGCATCTACCACATCAGGCATGGGTCTCATTCTGCCTCATGGGACAGTGAGCTGCTTCTCCTGACCTTAATACAACACAGGACTAGTGGATGTAAAGGCATTATCCTATATGGATGAAAGCAGTCCTTATGTTCCCATTGCATAGCACCCAGCGGGGCCCAGACTTTGGAAGATTGTTACTAAATCTGTTCATGGCCCATCTGATTGGATTTTGGATTTTTTTTTTTTCAAGTGCCGTCCTAGGTGGCACTAGGAGCTCAGAAACAGGAAATGAAAATGATTACCAACCTCAGACACTGGAAATTTTAATTTTAGCATACAATACCCAGAATCCCCAGCAGGCTGCAATACCCAATTCTAGGTATTTTAGTGTCACAGGTAACTTTTCCAACATTTTCACCACCTTAGGAGTTGCAATCAGTTCAGCATTTAACTGTCCCTTCAGAATTAAAGATGTTCAGCTTTCCATTGCCCTGGGGTGATGGTTTGCTTAACTCAGTGGTTCTCAACCTGTGGGTCCCCAGATGTTCATAGACTTCAGCTCCCAGAAGCCCTGAGCATTGACCATAGTGGCTGGGGCTTCTGGGAGCTGAAGTCCACGAACATCTGGGGACCCACAGGTTGAGAACCACTGGCTTAACTGGAAACAAGACGAGTGGCTTAGCTTGGAGCCCACAGAAGAGGAGCAGGGGTGAGCAGAGGAGTGGGGGAAGAGATGTGGTGGGTGGGGTGGGGCTGTGATGTGCAGGGGCAGGGCTACAACATACAGGGTGGGGTGGGGCGCATGGAGGAGGGCAGACAAGGAGCAGTGGTGCCCCCAAAAAAATTGCCGCCAGGGGTGCAGCTCCTCCATTGCCCCCCATCCCTACACCACTGAACAAGACCCTCCTACAAATATGAAGATACTGAAAGGGTAAAGCATCTCAAGAATACGTGTGAGATGTCCTATGTCCTGTTAATGAACTCATTCTCTATGGATCCTGGAATGGTCAAAACAGCACCATCTATGTGTAACAGGGAGATATCAACCGACTTGTGAGGTATGCATAAGGACATAAATTATTTAGGAGGAAAAAAATGGCATCCAGAACAGCCCAATCAGGACTCAGCTGAGTGTCTATGAACGTCTGTGGAGAGAATGAATGATGGTGAGTATCTGTAGGAGATGGAACCTGAGATAGGATTAACTTTGAAACCAGCTTTTCAACAACCACAACCAGCTTTGAATATCATACTTTCTCTCCTTCTTTAAAACCCAGTCAGTCCTTGGAGCAAATACCTTCAAAGATAGTTTTTTGTTCGTATAGTAGACTTTGATATCATTCTTGCTTTTCACCTCAGGGCATTATATCACCAGG
This sequence comes from Iguana delicatissima, assembly GCA_948472985.1. NCBI lineage: Eukaryota > Metazoa > Chordata > Lepidosauria > Squamata > Iguanidae > Iguana > Iguana delicatissima. The sequence goes on from CAOKZL010001800.1 coordinate 29,811, forward strand.
TTTAGTAGTCACAAAGGCATAGATCGAGAAGTAATTAAAGGGAGTTTCCATGGAAATACATGGAATGTAGAGGACCATGGGCCAGTCAGGAACAGCTATTGTCTTGTTTATAAGTATTCCACAGTCACTGCACTAGAAACAGAATTTGCAACCAGAAGATCCTATGACCTGAGCAAGAAGTATCTTCTTTATTTCTTGTTTCATTGGAAATATCTATACTCTAAATGATTCTTTCTTCTTCTGCTTCCATCTCTTGCATATGGAATAATGGGATGTGTATGTCTAATTTTCAGTTTACCAGCGTTCCAGATACACATCATTGAGTAATGCAAGCTTTGCTCATTTAAGAATACAGAAGATGCTGAGTAAGTAACAGTGGGGGTTTTTTTCCCCCTCCAGGACCAAGGGAGGGCATTTTGATGTTGGAGAGAAAAGAGAAAAGACAGGGTGGCACATCCCACAGACACACATTTCACATACTATACTAAAGTAAACTGGTATTTAATCCTAACACTGTCAATGGGACAATGTCCTTCACTATACCTGGAAACAGCAGGCTATGGGGAAGGGAAAGAGGACCATGTGAGCACATAGCTCTCTTCCAACACCTTGCTGCCATGTCCTGGCATCTGCCACTTGAAGTAACTTCCTCATTCAGCTTAATGGTAGGAGTGACTCTACTGTCTTTTCCTAGAAAAACCACCTGCTCACACAACTTTCCAAAATATAATAAGCCCTCTTCCATCTTTCCCATGGTTGCTGCAGTCAATGAATTTGAATTTCATTGTTCCTTTCACTGGGCCAAGCCCCAGAGCCCTCCATTTTGCACACAATGCATGCCACTTGCTGTGTTTTAGTTATGCAGAGAATGACCTCAAGAAATATGCCTCCAGTGGGAACAGCTTTCCTACAGAACTTTAACAGTGTACAAAAAGTTTGCCTTTGTCTGTGAGTGACACATTGTATGTTTACAATCTGCATAGCTAGTAGGATTGAACCAGAGAGGGCTGAGTTCAGATCCCTGATCAGTCACGAAAACTTGGCTGGATAGCATTGATTTGCTCACTATTTCTAAGCCTAACCTATCTCACAGTTGTTGTGGGGATGGTAAAAGAAGGAACAACTTGTCCTGAGTTCCTTGGAGCAAGTATGGAATATACACATACACTTTATTGACATATACCTCAATACACACATGTAACAGCAAACCTACTTCTTCAGTGTATAGTACTTGAATGGAGTCAGGACTCACAGGATTAAAACACCAAGGTTTTTTGATAAGCATGGGCAATGATGTCACCTGCCACCGCCTTCAAGCCTGCCGGCTGTTTCTGCAGTTACTTGCAGTCTTCACGTTGTGGATGTGCAATGGATTTTCTCAGCAACAGTACATTGTCATGAGCTCTGCATCTGCACGTACATGTGGGCATACACAGATACAAATGTAATCCACACAGGGATACAAATCATCACACTACAAACCTCAGAGCTTGTGAGTTGTCTGTCAAAATGGTTCTCATGATAAGCACCGTCATTTCAATATTTTCTAATACCCCAGCATCCATGATCCCTGAGAGTTGAGGAGGATTTATACCTGTTCAGCAGATACAACCCTCCTTAAACCATCCCTTTAGAGAAGAGGAGAGTCTGAGTAAGCAGTGTTCTGAGTAAACACAAATGTATCTCAGGCTTTGCAAAATTTGTTCTGTGTGGTTTTAAAGAACAGAGATGCAATGGACATTACAAGATGTAGGACTGCATACATATGCATACAACAATCTTCAGATATGTGGTGGTGGTGGTTGGTATTATTATTATTATTTTACTTGCATCTGAAATAACAAAACCAGAAGAAAAGGAGTGAGATGAGAAAAGAAAACAATCACCAGGGTCAATTGATTAAAGAAAGTTCTGTTGTTTATGGTATCTTTTAGTTCATTCATGAGTAATAACAGTTAAGATTTATTTTCATAGTAGCAAAGCTTCAAATAAGCACACTTCTGAGAAATATGGAAGAAATCATGAGATAAATTGAAATGTAGGAAAGGAAACCTACCAACTGTGGTTAGAAGAAAAATCAACCAGTAATATTCCCAAAAGAGAATTATTTGGAAAAAAATATAGTTTAAAATAAACAGAGTTTGGAAATGTTACTTTTTTGGACCAGAACACCCAGAATCTCCTAGTGGCTATGCTGCTTGGAAGTGAGTGCTATGGTAATCTGGAAAAGCAGTTATAGCACGGTATCTCTCCATTTAATCAACTGAGTATTTAAAGGTGGCTCCCACAACAGCGTTTGGAAACCGAAAAATCAAGAACGGTGTGAACGCCGGAAGACAAATGGATTTGCCTCTCTCTCGTTCTTCTCTTTCCTGAAAGCCAGTGTGGTGTAGTTGTTTGAGCGTTGGACAATTACTCTGGAGTCCAGGGTTTAAACCCCCGTTCTACAATGGAAACCCACTGGGTGACGCTGGGTAAGCCACGCTCTCTCAGCCTCAGAGGAGAGCAAAGGCAAAGGTAAACAGCCTCTGAATAAATCTTGTCAAGAAAGCCCCCTGGTGCGTTCTCTTTAGAGTCGACGTAAATCGGAAACGACTGCAAGGCACGCAACAGCAACCTTCTCTTCCCTTGATCAGGTTTCCCAGATGTTGCTGTGGGCACGCCGGAAACAAGACAGGAAACAGGACGGTCCTTTCACAAGTGCCAATGTCAGGAGTCTTGGAGGCGAAGAGTAAATAATAATGAGGAGAGGGAATTTAAACTGCATTCCTCTCCGCTCCCCCCAAAATTGGAATGGGGACACTGGCAACGGTGTCAATGCACCTGCCTATGGGAGGCAGAGGCACATACCCTCAACGCTCACCGGGCGAGACGAGCCACTTGCTGCTCCGCTGAAAGTTTAAGAATTGCTGCGCAAGGAGAGCCCACCCACCCCCTGCGCGGAAACCACGGCCATATCCGCACTAGACTGTTCTCGTGCTATTATTCCACTTTCAACATGCTGTGGAATTCTGGAGTTAGCAGTTTAGGGAGTTTAGGTTTGAGGCCCCTCCCTAAACTGCTTACCCCAGAATTCCACAGAACGTTGGAAGTGGAATAATAGCGCTAGAACAGTCTAGTGCGGATATGGCCGTGGTTTCCCTTCCGAAGGCCGACAGCGAAGTCCCACCCTTTGGCGGGAGCGGAGTCTGCGCGCGCGTCTGAAACGCAGACGGTTTCGCGGGCGTACGTTTGGTGATAGCTTTTTTTAATATCACTATTTTTAATGATCAGCCGGTTAGAAGGGAAGAAAAGAAACAAAAATTTGTCCTGGATGCAGCGATATCAAACGTCTGTTGGATGTGTTCCTTTTCAAAGTTGGCTGGGACACCTTACTCGTTCGAGGAAATATATAAAACATGATTTTTACTATAGAAAACATGGTGTGTTTTTAAAGCCCGAACTCGATATGTAGCCTAAGGCGGGATGGAGGAAGGGAGAGAGAGAGTCCTTATGTCCTTAAATTCGAATTGGCAGGAGAGTCTTCCTGATTAGAAATGCATCCCCGCTGCTTCCAAATTCCGTAATTTCGAAGGGTGAAGTTTGAGAAAGGAACTGGAAGAGCCAGTCCCCGATCGTTTCCGGGACCGCTGTTCTAAGGGGTCCCTTAAGCCGGAGCGTTTGGATTTTTGCCCGCCGGCGTCCTCTCTCCCGAGCACTTTTGCCTGGGAGAAAGACTTCCGGGCTAAAATGTCCTCGATGCCGGCGTCCGTTGTTATGGCATCTTGGCTACGTTAAGAATGAGCTTTCTTAGAAGTGACATTTTTCATAAACTAAGGGGCGCAAATATTCGCTCTGACGGTGTTTTGAACTGTAAACTAAGCATTTCGCTCCAAGTCAGGCTTCTAACTACCGCAATTCTTCCTGAAGCCGATCGGGAAAGGAACGAGGAGTTAAGAGCGGTTCTATCTAATAAGCTTCTCACGTCCGCCGCTGCTTTAAACTGCTGGGCGTTTAACGGGAGATCCCAATCCAAACTGTACCGGACGAATGTTCTGTTCAAATCCACTCCTAGTTCCTGAAAAAAATGTACCCGGAGATCGAAGCCTGGCTTTAGTGAGAGGGATAAGAAAACAGGCTGTCAGATCGGTGGTGCGTTTTTTTTCCGCGTTCGCCTGACCCCGAGGCTTGGTTCGGCGCAGTGTATTCGAAAACGAACTTCCCTTTTGAAAAATGAAGTTCTTTTTTAAAAAAACAAAAACTCTGTCTCTCCTTCTTTCGCCTCCTTCGCCGTCGGCATTCACACGTGTCCACAGAAGAGAGGAGGAGGAAAGTAGGAGCGTCACGTGTGAAGGGACTTTAGTATTCCTGACAGACGTCTCCGTTTGCTTGCCTTTGACAAAGCAACAAAGCCCTTTAAAAAAAAAAAAGGCAAGGCAAGGCAAGGAGCCCTGCCAGTTCCCCACTTGGAGCCTGGCCAAAAGGGGCTACCGGCGAAGAAAATCTCAGTGACCCAAAGAAGGAGGAGGGCGGGGGGGAGAAGAGAAGAGCTTGCATTTCCTAATCAAAATAACTTTCCCTTTTGCTAATTAACTTTCATCTCTCTGCCCCCCCCCCCGTAAAGGCCTGGCCTCCCTCCTCCCCTTTGCCCCCTTCCTTAAGATCACCGGACACCACTTGAACTTGAGCCTCGACGGCTTCGGCGGATCTTCGGCGGTTTTAATTAAAGGCGGCTCTCCCCGCCCCCTCCCCGTCGCCGCCTTTTCTGCTCCTAAATATCCCATAATAGGCTTGAGGTTCTCTCCCTCTGTCTCTCTTTGCCCGGCTCCGTCGTCCTGGCAGCCGGGCTTGCCGGCTGTTGTGTTTGAGCAACGGACTGTTCACCAGGAGGGGAGCGAGAAAGAGGGCGCCCGGCCTCAGTGGACCGGCCGGGACGACGGAGGCCCCCCGGAAAGGGGGCCCGCGAGCGGAAGGGGGCGCCGAGGCAGGCGCCGCCGGAGCCGCGGCGGGGGAAAGGGGCTCGGCGGACGGGGGGGATGGAGACGGAACAGGGTCCCCAAGCCGAGGGGGGAAGAAACTTGGAAGGAAGCGGGCTTTGTCTTCCTGGGAAGGGGCTGCCCAGGAAGGCTGCGGCTCTGAGCCCTCCCCCGGACGGGTCTTCCCCCCAAGCAAAGCGACGCTCCCGTTCGGACGGGCCCCGTAGGCCGCTGGCTCGGAGCGGCCGCGCCGTCGGGCGACGCCCTCGAATCCCCGTCCGCCGGCGCTCAGGCCTCAGGCCTGCCTCGGCCCGGCTTTCCTCGGGGCCGGCCCCTCCCCGAGGGAGTCTAGTCCCGAGTCGATATACGTGGGAGTCCTCTGCGGAGGAGAGGGGCCCAAGCAAGCAGGTGGAGACGCCGAGCCCATGCCGGCAAGTTTCGCTCCGCCACAACCGCAACGCGAAGTTCAATAGATCCGGCTAAACCGAGCGGGACTTACTTCGGAACTTTCCTTGCCCTGCTGGACGCCGCCATTCTAGGAACACACACCTGACAAAAAAACAACCTTGAGCACAGGGGGCATTTTCGCAGTCGTTGTGTTCAAATCGTTTATTTCGCCCCTAAGGCTAACCTATCACGGGGTTTTCCTGGCAAGAGGGGGAAGTTTGCCCTTGGCTTCCACTGAGGCTGAGAGACCGTGGCGTATCCAACGCGTCTCGCTGCGTTTTCGTGGCTGAGCGGGGATTTGAACACGGGTCTCCCAGAGTCCTGGTTCCACACTCAAATACTCCCCGCCGGCTCTACAAGGGAAATCACTCCCGAGTAAACATACAGGGCTGTTTCCTAAGTAAAAATGCCCCTCTCTTAATGTCCAAGTCTGCTCCGGATCCTCTTTTCTTTCAAGCAGAGATTTCTCGAATGAAATAGGAAAGCAAGCTATGGTTAGGGTTATGTCTCACTCCTGCTGCAAACTAGGCAAAGAAAGCCCGCGAGATCGAAATCGCTTTCGCGAAAGCTCCTTCCTTAACTCACCTTCCCGTGCCCAGAACAGAGAGTGGCAAATGTAGACTCATACGCTGCAATTGGCTGCCTGTTCTGTGGAAGGCTTTTGCTCTCGTTTTTGAAGTAACCTACATCCTCGCAGACCTACGTTTTTGATGATCGGATAGAAATTTAGGACGGGAACAAAAGTCTTAGCAAAATACAAAGCAAAAATAAATCCGGCACAACAAAACAACACCAACGCCCTCCTTCCCTGTCCCTTCGCATTTCGGGCGCTTCTTAAAGAAAGGAAAGGATCTGATTTTTAGAAACTAATTTATTTTACAGATGGCCCTAATTTCACACACCAAATGTTTCTTGAGCCTGTGTTTTAGCCGAGTTTCCTTCCCCTCCCCAACAATTTCCCCTTGAATATTGAAGGTCTTAGAAGTTCGACTCCAATCTCGGAGGTCAGGGAGCGATTCGGATCCTTCCTGGTTCGCCCGCGATGGAATCGCAACAGCCGATCGCCCAACCTTTAACCGTCAGCTAGAACTGAAATTTCTGAGGGCCCCGGGCGGGGTGCAAATAACAAAGCAGTGGGGCTTTCAACAGGCCTTCCTCTTGAGCAACGTGCATTCTTCGCCGGCTTTACTTGGGAGCCTCCGTCGCCGAAACCGGGAGGAAATTAGCACTCGGGACCCGAGTATCCAGTCTGCCCCGGGAAGCAAAACTAGCGGGGGTCAGACGAAGGGGCTGCCAGGTTCTCCTGACTCCGTGGTGCCACAGACTCACCCCCTCCCTTGGGGCTCAAATCAGATCTTACTTGGACCTCTCTACCTGAAAAGGTGGCCAGGGAAGGGCGTGATAGGACGGGGCCGAATGGCGTAGGTAAGTTTTCTTCCAAGAAGTCTTCGCTAACAGAAATAAAGCAAAGCTCCAGACCAAACTGAGCAAGCCTGACCCTAAAGCCCTGAGGACTGCGGGCCCTTCAGACTCTTCTATGTCCCGCTCCCGAACCGCCCCTCTTGGCCCGGCGGGAGTCCCCCGGTCGAGGCCCAACGCAAAGCACGTCGCAAGTTGCCAGAGGACGTTTTTACACAAACGTCCCACTCGGGGGGGGGGGTCTGGGCGCCGGAGGAGGACCGCGATGTAAACCAGTTCGCCCTGCGCGCCCTCCTCCACCTAGGCATGGACGAACAAGATCCAAGCAAGTCTGGCCCGAGAAAGTTTTGGGGACTGTTTTGGGAACGGCCAGGGACAATCCAGGGTTACCTTCAAGTAAAGCCCTCTGTGTTCAGTGAGGCTGAACCACGGGACGGTTCGCATAGGAAGGCAGTCTGGAGCCCCGCTTGAAACCGATGTGCGTTTTTAAAGTCATTGAGTTGATTTGCCTTCCCAGAGGGAATCCGGCTGCATCCCCAAGCAGGCCTGCTTGGGAGTAAAGCTGTCTGTTTCCTAGAGACTTCCCCCTGGGGCAGCCTGAGTGGGGACTGGGAAGTGCCAGCCAGAAAGATCAGGACAGGTGTGAACGGCGAATGCGCCTCCTGAGGACAGCATCGCTTTCTGTCTAAGCCAGGGGTGGGCAAACTCCTGCGGGAGGGCCACATCCTACCCTCAAGGTTTGGGGCTGGTTTGCAATTGCCCACCCTTAATATAAGGTCACGGACAGGGACACTTAATGCTTGCTTTCTCTCACGTCATTCCCGCACTACACTGTTATAGTGTTACTATTTCAGCCGTGGGGGAGCTTGGAGCCGGTGGAAGGGCCGGGGCTACAGCGTGTGGGGGCGTGGCCACGGTATGAAGGGCGGAGCTACAGTGCCCGGAAGCCTGGTTAGGAACTGGGACAGCCCCCCAAAAATTGCTCCTGGGGGAGCCACCCCCCATTGCCCCTCCCTCCCTGCAGGATTGTATTCCGCTTTCAACATCCTGTGGGATTCTGGGGTTTGTAGTTCACTGAGGCCAAAGAGCTCTCTGGCTGAGAATTCTAAATGTCCCTCCCTAAACTCCAAACCCCAGGATTCCGCAGGATATTGAAAGTGCAATAATAGCACTGTAACCGTGTAGTGTGGAAATGGCCTGAGCGTCCAAGTAAACCAGCTGAAGGTTTGCTTTAGTTCTAAACTGGATCTTCGCCATCTCAGTGGAACTTCACTTTTAGGGTCAGCTTCGCGATTCCCTCTGGGAGGCAGGTGGAACTTCAGCTAGCCTTCCCTTGCCTTTTCAGTCAACCATGACTTTTTCCGCACTGGACTGTTATAGTGCTATTATTCCACTTTCAACATCTTATGGAATCCTGGGGTTTGTAGTTCAGGGAGAGGCATTTAGAATTCTCAGCCAGAGAGCTCTTTGGCCCCAGTAAACTACAAACCCCAGAATCCCACAGGATGTTGAAAGTGGAATAAGGGCACTATTAACAGTGTAGGGCAGAAATTCCTAAGATGTGCCCGTCCTCATTCACACTTACTTGGAACTGAGTGCCACTGAAATCAACGGATGGTACTTCGGAATGAAATGGATAGAACGTGCGGTCCAAGAAAATGGGTATACAATATTTCTAAGTGGAACGCCACAGCCAGACGCCTCCCTTGAAGCACATGGGGGAGGGTAAGCCTGCATCTAGAAACAGGGAAGTAAGTAGTTCTGAAGGAACGGAAAAAAGGCGTTTCAGCGAGCGTTGGACTAGGACTCTGGGAGAGCCGAATTCGAATCCCGCTTAGCCGTGGAAACACACTGTTGGTCTTGGACAAGTCGCTCTCTGGGCCTTAAAGGAAAGCAACAGCAAAATTCCTGTAAATACATCTTCCCAAGAAAACCCCATTGTAAGTTCGCCTCAAGGTCGCCACAGACGGAAAGAACTTGACTCCGTGAGTTGGCCAGCAACGTGGAGTAGCCCATGGAATCAACTGCCTCGCCAAACATTTCCTATGTGTATCTGGACCTATTCCTGCCCACCTACCCTTTAGCCTCTCATTTTCGGCATTAATTAGGGGGAAAAAATTAACTGCTTTGTTGATGCAAAGAAAAACTTACAAGCCAACTTTTGCGCTCCTGTTCGAAAGTATTACTTGTTTTCCGTTTCCTCCTGCAGCGTTGGAGCCCATGAGTGAAACGGCGACAGGATTAACTGAAAAAGACTACAGTCTTATTTATTTTAAGAAGTTTTAGTTTCATTAATGCATAAAATTGTATTAATATACAATACAATTCAATCAGCTCATTGGGTTGAGTTGCTGTTAGATTCCGGCCGTTCAACATTGACTTTAGGCGCCCTTCTCCACTCAAAATATTTAGTTAACATGGCCCTAAACTGTCTGTGTGTGTGTGTGTGTCTAACGCTAAACTTGAAGAGAGAGAGATACTTGTAACTAAGCCGAATTTAGTCACCTGAAAGTAGGGCCATTTCCGCAAAATCCGGCCGGCCCCTCCCTAAAATACAAACCCCAGGATTCCATAGGATGTGGAAAGTGGAATAATAGCGCTATAACAGTCTAGTGCGGAAATGGTTTAAGTGTCTTAAAATCGAACGACGAAAGGCATCAAAGAAGGCCGGATCTATGTTGCAACTCAGCATGACGGTCTCGTCATAGATCGAAGTGTATTTTGTACCATGGATGGTTTGGGAGGTGTACGGATAATTCAAACCGTTTTCCAAGGGAAGTCTATCTGGGTGTCTTCAGGTCACACACAAACAAACCAGCGTCGTGATCTCAGGATTGTAAACAACGAATCGCACACTTTCTGAAAATGATCCGTAGAATAAAAAGGAATGCCTCACTTTTCCCTAATAGGGATTGCAGAAACATACTCAGCCAGCGAGCCTTTCCAGCCGCTTCGGGTATCCAGTTTGTGTGTGTGTGTGTGTGCGCGCGTGCCACCCATTCGCCTATCGACTTATGGCGGCCCCATTAATTTCATAGTGTTTTCTCAGCCAAGGAATACTTTACAAGATCATAAGTCTTTCCCTGACATTGACCTGAAATTTTTTTAAAAAAAAGAAAACAACCATCTAGAATTGCATGTGGGGTTTTTTTTGTCTGAGTTTGCTCCAGATCCCATTCTGCTGGGCAGAAGAACTCAGTACAGTATTTGTAGCCTTTTTATGAGGGGAAAAAAATCCCTCTTTCTTCTCGCTTGCCTCTTCAAAATTGAAGGGGGTAGGAAAGGTTAATAATTTAAAGAACTCTTCTGTTCCGGATTATTTAAGTATCTTGCTTTTATAAAGCTCTGATCAAATAAGGATGGCTGGAAGGAGGAGCGAAAGCCTTCGGGGCAGAGAAGAAATCGAGGCGGGGTTTGGACGCAAGAGGACTTGCCGTCCATTCGACCCTTGATTGAAACCAGACCCTTAGGCTGCTCCACTTGGGCCTGAAATCGGAGGCAAACCATGCGGGGACATTTCATTTTAAAACCCCAGATCAGTTGAGCGGGAATCCAATTTTCCCCAAGGAAGCCTGAACTGAACTGAACTGAACTGAACTTCCTTCTGAGAAGCAACCTTTGCCTTTGGAAGAGAGAGAGAACAGATTCTGCTTTAATAGCACAGAATTTTTACTGGATTAGAAAGAGACCTCTTCTTTCAAGTGAAATATTATTATTATAACCTAGATCCTGTTGTTATTTTTGACAAGAGTAGACCAATTGAATTAAAGGAATTCAGCTACATGTTGACTGACCTTCAACAATCCATTGAATGGATTTACTCTGGCTGGGACTGACCAAGGGAATGCCAGACTCATTCAAGCAACTACTGAGTGGTCAGTTAACTGATGATTATAATGATTGATGATGATTTTCAGTAACTCCCACCCTGATACCTATCTGGGCCTGATCTTTGGGGGATCTAAGACAGTATCACCTGTGGAGTAACAATTCCACAGACCTTGATGGAATCACCGGGCACAAAACACCTCAACAAATGAGGAGCCCCCTCCCCCTTTTGGCAACCACAGCGCTATGGATGGTGTGTGTGGTACCTCCTTCTAGTGGCATCCTTTGCATACGAACGTGATTCGTACCGTTTCCCTCTTTCTCAGTAGTTTTCCTTTTCCCACCGTTTTTCCCTTCGGGCACAGTGGACACAGTCCAGCCCGAACGGCGCACTTTTTAAGTCCCTCTGAAATTACTGTGAAACCAGTCCACAACTCTTCTCTAACCCGATCAATTGGCTTAACTGCGACTGCCTGTCTGGAATCTCTTATGGGTACTACTTTACCGGGAATATTAAAAATATATTCACATGGCTTTCACCCCGCCACATTTATTACTGTCTTGTGCATATCACTTTCTTCCCTATGCGAATTGTATCCGTTATTTTATTGCAACAATTAACAATCCTGTCTCACACGCGCTCACGCACAGAGGTTTTGGAAAATGCCCTCAACCGTTGTTTAAATGTTTTTCGCAGGACATGGGAAGACGGGTCATTAAATATTCCCTGGCTTTACCGCCGCCATCGTATTTTTGTTGCTGTTGCTATTTAGCGGTACTAGTTTTACTTGTAGTGGTAGCGGTGGTGGTGAAGAATGAGGGTTTGAACGAGGTCCCTCTACGAGGGCACGGCTTAATCCTGATCAGTGGAGAGGGCGAGGAAGAGAGCGAAGCGGTGGCTTCGACGTCTTTGGCTCCGTGTTTGTCGGGGTCCCCGCCCAGCTCCAGCCTCCAGCCCTCGGCTCCCGGTCCCCGCCTTCTCACCCACCCGGGCGCGCCGCTGCCTCGCCTTTGATCCGGGCGAGAAGGAAGCGGGCGTCGCGAGGAATGCGCGGCCGCTCGGCCTGAACTCGGGGCCTCCTCCTCGCAGCTGCAGGCGGGAAGGAGGGGGGCCGGGAGTGGAGCGCAGGGCGGGTGTGAGGGGGAGAGGGGAGACCTGCCTCCAGAAAGGCGTTGCGGTGTCAGCCGGAGGTGTTCCGTCTAATAACTCAAGCCGTAAACTCGATCCCTTAAAATTACTCCCATAATAAATCAGTCCGCAAGTGTAAGCGGGAGCCAGCGAGCTGGGCGGAGGGGTAGGCCTTTAGACTCGGGACGCGTTGAAAACCGCGCCGGTAGGGAGCTCCATTTTTAATTGGGGCGGCGCGCCTCTCCCCCACTCCCCTGCTCCGTCACTTCGCCGCCCCGCATTCCCTTCGCCTTCCTCTAGAATTCTGGTTTAACAAAGACCGAGGCGGAAGCAGGTTGGGCTCCCAGGAGTGAAAATTGCAGCCAAGTCCTCTGCCATGGAAGGCACTGCGCTCTTCAGAACTGCTGGGAGGAAAAAAAGAAAGGGCACAAACGAGGGAGAGACATTGCCTTTCTTTCTTTTATTTCCTCCCTCCCGCCCCAGAATGGAAACTTCCGTAAAAGTGCAACCCGGATTTAGGTCCGATCCTGTTTATACCGCGGTGCAGTGAGTTTTAGTCTCTAAAGTTGGTGGCCCTCTATCCTCTCCACAGCCCAGAGATGCTAATGTGTGGTTCCTTTCCAATATGCATTCATACTGCACAAAGCAGTTTGACAGCAGTTTAATTTCCATGACGCCTATGGAATCTTGGGAACTGTGGTTTGGTAAAATGCTTTGGATTCCCTGAATAAAGCATGATAGCTCCTTAGCAGTGAATTCAAAGTATCTCCCAAAAGTACAGAGCCCAAGATTCCGTGGAAGTGATTATGGTACTTAAAGTGATATCCAACACCGTTGGGAAGGGGCAATTCGTCTGTTGAGGAACCGCATGGATCCTGTACTTGGAAGGAAGTCCGACAGTAAATTCGCAAGAAGCCTCGAGGGTGGCCTTGTGCTTACTTGGGAAGATGCCCAGCTTAGTTCAAGGAATGTTAGAACTGGAGCCAAAGGTGCCAGTATCCTATACCTATTTGTTGCTGTTGTGTGACTTAGGCAACGCTATCATAGGGATTTCTTGGCAAGATGTATTCAAAGGTTTCCCTTGGCCCTCCGCTGAGAGTGAGAGAGTGTGACTGGTCCAAGGACAGCCAGTGGGTTTCCACAGCTGAGCAGGGATTCGAATTCTGATCTCCCGGGGTCCCAGTCCAACACTCAATATACCACACTGGCTCCTCACTGTATGTATATTTACGGAGATCAGTTACTGTATAATCACACTTACAGGAGGCTATGGTAGGATTGCAGTCTCAGCTCCTTATCTGCAGGTTTTTCGGCTGCACGCGTTCCTGAAACTAAGTTTTCTCAGCGGGTAGTAATTCAGAGTAGACCTTCTCAGGTTCAGGAGACCAGGCTAGTCAGGTTCTTTCCTCACTGAACGTCCTTCTGACCGCACTGTCGCCAGGGCTACCCCGCTCCGAAACCGAGACTGATCTCTATCATTACAATCCTGACTCGTTTCCCTGGGAATCAGTTGCACTCTATTACACGAGCAGAGCTTCCCCAGCCATAAGTCTCCCTAGAAAAAATCCAGTTGAGCTTGTCACCGATTGAAACCACAACCTAAACCCCCAAGGTAAATTTTCGATCCAATGGTTGCCTCTCGAATCTAAGCGCCTATTTAGAAGGGGAAGAAGGAAAAGGGTGTTGATTCCAGTGGAGTTTTTCTCTCCAAGGGAAGGGTCCGAAACATGTTTCCTTCCAAATTATGTTTGGATCCTACAAAGGTGAGTCCCTCGGAACCTAAGCAGGTTCGGAAGTGCTTCGGTCAGAACCTGAAAAAAAGTTTCTAAGCTTTTTTAAAAAAAAAATATGACCCTCCCCTTAGAAATACCCGATCAGCGTAGCACTAGGCATGCCGGCTGGGGATTCTGAGAGTTGCAGTACATAAGAGTAATTATTCCAGCTCCCACAAACACACGCACGATGGGATTTCCGGGCGAGGGACGGCTACGGCAAATAGGGCGGGAACCTGGAGATGGGGCTGGGGAGGGCAAGGTTAAGGGGAACTGGGGTCCAGAATGGGAGAAGATGGGGGCGGGCCTGTGTGCCCCCCCTCCTGGCCCGGAGCAGCACCTCGCCTTCGACGTCCTCAAAGAAGGCGAAGGCCAAGGCCAGCAGGTAGCCCCTGGCCCGGCCGAAGTGCGCCTGAGAAGTAGGACGGCTTTGGGGGGGTGCAGATGGCAGAAGGAGGAGCGGAGAAGTCAAGGCCCATGAAAGTAGGCAGGCGGCTCTCCTTGGCATTCGCCGCACACCCCGGCTTTGCTGTTCTTTTTTCTGAGCTTCCCTCCTCGCGCTCCCAGCCAGGGAGGAGGCGGGAAGGAAAGACAGAAATTGGTAAGAGAGTTTGGGTGGCTACAACGAAGGCCAGCCACGGAAGCCGTGATGTGGTGTAACCAGATCCTGAATACTTGCCCGTGGAAGTCACCTTTTGGATCTGAACGTGACTGGCCTCCCCTTGCGATGAGAAATCGAAGCTCGGCGAGGAAACGGAACTAGGCACCTGCAGAAAGGCGGTTCCTCCTCCTGCATAACTCCTTAAACAGGGAGGGCCCGAAGTAAATCCGTCGGGAGGGAATTCCAACGACGTCACTGGAGCTGACACAACCTCTGTGTGTGTGTGTGTGTAGAATCCCAAGAGGCGACACTCCCCCCCCACAATAGCTGGCAAGAAAAAAGCTACTGGAAGAAGTAGCCATTTTGGAAAGTGCCTAGATAATGTTCATGTGATCCATAGAGATCTCTCAGTCTTGCCCTCCGAGCATCCCTCGCCTATGAAAGCCCTCGAAACAGGCGACTTGAAGTCATATACACACACACACACTTGCATCGTGTGTACCTATGTGTATATATTTGGGGTACGGTGCGCATTCTACTTAACCTGCGTCGCAGGGTTGTTGTGAGAGCGGGATAATGTAAATAACATTGTAGAAGAGGCATGAACCTCTATGGTGTAGCGCGCTGAGTGTTGGACTAGGACTCTGGGACACCAAGGTTGAGATGAAAAAAAAAATAGCGAGGGTCCACCTAGGTCTGAGCCTACCTGAAGGCGCAACACAAAAACACAGGCAAAATAAATCTCTAATCTCTAACTGGCTAGCTGGTGTTTTCCTCCCTGGAAATATCAGCTAGTAAATCCAGTGCTTGGTTTATAGGATATATAAACCTCCTCTAGACCTGTTCTCGAAGGTAGGATCAAACCAGCCTCAATGTACTGATTTTCTAGTCACAAGTTTAGAATGGGGGTGGCAATCGGGAGTGTGTGTGTGTGTGAAGGCGACAAGAGAGACCCTAATCAGACAAGACAGGACACATTCTTATTGAGTTCTTTCTAAATATATAGATTGTCACCTATATCTTGTCCTGATTTTTGACTGGAACAAGAGAGACCGAAGGGGGAGATGGATTAGACATAGGTAGACTTCCACCCTACCTTACCTACAGTATATATTCTAATCAGATTTCTCTTGTTGTTATGTGTCTTCAAGAAATTTCCGACTGATGGCGACCCCAAGACGAACCCCATCAGGGGCTGTTCTTGGCAAAATTTGCTCAGAGGGATTTTGATTCGGCCTTCCTCGAGGCTGAGAGAGCGTGACTTGCCCAAGGTCATCCAGTGAGTTTCCAAGCCCAGCGGGGATTCGAATCCGGTTCTCCAGAGTGGTAATAAAACTCTCGAACCACTACACTACCCTTCCTTACCCCTCCCCGCTCCTTTAATTCTGTCACTTATTGACAGAGCTAATATTTCGGCCCTGAATACATTGGCTTGAGTCATAAGCCTCCATTTGACATCGAGGAGAGTCACTCCTAGGATTTTCCAGCTCTCACTCCAGACGTTGGTGCTTCCAGCTGGGCCGCTCCCTTGAAAATGGGGCCTTGGTCCATCCCTGATGGAGGTGCCGCGGCAGTGACGAGTTGGAAGCGCCCCGGGCGAGGGAGGGGGTGTCTGAGGCTACGAGGCCCCCTCTCCCAGGCGAAAGCGCGGCCAAAGGATGTCCCGAGGCCGAAGAGGTTTGTTTCGGCGGACAGCGTTTCCTCTCCAGCCTCGGGAAGCCTTTGAAGTGATGCTCCTTCCTGGCACGCCAGCCTTCCCCTCCTTCCCCTCCCCCGTGGCCTGCTGGGCGCGGACAGGGGCCGGAATGCTGATGCCTTGGGATGCAGCTTTGGGCCTGAAGACGAAACAAGGCCTCTTCTTTCCAAAGGCCATCGACTCGCAAGGATCCGTGGGAGGAGAGCCCTCCTCCTAGGAAATTGATCTGGTGTCTGCGCCTCTGCTCCCACCTCCCGAGGAGCCTGTCGTGGGCCTGGTCCCTTCAGCTGCGGGAGACCCCGTTGCAATCGGCTCACCCGCTGAAGAGCTGGGGAGAAATCACTCGTTGGGATTCCAGCTCCCAGAACTCCCAGACATTATAGTCCATAGCCATGGAGGTGGAGTTCTGGGAGTCGTCTCAAACCCTGGGTTTTTTAAGTTTGTAGGCAGAAGCCACGGGGAGTACAAGGAGGGTTTTCCTTGGCTTTAAGATTCCTGAGGGTCACGATAGAAATCTTTCTGGATCGTATTACTTTCTAGCCCACTCTCACATCTGTATAAATACATCCCCTCCAACTGTCCCTTTTTGGCATGGACAACCCCGACTAACCCTCTGTCTTCCCGATTTTTCAGCTGTATTTAAAATATCCTAGTCTCTGTTTCTTCCCACTTTCGCCCTTTGTCTTCAGTTTACTTCACTTGCTGCAAACTGAATTCAAAGTGCAAAGGTTCTTCGCGCTTAGCTCGGCAGAGAGGAGAGGAGGCAGAACCCGGTCTTTCACAGTAGCTTCTCCTAGCTTATGCTTTCTTGCTCGTTATTGGCAAATGCCATCTTATCCGCACTCCCATGTTGTTGGGCCTTAGGTTTCATCAGTTAAATGTTGGAGGGTATGAAAATATGCTTAATAGCTTGAGGCTTTGATATCACTGGTATTGCATCTGAAGAAGCTGATTGATATCCACGAAGCTCATGCTAAAATATAAATCATTTAGTTTTAAAAGTGCTGCTAGAATCCTTTTTTTCACCCCCTTCCCTTTTCCTTTTTTATACTGCAACAGACCAACAGGGCTACTTCGCTGAAGGCTTGTAAAACACAAGTAAGGCCAACGTGGAATATTTGTTTGTGGGGTGGACGAAAACTTAGACATAGAGAAACCCACTTGGGGCAAGTCACCCTCTCTCAGACTTAGAGAAAAACAAATGGCAATTCCTGGCCCCGAAAACAAATATTGCCCAGAAAACCCTTAGAATAAGGGTCGTCGGCGTCTACCTGCAGAAAAATAACAGCAAAGGCTAGGGGGACCATTTTTTCCAAATCAAGGAAATTATTTTAGTAAACCCAAAATCGGATTTAGGGCAAAGCTTTCGTCAGGCCAGCCAAAGAAAGCGTTGCACTTTTTGAGATATACTTGGTAGTGGGGCGTTTTGTGAGCCTCCAATTGCTGAGCACCTTTGATCTCAATCTTCCTCATCCACCCACCCCCCGCAATTCTCCTGCTTCGTTTCAAAGGGGCTCGCCTAAGAAAATAGCCCCGAGGGCTTGCACATCTCGCGGGGCTTCTGCTCTGTGCGATCTTAGGACACCTATCCTAGGAAGGTGAAGTGAGGCGCCCGCCCAGGTGGGCATGTAGGTTTTGTCAGCTGCCATCTCCAAGTATGCCAGTTTTGGAGTAAAGCCCATTCCGTTCAGTGGGACTTATTTCTGCTACCACAGGCAGCTTGGCATCGCTGGACGCGCTTTTGGGCTTTTGGGCGCCATTGGCTGCTTTTGGGTTCCACGTTCATTCCCTCCTCGCGTCTCTCAGGCAGAAGACTGTCGCTGAGATTTTAATTTGAGCTCCTTAGCCCAGGCCCAGTGCGTGTCCCACTCACCCCCATCAGAGCAGTGACAGGGTCTTTTTTGTACTGGCGCCTGGAGCAGGAAGCTCCCTCCCCGGAGAAACCAGGATCCCCTTCGAGTTCCCTGCCAAGACTGCCTTATCTTGCCTGGCCTTCGGTCCTTGAAATTGCTTTGTCTGTTTTAACGGTCTGCTTTTACACTATTTTAAAGGAACGATTTTAGGTTTTTTTTAAGCCTGTTTTTAATTTTTATTAATTCACGTCGTTACTGTTTCCACTGTTTTTGTCTATTGCACATCTCCCCTGGGGCCCGGGTGGGTTAAGAGGGAAATAAATAAATAAATAAATAAATGCTTTAAATGAATAAACAACCTTCGTTTGAAGATCAGCGGGAACCAACGATTAAAAGGTGTCTGTGTTATCAAATGCAATTTGTTGGGTTGCAGCCTGTTGCGTTCACGGGTGGAGAGGATGGGGCAGAGAATCGGGGCAGCAACGAAGCCCAAGCGAAGCACGTTGAGGTCCCATGGATTCCAGGCGGGTTCGTGCTACAAATTTGCCCCCTTGCCACGCATCAGGATCTCCGAGGTGCTTCTCTTTGGCAGGCTCCTTTGGGCCCGTCTCGCGTTCAGAGCGCACTCCGAGGGGAGCAGCCCCCGGGAACCACACGAAGTTTCCCTTCCATCCCTGCTTTCCAAGGTGTCCTTTCAGGCTCGTTTCTTTCAGCCGACTTGAAGCAGAAAGGCGACGCGGAGGCCCGCTCTTCCTGTAATATGGAAGGAAGTTCCACTGAAATCGATGAGGTTTTTTCTCCGCAGCAAACGAAGCAAGAAAACTGGCGTTTGGTCTCGCGTGACACAAGTGAAGAACAGCTTTAGGGGCCCTTCTCCCTGCCTGGACCGAAGCTTCCGGATCTGCAGTCCTGGGACACGGGCTCGGCTGGGAATGGACCTCAAAGCGACCGACTTCCGAAAAGCCATGCCTCGGGTTGGGCGGGGAAAGCACCGTGGCGGCATTTTAAGCCAGGGCTTCTCAAACCAGGATTCAATAAGAAGCCGATTCAGACTAGAGTGGCCTTGCCTCCTGGCCGATCTGGCGCCTTCGAGTGAAATCCTTCCTTACATCCTTGACTGAAAAGAGAGAAAAGGGGAGAAAACCTGCCTGCTAACTTTAAGCGGGTTGGCTTTCTCTGCGCTGAAGGGACTCCAGGGTTGCCGCGGTTTCCGAAAGGCTCCTCCTGCCCGCTGAAGCCAGACCGAAGTGGCCCAGAGGCACGCGCCTAGTCGCCCCCGGAGGGCGATCCAAGGTGGTGGGGGCGGCCTGGAGGGGACAGCGCTTCTCCCCGCCCCGCCCCTTTTTTTGGGAAAATTGGGGAAGGGAGCACAAGACGTGGTGGAGGAGATAGGTGGTGGCTCAAAAATCATACCTCCGGTCTCCGTGTCTGCGAGTCACTTCGGGCTTGGAAATGAAACCCCTGCCGTTTCTGCTGCTGACCGCGGGAGTATTGCTATCACTGTACCCTACAATGACTCACTGTTGTTGTGGCCCTCAAGCCGTTTGGGAGGCACAGCGATCTTATCGCGGGGGTCTCTTGGCAAGATTTGCTGGCGGGGGGGGATGCTACTGCCTTCTTCTGAGAGTGTAACCTGCCAGTGGGTTACCATGGCCAAGTGGGGATTTGAACCCTTGTCTCTCAAAGTCCTAGTCCATCATTCAAAGCACTATGTTACGCCGGTTCTCATACTTCTTACGCCGCACATGAACTCATACCGGCTGGACTGCTAAATAACGTTCAATTAAGTACCCTGTCTTCTTGTGGTGGTGTCATATGCCCTGACAGTGGCGATGGTCAAAGAAGTGGGGCGAGAATGGGAGTCAAATCTGAAAGACAAATTCAAGGCGGTGAGGTGGAGGAGGCCGCTGCTGGAAGGAAGAAAGCGGGAAAAGGGCTGGCTGTGGAAGTGTGCGAGTGTGTGTGTGTGGAGACCATGGTGTTCAGTTTTCCAAGCCCTTCTGGATATATCTTCCTTTTCGATGAGCCTTGGAAACACTACTTTAAAGGGACTGAAGCCCCATCTCCAAGCTTGTCTCCTCGGAAGCAATTTCCACTGAATTCAGTAGGCCTTCCTTCACCCTGCTTGAGACTGCAGCCTCGGATAAGCAAATCAGGCCTGTGGATTCCCTGAATTTGGAGGCAGCACACAGATCAGGACTGGATAAACTGATGTTTAGGTCAGGGATCGGCAAGAACCCAGAGATCTCCTCCGAGCCCCCTGTCCCTACCCCCTGACGTGATCTGCCATCTGCCCTCTATTATTTATCGTGACGCCTATTATACCTTCTAGATCTATGTCCCATCATGCATTATAGAGGAGGCGCGAGGCTTCGAGGACACGTCGGCCTGTCATCTGGCGGTGTCTCTGTCGTCTCCTATCTGCCTCGGCACACCTCTCTGTCGCCCAGCCAGACACCTTCCTCAATCTGTCCAAGATCTGGACTGCTCACGGATTGAGGGGGAGAGGGACGTGTGCACGGGAGTGAGAACTGAGGCCAGCTCAAGTTCAAGTTCACGGCGAGGGGTGGGGAGGCCGGGAGGAGGGCGCGGAGAGGAAGCCCCCAGCCCCCTCTCCCTGCCCGTCGTTTCCCCGGGCCTCTTGAAAGCAAAAACCTCTGATGCCAGGCGGCCGGGAGGGGACTGGGGCGGCTTGGCTAGGAACGCTGCTCTGCGGTTACAGAGGCGGGTTTCCCCCACCGGCCGGCTGCTGCGCCTGCGGGAGAACCCGGGGCTCGGGCCGCCTTGACTGGCGAGGCTGAGCCGGCGGAGTGTTTGCTTGGCTTTTTCTCTAAGGCGTAGGCTGGGCAGTGGGAAGGGCGGGAGCTCTGGCCCAGGACTGAAGAGCTGCTCCCTCGCCTAGGCCCACCACCACAACCAAGCCGATCTGCCTGGAGGAAGAGAAAAAGGCCTTTCCTCTCTGACCTTCCCTCCTGGGCGCCGGATTCTCAAGCTCTCTTCAGCTTTCTGGAAGACATTTCTTTCGTTTCCTGAAGAGCGCAGGAAGGAACCCTTCGCTGGCTCGGGCTCTTCAAGGATGGAGACGATCCGAGGAAGAAGACCACCCTCTCCAAGTTCACACCCACCTCAGTGCAGGCGCTAAGGAACCACGCGAGGGGACGAGCCACGAAGAAGGCGTTATTTGGGGGAGGGGGATGGGACAGAAGGTCAAATTGAGGCACTTCTCATTTCAAGCCGACTCTCTCTCGGGGGCATCTTGGTGACCGGGAGGGTCTTCTGACCGCCCCTGCCGCAACTCGCCAGCCAGCGCGATCTCTCCTAGGAATCGTTGCCATGTGCTAATGATTTTAACAAAATTGTGGCGGGGGAGGGGATGCTGGCCTAATATTATTAAAGGGGGAAAATTAGATTTTAACAGTCATTTGATTACTTCGGGGTTTTTACGTTATAGAGACCAGAATGAGTGAATAGGAAGGAATAGGGCGACTGCCAAAGAGAGAAGAGAAGGAAGCTTGCCAGTTTTGCTTCCTCCCCCTGCCGCTTGTTTTTATTTTGGACGGCAGTAAAAGAAAAGAAAAATAGAAAAACCTTCCCCTTGAATAGTCAAAGGGAAACCTTGGAGGGGGAGATGCCTGTGATCTCTATTCTCCCTCTGGTCATGAGCAATATATTCTCCCTACGCTCTCTTCTTTGCAGGGGCGCCAAAGCCGCACTCAGGAACAGGAGCCTGTCGACTCCGTGTATTTTTGCTCCACTGAGGGAAAAGGGGCTTGGTTCCCAAGGGAGTCCGTGCGCCCGGCGGCGTTGCGGCCCAAGACGCCGCTCCCGCTCGCCTTAGAAGGAGCGAGCTTGGCCACCCTTCCTTCCAAAGGGGGAACGGGGGCGGTTGGAGGGAACGCAAGGAAAACAAGGGCCCGTGCCCGGGAGGAAAACGCAGCCTTCGCGAGGTTTTTGGCCGGCGCTGCGGAGCTTTCACGGAACGCCAGCAGCACACTTCCGAGGGCTTTCGGAGAGGGGAGGGACGAATGCATGCTTTTTTATTTTTTTTTTATTTTCGGTGCCCAGGTGGCTGGCACTCGCTGCTGGGCAGAGGCCAGGCTTTCGAAGGTTTGGAGCCTACGCAGCCCAACTGCAGATCCGAATTCCTCGAAAGCTGCCCTGTAAAAACTGAGCTTGTCTAAAACCGTGATTCCAGATTCAAACCAAGAGGACTCACACTGGGAAAAGGGGAAAGCTAAAAACTTAAGTGAAGGTTAATTTAAGTCTTTGTTCTTTATGTCAGAAGAAAAAACCACCCATCTAAAGATACCCAATCGTGCAAAATGAGATTTTACATTTTAAATCATTTTGTTACATATTCTTATAGGGAAATTGCGGTAAGTGGTGAGATGGTACCTTTAAAATCCAGCAACTCTTGGAAATTATATGGCAATTACATTACCTCATTAGTACCCTTCCTCTTAGGAGAGGTACGGTTTACTTCAGTTTAATCGGAAGAAATGATTCCAGTTTAAACATTGGGGTATATGCTTCACGCTCTATTGCGGTACTGATGTTCCTAAGAAGAGGGGTGAATTATTCCTAGAATAACAATCACAGTAGTAATTATTGTTGGTTGTTTATTGTAGTATCGTATTTTTCTGTAAAAGGATTGGTCTTAAGATAAACAGCAGAAGGAGGGGAGAATAATTGCATAAACAATTGAGTCTTCCAGCATTTTTTAAAAGGACTGATAATATAGATAGACAGTCCAGTGCGATGTCAAATATAAATAATGTCTAAATTGAAAAATTAGATCCAACCAAAGTTTTAAACGTCCCTTAATTTCAACTGATTTTTGTCACACAAGGTGTGAAAAATCTACCTAACTTTTCTATGGAATCACCAGTGTAAAGAGGGCTCTTTGTAAACCCAAACTCAGTCAAAATCCTATCCTACCTAAATTTACTCAGTAGTAAGAACCACTGTCTTTAACCACACTTTCTGATGGGCCAGTGGACACAGGATGGCAACTTAAAAAGTTTTATTCTACCTATTTGGACTTTGGAAACTGTACTGTATTAAAATGATATGATGATTTTTAAAATAATTTGAATGAAACTAGTTTAATTAAATTAATGAAATTAAATTAATATTCTTTTTCTATCACTTGTACACTTACTGTACACATGTGCAATGTACAAATTTTATTAATTTTTTTTAAGAAATGAATTTTTTAGAAAACCAGACCTATTCCTTTTTAGGCACACACGAACCAAAGTAAGAAAATCTGTGACATCTCAAGAAAGAAAAATATAAGAGGGGGAAAATACCTGTGACTGTAGTTTCAACACATTTTATTATATTTCTGTATGCATTACTCTCAAAAAAAAAACATATCACAAGAAATAATGAAACCACATAAACCTTCAAATAAAAAAATTCTGAAACAGTTTATGCTCACAATTGTACATATTTATAGTTAAGAAACATTCTTTATAAATACTGTTTCATCTGTAGCAAGTTAATACCATAATTTAATTACAAATGGATAAATATGGCAACAGGTATTTACACAAGGAAGGTCGTTATTATGGAGAAACCCTAACGGCACTATGTTTAAAAATTTCCCCCCCTCTCCCGACAAACTTCCAAACAGGAACTAACAAATCGAACTTGCAAAGAGCACTAAAACATCACGTGTAAACCCAGCTAACAGAAAGTACATTCACAAGCGCTGGAAGAGGAGGGGGAGGAGGAACTGATCTGGGTTGTTTTGAAGAAGAGCATGGAGACTTTGGCACGTTATTTTTTCTTCCTTTCCGCTTTTGTTTTAAAATCTTTCCAGTCTATAGCTGAATGACGTTTACAATCAAAGTTGCCTCTTTTTTTCAAAAAAATAATAAAATAAAATAAAAAAAGAAACACAATATCCAATACCACAATTACAAAAGAAACCATTTGCTTCCACGTTACTTCCCTCCCCCATTTCCCCTTTTCATTTTTTAACAGGTGAATGAAAGACAAAGCGGCGGGGGTGAGGGGGAGAGAGAGAGAAGGGACAGGAGGCGGGGAGACTGGAGAGGGAGTTTGCAGGTTGAAGAAGAACTCGTTTTAAAAAGAACAGCAGGAGGAGAAGGAGACGCTGGGGAAGAAAGGGGAGGAGGATAACCCAATGCATGCTTTCCCAAGGCAGGCCCATCTCTACGCGCCAAGAGAGTGTCATTACCACCTCGGACGCCTCCTGGGCCCACAGACAGGGCGCGCCGGGCTGAGCCGGGGGCGCGGCGGCGGCGGCGGCGGCGGCGGCGGCGGCTGGCGAGGCGCGGCCGGGGAAGGCTCGTCCCTCCGCGCCTCTGATCTTTTATTCCCCGGGTGCTGGAGGCAGGAGGGCGGCGGGGGAAGGCGCATGGCGGGGGGACTCTCGCCGACTCAGTCTCCCCCAAGGCTCTGAAGGTGGCGTGGATGCCCTCGCGGCAAGCGGGGGAAAGAAACCCTTTAGGGGCTGCTTTTAATCCGTTCTTTCTTTCTTTCTGAAAAAACAGAGACTTCGACTGCTGGTTCTTTCTCTCCCCGCTTTCCCCCGCTCCTCAGTCTGCTTTAAGATGTCCCGATCCACACAAAAGGAAAGAGAGAGAGAGAGAGAAAGCGAGAGAAAGAGAGCGAGGGCTCCATCGCAGGCTCTGGAGGGGGCTTCGCCTCGAGGGGCCTCCGGGGAGAGCGCGGCGGGGCCGGCCGGGCAGCCTCAGACGTACCACTCGTTGAAGTTGGAGGTGAGGCCGCTGTGAGGGGCGCTGCCCCCGCCGCCCCCCCACCGCTGCTGCCCGAGCTGCCGTTGCCCCCCCGCCGCCGCCGCCGCCGCCGCCGCCGCCGCCGTTGCTGCTCCGGTGAACCGCCGACACGGCCGCCGCTGCCGCCGCCGCTGCCGCCGCCGCCGCCGCCGCCGCCGCCGGAGACAAGTTGGTGGCAGCGGTGTTTTGGGTCTCGGCGCTGGGGGACACCAAGCCTGGCGGGGTCGAGGACTCGTAGCCGGAGCTGGCCGCCGGCGAGGACTCGGAGCCTTGCGGGGAAGACTCGTGAACCTGCGGCCAGGCGAAAAGAAAGAAAGCCAACTGAGAGCGCGCCTTCCCAAGACAAGAGCTGGCCTAAGTACCCCCATCTCTGGGCCTGATCGCCGCCCCCGCCCCGGCCCCACTTTCTTCCCTTAAAAATTATACCTTCGGCCGCACGCAGAGCCGGCGAAGGAGGGGAACAGACTTTCCCCACCCAGGATCCAAACTCTGGGGAAAAAAGCAGCTCAAGTCCCGCGATCGCACGTCAGGCTAAATCCCCCATGGCCTGGCCTTTCCTCTTTTTCTTTTCTATGTCCGCCCCCTAAATTTGAACCCCCTTGGAACTGCCGTTGTCTTTCCTTCTCTGAAGTCAGCTCCACTGTTTTGGGGGGGACCTTGCCACTCACTCTCCAGCCTCTGCAGCTCAGACGCTGTGGAACGGAGGAGGCCCGATGCTTTCCTTCTCCTCTGCGCCCCTTTTTGCTCAGCCCAGAGCCAACCTCACACT
Organism: Iguana delicatissima; assembly: GCA_948472985.1. NCBI lineage: Eukaryota > Metazoa > Chordata > Lepidosauria > Squamata > Iguanidae > Iguana > Iguana delicatissima. The sequence continues at coordinate 55,050 of CAOKZL010001800.1, forward strand.
TCCCTTCCCGTGGCCCGGATTACCTTCATGTGTTTCCTCAGGGAGCTGGGGTGGGTGTAGGATTTGTCGCACATCTTGCACAAATAGGGCTTGTCCGAAGTGTGGACGTGCATATGCTTTTTCCGGTCGCTGCTGTTGGCGAAGCGTCGGTCGCAGCCTTCGAATTCACACTGGAAGGGCTTCTCGCCTGCCAAGCGAAGGGGGGAAAAAGAGAAACCAGCTCGTTTGAAAAGAAAAGCCAACCGGGGCATCCAAAGAGGATGACTTCGCATTCGACCCTTTCATCTAAGGCAGCCTTCCCAAGAAGGAAAAAAAACCGGGGTAACGGAGAGACCCCAGAAGAAGTTGCACAGCCTTGGTTGGTTTGCTTAAATGCAAGGAAAAATAACTCTCCTCGCGGCGGGCGTCTAATTCACTAGGGCTGGAAAACGAAATGCGTTCATTTCCAGAGACCTTTCCAGGGCTTTCAGTCACATTAAGGATGCGCAAGGCGACGCGAATTTTACAGGGTCTTAGTTTCAAAACAAAACAGGACAGAGGCAACGACAGAAGCTCGGAGAAGAACCAACAAACCAGGAACGTTCACTTGTATCTGTGGCCTGAGTTCGTGAGCGGCGCCTAAGGTACACGAACCCAAATGACCGCAGGATACAAAGACAATCTGTGGTCATTGCTTTAACAAGCACCATTACAAACCGAAGCTAAAAGGGAGATGGTGCAAGACGTACGGCTACGAGATAGATATTTATCTGAGGTTCCTTCATCTGGTGGTATAGAGAATAGAGCGGCTCCATAGGCCAAAATAGGGGGAACAGACACACGCCCCTCCTCACTTACAGAAAACAGCCTCCGCCACACACCCTCCTCCTGGTTTAACCCTGGCCACAAACAAATCAAGATCTGAAAACACGGCTTCATTCTCCTCCCCCCTCCACCTTTCTTTTTCAAACAGAGACACAGGGAGGCAGTCCTCAGAGATTTGCTGAGGATGGGGGAAGGAGATGGAGAGCCAGAGAAGCCCCACAGAAAGCGCTTTCCAAACCCTCACTTGGCATTTTCCCGGAGCTTCTTCACCCTCTTGCCAGATTTCCGAGTAATTTGGAGGTGCGAGAAATCAAGGGCCGCCGCCGGCCCCCCTCCTTCCCCCTCAAAATCGGAGATGGGGGAGACGCGCGGTTTCACGTGGAATTCCATTAGCACCTAAATTGTTTCTTAAAGACATCCGCTCAGACCCCGAGTGCCGGCATCGCCCGGCGAATCCACGTCTCGGATTTGTTAAACCTTGTTAAAGCCCGTCTCGCACCTAAGCCCGTTCTTAACACCCCACAGCTAACACACACACAACCAGAAAGAAGCTTTCCTCCTCAGTCAATATTGATGTCCGGAAATCGCTCAAATACTTAGTTTACCTTTTTCTCCACCCTCCCGGCGTCGTTCTGGAGACGAGGTGCAGAGAAGGGGAGAAAAAAAGAAAAAACAAATCTATCCAGAAGAAAAGGCTTTATCAATGACCCGGCGGAGAGGGAGGCACACGTTTGTTTGCTTCTTTTGCCTGGACTCCTGCGATTTAGGACCAGGGGACATTGGCTGCCTTTCTCATCCACAAGTCCTTAGGTGGGGAGGGAAGTAGAAGGGTCTTCGCCTGAAGCTTTCTCAACCGTAAACCCTCTACAGCTTATTACACCATTTTAATATACTCGCGCAAAAACCGCCTTCAGTCGACGTACGTGAGACTGCCAAAACACTTTTGGAAATGAGGAAGTTTTATGGCCCGGCCTCACCCCATTTAAATTTAATGGGAAGCAGCCCCTGAAAAGAGCAGGGAAAGGCGGCAGAAAGTAGGCTCACGCAAGGAAACCCCGAAAAATGTCCCTCTCTCAAAATGCACGAGGCAGACTGCGACCTTCCTTTAAAATCCCTCAGCGCTGTTCCAAAACGGCACGACCAGGGCTTCTTTGACTGCCCATTTAGGTATGTTCGGTCTCCAAAGAGGATTAATGTGTTTATTTAGATAAACCCTAGGCCTAAATATTCATTTCTTTGGAAGTGAATCCGGTGGCAATTTTCGAAGGAAAACATTTCTGAGTCAGTCTGCTCAGAAGTGCAGGCTTCCTTGGAAAGGGATCCTGCTGAAATTAATGAGGCGGGTTTTTAAAAATAAAAATAAAACACAGAGCTCTGAGAATTGTAGAGCAAGGTTCGCTAGTCTTTTGCCCTTGCCGGCGCGCATCGGAGCGCATTTCCAGTTAGTTTGTCGCTTCGCATGTGTCTCCTTCAAGGAAGACACCGTGATCCCGACCATTAGCAACCCTCGTGGATTTCCCTGTATCTTTCTTACTTCCCGTGCAAATGTGCTCGGGGGCCTCAGCCGCCTCACCAAACTACAGGAGGCGTGCACACATTTAGGAAACAAATTATTTGTGATTTAATCTTGCCGGCAAGCAAACGAGGATCATGCCCCCAAAATAATTACTTTTAGGGAGAGATGTGTGCGTGTTTTCTTGTGAGCGTGTACACTTAGAGGAGAGGAGCAGGATCTCTCTACGTTTTTTACAACCGCCTTTTCATCCCAAAGGATCCCACCCTCCATGCGTTACATCTCCCCTTTCCTGCCGCCCGTCTTTCACTGACCTGTGTGCGTTCTTTTGTGGATCTTGAGGTTCTCGGAGCGGGCGAAGACCTTGCCGCAGCCCGGGAAGGGGCAAGGGAAGGGTTTCTCGCCCGTGTGGACGCGGATGTGGTTGACCAGTTTGTATTTGGCCTTGAAGGGCTTCCCTTCGCGGGGACACTCCTCCCAGAAGCACACGTGGTTGCTCTGCTCGGGCCCGCCGACGTGCTCGACGGAGACGTGGGTGACCAGCTCGTGCATGGTGCTGAAAGTTTTGTTGCAACTCTTTTTGGGACTGCTGAGCTGCTCCGGGTCGATCCACTTGCAGATGAGCTCCTGCTTGATGCACTGCTGGCGCATGTAGCGGAAGAAGGCCCCGGGGTGGTGGTGGTGATGGTGGTGGTGGTGGGCATGGGGGTGGGCGTGCGGGTGGTGGGCGGCGTGGTGCGCCGCCATGTTCATGCCCATGTTCATGTTCATGGGGCCGTACTGGCCGTGCAGCTGGGCCGCCGAGTAAGGGTCAGTCCTGGGGCTGGACACCTGCCGGTACTGGTCCGACCGGCCGAAGACTTCCCCGGTAGGCCCAGGCGCATCTGCCCGTTGAGCACGTTGGGCGATCCCGGAGCGCCGTGCTGGTCCCCGATGCCCGGGAAGAGGAGGTGGCTCTGCGCCTCGGCGTGCGGGTGGTGGAGACTCCCGGTGGCCGCCGCCGCCGCCGCCGCCGCCCCGAAGAGCCCGTGCTGCCCTCCGCCGGCCGCCGCCGCCGCCGCTTCCCCGAAGCCGCGGCTCCGAAACAAGAAGTCCCGCGGGGAGTTGAAGGGAGGCCCCGAGTAGGAGCCCACATGGGCGGCATGCGGGTACGCCGGCGCCTGCGAGCTGAAGGCCGAGCCCTGCCCCGGCGAGAGCTCGTGGGCCGCCGCGGCCGCCGCGGCCGCCGCGTTGAGCTTGAAGGCGCCCAGGTGAGCGGCCGCCGCCGCCGCCGCCGAGTCCACGAAGCTGTTCTGGAGGCTCAGCTCGCGCTCCTGCATCTCCGCCGCCGACGGCGGGCCGGGGGGCGGCGGGTGCCGGGCGAAGGTGCCCACTCCCAGCGCCGCCGGGAACTGCGGCCCCGCATCCAGCAGCATCGCCGGCCCGATGAAGGAGCAGCCGCCGCTCGGCCGCGCCCGCCCGCCCGCCCGCCCGCCCGCCGCCCCAAGGCCCGGGGCTCTGGGCTGCTCCTGGCGCCGCCGCCGCGGCTCCCGCTGCCGGCGCTCAAGCGGAAAGAAAGAGCCGCGCGGAGAAGGAGGCGAGTCCCAGCGAAGGCGGCAACCCGAAGGGTCTTAAAGCAGCCGAGGCGGGGGCGGGCGGGCGAGCAGGCGGGAAGGGCAGCGGCCGCGCTGAAGGAGAAGGCGGAGGAGGAGGAGAGGGAACGGAGGGTGGAGGGGGGCCCGGGAGGGAGAGAGGGAGGGAGAGCCGGGGGGCGGTGTGTGTGGTGAAATAAAGGGGGTGGAAAGCGAGATGGCGGGGGACGACGAAGACGCCTCGCCTAGCCTCTGCCTGAAAAAAAACAAAACAAACACAGGCAAGCGCGCGCGCACCCCGCAAGCCCTCGGCGAAGAGATGTCACCGCCGCAGCCACACCGACCAGCCTCTCTCACAAACAAGCCAGGAGGAGCTATATAGACACACACTCCCCCGCGCGGACACGCGCGCACATACCCGCTCGCGCTCTCTCCCCTTTCTTGCTCACACACAGAGGGGCGCGCCAGCGAGCTAGAGTGGTCAGCTCTTCCCCACACTACGCGCACGCCCTCCGAAAACAAACACGCCGCGCTCCGCTGCACCGCCCCACCCCACCCCGCGGCCCCCTTTTTCTGCAGACCCTCCCCTTCTCTCTTCCAAGCCCCCCTTCCTTTGCTTCGCTTTGCTTTCTTTCCGTTCTTTTAAAATATTATTACTCCCGTTCTCCTCCGCCACCGCCGCCACCGCCGCCTCCGCCACCTTCCCCGCCTCCTCCTCTCCCCGCCATTCGGTTTCGCCTCACGGACTCCAAACTTGCAGCCACCGTTTCCTCACAGAGAAAAGAATCCGGCGCCTCTTTCTCTCGGTACAAATTCTCTCTCGCTAAGTTAGGGAGGAGGAGGAGGAAGGGAAAGGAGGGAAGTGGAGTGGAGGAAGAGGAGGGGGAAGATGCGGATTAAAGGGGGGGAGGCAGCCCAGAGCCCAGAACAATAACACAGGCGCGGCAGGAGGGGGCGGGCGGGCGGTGGAGAGCTCAATGTCCGTCAGTCCAGCGCGGGTCCCCCTGAGGCACGGCAGCGCCCGCCATGGAGAGCGAGCGAGCGAGCGAGCGAGCGGGAGAGCGCGCGATGCTCCAGCCGTGAGGGGAGATGCGGCGGTCCTTCCTCCGCCGCCGCCGCCTCCTTCTTTTTGGCGCGCGCGGGGTGGGGTGGGGGCGGGTGGGAAGTTGTTCTCCCCGGGCGCTGGCTGGCTGGCCTTCCTCTCCTCTCCTCCTCGCCGGCTTGTTGCGGCGGGCGCCGCGGCTGTGGCTGCTTTTTATCCCCCCTCCCCACCCCCTTCTCCTCCCAGCCTCTCTCGCTAGCTCCTAGGCTGGACTGGCAGCTCCTCTCCCACCGCCCCCTTTAACAGCAGCCAGGCCGTTCTCCAGGCGCCGTCTCATTGGTCGGCCGGGCCCCATCAATCCAAGCCTTCCTCCAACCCTCCCCCCCCCGCGCTCAGACGGGGTAATAGCCACTCGCTCGTCCCCTGGTCTTACCCGCCTTCCTCCCCCTCCGCCTCTCTCTCTCCTCACTCTCGGCACCCCAGGCGCCGCCGCCGCCGCCGCGGTTGCTCCCCGTTCCCGGAGGGCGCTCCGCCGCCTTCCTCCTGGCCAAGGCGAGAGAGGGCCAGCCCTTGGAGGACAGGGCAGAGAGAGAGAGAGAAAGGGGGCGGCGGAGGGCAGGTCTGCAGCTCAGGGGAGGCTTCCGTTAGCCTCAGGATGATTCTCCTGAAGTTGAAACAGGCGAGCAAATGAACACAGGTGGGGACCGAGGTCTTTGGGATGGGAAAGGAGACGGAAGAGCGAAGGCAGCCCCTCTGAACCATTTTGAGAAAGAAGGGTTTGGTGGGGAATCGGACCAAAAAAAATAGTTGTTGGGATCATGTGTGCGCGCCTGCGTTAGAGAGACAGAGAGAAATTCCAAAGAAAGCTGCAGAGTAGTTCTCCTAAAATCACCAAGGTTTCGCACCCTCCTTCCGTGGACCCCTGTGCAGGATCTGGTCAAGGGCGCCTTGGAAAGCTACTGGCTCCGGTGTCAAGAGAGATGTGTGGGGCGGATGCGAAAGAGGAGCAGGTTTGTGCGGTTGTCAGCAGGGGGCCTGGGAGCCAGGAAGGAATGGTGCAAAAGAACCAGGGAGGCTAACATTTGGCTTTAATCTATTCGTGGGTGCTGGGGGTGAATCACCTCGACAATCCGCATGTAACCGACATGTGCAAAACCAGGTTCTAGGATTACCAGTGCTTTCAAAATATATGTAACACTCTCCTCTTGATAAAGATGGGGTCCTGAATTTTTGAAAGTGAAAAGGATAACCCTATAACTGCAAACCTGTGCGAATTTGCTAATACCGTTTTTAATAAGAGGACAGCGATCGTCCTTTCTCAGTTTAGGAGTAAAAGTAACCGCTGAGCTCATCTAAGAGGGGAGAGCAGAATAGCAGGTTGGGAGATGGGGGTGCTAGTGATTTGGGGGAGGGAGTTCTATTTTAAATGTGCCCAAATAAACATTCTCGTATCAACACAAAACCATTCCTAAGACGAATCTCCTCTTAATTCTATTGCCTTGCGCCTGCACAGGCCCATTGCTAAATCGATTTTGCCACCGGGAAGAAAGGAAAGAAAAGAGGGGAGGATAGTAGATGAGGCTGGGTGAGTAAACACATAGGTAAACCAGAGAGACAAACAGACATCAAACAAATAGGCAGACGGAAGTACTAAAGTAAGGCGAATCCAATCGCCAAGAATTTTCTTCCTTGGCTCTGTTTAATTACGCTTTTCTTTGGCAGCAAAGGCTGATTTACATACAGTGAAAACGCGGTAATCAAATAGAGTGGGATTGCGTCCGTCTGTCTATCTAATCGTTTAGCTGGACCTACCTGGCAGCTGCGTAGCAGACATAAATACAGACGCAAGGAGAGAAGAAGGCCATAGTTGCTTCCAGGACGAGCACTCTCGCCCCTCTCCCTTGCCTCGGGCTGGGTAAAACCGCGAGGTCTCCTGTCTTCCCCGCAGCCCACGCCCTGCCTCCGTGCCTTTTACTCCGCCACCGCCGTCCGCGTCCCTTACCTTCTCGCGGGGTCGGAGCGGCAGGAGAGGGGACGCCCAGGCAGCGCTCTTGTCCTATCGACCCGGCCAGCCAGCGCGGCGGCAGAGGGGAAGGGCGGTTTCTCTAAGGCCTGACTTTCACCACGTTTCCAGCCAAGTCGAAGGCCACGGAGAGATTGTTTCCCCCTCCCGCACCAGCTGAGCCAGAGGCAACAACACACACACACACCCTCGCAATTTGCGCGGCCTTTCCGGCACCCTCCGACGTTCAGCGAACTTGAGCGGTGGTCCTGGCCGGCCCAGCCGAGCAGGCGGTTCCACGAGACCCCTGGTCGCTTTAGGCGTGATGTCCAGGCTTGGAAATAAATCCCACCGGGGTTGTGGGACATTTGGAGAGAACCGCAGTCAAGAATCGTAGTCTGATTCGCTCTATTTTTCAACGGAAATAAGGAAGGCTGCGCCTGGGATTTCTCTCTCGTACACAAACACAGAGAATGTATTAGCACATAATATGTGGATAAAACGGGCTTGAATATAGTCACAAGTTTCACCCACACATTCACCCACCTCCCTTTTCTCTCTTCCCTCCTGCCTGCCTTCCTTTCTCTCTCCTGAAATCCTGCCCCCCCCCGCGCTCCTAACGGTCTCTGCGGCTTGCCCGGGACACTTTTGCGGGGCAAAACCGTTCATTCCGGCGAGAGCTCCCGCAGGCTGGAACTCTTTGCCCTTTCTTTCAAAACTTCCCATTTCTTCCTTCCCTGCAGGAAACAGAGGGGCTGATCCAAGTTCAAAGCTAGATCGCCGGCCCCTTCTCTCCCTCCCTTCCCAAAGCTTTATTTCTCACCAAACCGCAAAACCCTCTTTCTCTCTTCCCCCAGCACACACACACACACACACACACACACACACACACACACACACACACACACACACACACACAATGTCACAGGAGTGAGAAGGAAAAGGAAAGGGAAAAGGCTGGGGGTGGAGAGAAGGGCCGAGAAAGAAACGGGCCGTCTCTTTCATGGGCCATTGGCCGGAGCCTGGTGTCTTTAAAAAGCGCAGCCCTTCCAGCTCATTCTTTGGCCAGGAAAGAAAAGCGACCCAGCAGTCAAAATCCCTTCGGGGGAAAAATGGGTTGGGAGGGCCAAAGCGAGAAGGGCCCGGCGCCTCCGCAGCTTCAACAGGTTTCTCCCGAGGCCTGAACTGCAAGCTCCTCTCCTCCACCCTCACTCTCGGCGGCGGCGGCGGCGGCAGCGATTCTGGTTGTCTCTGGTTTTGTAAGTGTCATTCTCCCCCCTCCCGCGCGCGCCCCGCAGCCCCACACTTTCCCCTTTTCCTCTCTGAGGTCGGTAAAGAAGGAAAGGTAACCGCGCTCCATTTTGTTCAGGGCCTTCCTTACTATACTATGGTCGCCCGCTTCTGGGCCATCCTTCCTTCTGTATGACACGCGGGGGGGGGCGGGCGTGAAGTGGGTGATCCCACGAGATCTCTTGGTCTCTAGTACTGTGTTGTTGTTTTTTGACTTCCTGGGTCGAAAGAAACAACGATGGGCTTACTGGGTGACGTTCATGTCGATTCTTTGATCCTAGCACTGATTTCTGCCTAAAGGTGATTGCGTACAGCAGGCCTATTCCCAAAGACGGAATGTTCGGGAAGCCGATTCTCATTTTGATTCGAACCTTACTGATGCTTGCTTTCCCAGAAGGCGTCTTGGATCGCAGCCCTTTCGCTTAACTCTATCCTATACGTACGTACTTGGGGGACCCCGCTGTGTTGAACTGAATTTACTTCCAGGTAGAATTTACCCTAGACTCCAGGCTTCCGTGGAAATAAAGTTACAACTGACTTAACTGGATTTCTCCCCAAATTACTAGGGAAATGCTAAACAAAAGTGCAGAGTTCGAAAAAGGCATTCCTGGACACATTTAGGGTCCCACGTAATTAACAGCGCGACCCTATATATGTCTACTCAGAAGTAAGGGACCTTAAGGTCCACATGATTTATTCCTGGGAGAGCTGGACCCTCAAAGAGGTTTATCTGCATATGCGTATATAAGACTGGGCTATTCTGCCCCCTCCCTCCTCCTATTTCGAACAAAGGATAATTACATCTTTACTGAAAAGGTGCTTAACTTTGGCTTTATCAGCCTCCATGTGTAGGGATGCTATGCTGAAGTCCGACGCTCTCTTTGCTTCTTGCGGACGACGAACAACCCAAGTGTGTGCGTAGGTGCGGGCTAAGCTGCGGGCAGACAAGGCAAGCAAAGGAAGAATTGAGTGGCGATAAGGTGTCTTTCCAACTGTAGCGCGTTTCGAGTATGGAGCCCGATTAACCCGAAAAGACCGTAAGGGTGGGAAGTGGGGGGTGGATAGCACCCTCCCCCTCCCCAGTCGTGGCCTCGTTGTGCCTACGATTGTTGTCAGTGTCATCGACCCTCGTAAATTCAAGAGGCTCATCAACAGAATATTAAGTTGCGGTTCACCTTTGATATCGGAGCTCAGACACTTCTAGGCCGTTCGACCTCTGACCTTTTCAAGACCCGATGGGTTGGGCGGAAGGGGGCGGCAGACTCCTTCTGTAAGGTATATTTGGATGAGGGGAGAAACCACCCATCCTTCTCTACACCACCACTTTTGTGAGGGTTAAGTCTACAGAAGCCAAATATACAAGAGAAAGGGGGAAGTCGTGAAAGTCTCAGCCAAAGTTGTAACTTTTAAATGCCTGCTTTAAAAACAACAACAGCCCTACGACAACGCCTAAGGTGTCCAAAGAGAAAGCCCCTCCGCCTCCCCCGGACTATTAAAATTGATTGTTCGCTCCATGGGCCGGTGGTCGCGCAGTGTTACAGGGTAGACAATGGGGTTGGAGACGAGGAGGGGGTGAAATCAATGAAGGCAAGACCAACCCTTGTGACGGCTGGTTTGGTTAAGACCTACACAATCCTGGAGGCAACTCTTCCCAAGGTGGTGTGTGTGTGTGTGTGTTTGCTTGCTTGTTTGCGGACTCCAAAACAGCGGGCGCGATTCCCGTGGAGGTCACCACGGATTTCAACACGAGTGCCCAGAACGAGTAGATAACGTTCCCCTTTTGAAATCTGCAAGTACGGGCAAGGTGCCGTTGCGTGATGAGTTTTAAAAAGGAAATCTTCTCCTCCAACCTCTTTTTTTCCCTTCCTCCTCCTCCTCATCGTCAGTTTAAACGACCCCATATTTATTTATTTTTGTTTACATCCGGCTTTTGGCTCTTCTTGCCCGCCTCTCTTGCGGGTCCTCCCCGGTGCAAGGCAGGGCTGCTGTAGGTTGGGGAAAGGAGATGAAGTCTGCCTCAAGTAACGCGTTGCTTTCCTCGCGATCGACTCTGCGATACACTTTCTGCTGTCATTCATCAATAACGGAACCATACGGGAACCATATTGCTTATACAAGGCAAGCCGTCAAAGTGTCACCATTTGATTTATATCGAAACAGCTTCTTCCAGCCGTTGAAAAGCAGAGAGGAAACCGAGAGATGCGCCGGAACGATATCCTGACACACAGTGAATTTGGCCAGCATGTTTTATCCTAAAGGCAACAAATATGCATATGCTAAAAAACATACATCAGAGGAGAGGAGAGGAGAGGAAAGAAATAATATTAGAAACTGAGTGTTTGTGGTACACAGAGGCGACGATTGGAAATCACATTGCTCCCTCTCCAGACGTCTTCCTGCGTCCCATGAGTATCACAGCTATTTTGGGGGAGGGGGTTGTAGTGCTGTGGACCACACTTACCTATGAGTAAGGCCTACTGAACACAGTGGGATGTCTTTCCGAGTAAACATACAGGGGATCCAGATGCTATTGCTTAGCGATCGCATCATCTTAAGAGTAAATCTATTTTAAGCGTTTAAAAGATTATGTGTATTACCCTGTTCCGCTAGCTGAGAATGAGTGCATTACTCTTTGTCTGGTAATCCGGAAAGATGCTGTTCAAATTAACTGCACCATTTAGGCGACAATCTCATAGACGCAACGGGGCTTACTTCCGAGGAGACATGTAGGGACTTGCTCTCTCTAAGGATATTTTAAAAACACTGGCAGGTTTACAAACCACGCCACGCTTCAAAGTACAATCTTAACGCCGTTTTACTAAAAATGACGCTCCACCGTTTTGAACTTGGCTCACGGCGAGGCAAATATTCCTAGGATGGCAGTCCCAGTGTTATTTGTGACTGAACTCAGGTTGACTTTTGAAACAGAGGCCATCTATTCGAAACACCCAGAAGCAGAAAACCGTTCATGGATTCATGGCCTGTGGCCATGTCTTGCTCCTTATCCTTTCTATTTAAATTATATGTGTATGCTCTGGCCGAGTATCTCATATGCCCAGTTTCGGACTGGCGTTTGGCAAGATTGTAGAAACAAAGCAAAAAAAAAAACCCAAACTGAGTTCAATTAAGTTGTCCGTTTTTATAACAGGCATAAAAAAACCCAAAAACATACAAACACAAGACACCTGTAATACCCACAAAGATACATCTGTGTAATAATACGCGAACGGTGAGAAATTTGGTTACATTTCCACTTTAATTCTTATGACCAACTCAACTTTCCAAGTTAAACAAAAAGTTTACTTGGAAGTAAGTCCCACTGGTTTTAATTGGCTTACTTACATGCAAACCAACGAACATAGGTCTGAAGCATCTTTAATCTCCACATTTGGCGGTGTAAACCTGCCAAAGCGAAGGCGGCGACGACCTCTGCTCTCTTAAAAGGCCTTTCAGGGTGGAAGGCTACGCGCACTGGGAGTGAGTCCTATTTTCAAGTCCAAAACTCCTGGTTATTTTGAACCCAGTGGGACTTACTTCTGAGAAGAAGCGCATAAGACTGCGGCGTCAGGAATAAGTGATTTCTGGGCAGCTCTCTGGTCTCCTCTTCGGGGATACCTGGCCGATCTCCCGTGCCTTCACGGCACTAGAGTCAGCCTACAGGACTGTGTCAGGCATGTGAGAAATCTTCCCAAAAAGAGAGCCCGAGTAAGGGTGAGGCTCTGGGCCCCTGTGCGTGTTAGAGGGGCAGAGACGGACGCGGAGGAGTTGAACTGAAATCGTGTCCTTACAGACAGGATAGGATGCACAATAAAAACCAGTCACTTAATAACAGTTGTTTCCAAATGCCCTTTAACTGATTTAGGAACAAGGGAAGGCATTGGGGCAAGTGGTCTTCCGACGCCAACTAGTTGTGACCCGAAAAACATGTTTGGCATACTGATGGTCACCTAGTTTTCCTTGGAAATTACTCTGACCCATAACTGCTTTCTTTTTATCTTTTGATGCACTGACCTATAATCCTGAACGTCGGAGCCCTGTCTCACTTCAAATAATCAAGAAGGTGCAAAGGCATCGCCGGTCCCTTAACTCATTCCTTCCCATGCTGCAAAAGCCCAACATAACCACTGACACTTTTAACCCCTTCCTCTCCTTCTGCTCCTAATCCTCCAGCCACGTTTGCAGGAATCTGGGCCTGTCGCCGGAAACCAACCTGAGCAACCCTCACGTGCACTCAGGGGAGGAGGCTGAACGAGCCACTGGACCTCCACAGGCCAGGGAGAGAGTCTGTGGCTCAGCTCCAGTCGATTATGTGGGTGTTACTGGGTGGGGAGGTACGCGGGAGGGGACTTAGTTCTCCCCTGCGGAAGGAGAATCTCTGTGCAATGCGATGGGAGCGGGGTGCTGAAAAAAGAAGGGCCCCAATCTGAGGACCAGTCTCTAGGGTTTGTGGTGGGGACGGAAGTACGTGTGAAGTAGTCCGAGAGTGTATTATCACGAAATACTCGGCCTGGTTTATTGGCAAGAGAGTTATAAACTCTATGAAAATTGTGTGTGTGTGTGTGTACTTTCAAGTCGCCTGTCGCTTTATGGCGACCTCATGAATTACGTCCAAGTAAATACCATGGAATCTGGTCTTGCGCTTCTGGTCCATGGAATCCTATGCTCTTTGCTCGAGACTTGCAACCTCACACTGAAATGAGACCGCATGTGTTTACGGAGTTTAAGCCCAACAATGGGGCTTACTACCGAATAAGTGCGCGTGGGATTTCTATTTGTGTTTGTTTATATGTGTGTGTGAACAATTTCGTAGCTGTTTTGTTTGCAGGGCTTTTCTCCTCCTTTTCTTCTTTCTGGTAGGGGGAAAAAAAGAAATCTTCTTGAGAAAAGCTGTTAATTGCTCTCTCGTTTTAATTGTTCCCCAGAAGGCATTTCCCCTCTTCTGGAATACCGTCCCCTCCCCCTAAATATCAATAACATGTGTGCACTAAAGACAACTACTTGCAAATAGGCTCCGGGATCATTAGCATATATTTGCATAATGCCGCCGTCAAACAAATGCCTTAAGCAGCAAGCAAACAAAAACACGAACTCTGGAGAGCTGATTTACTAAACGTGCCGTGAAGCGAAATTAAAAAAAAAGGGGGGGAGGGGAGAGGAATCCAGGAAAGGGTGGGAGGAGAGCGGGAAGAGAGCCCAGACTTTGTAGACGGACGGGTTCGACGAAGATTTGTTCGTTAACCTGGAATAATAACAGGTATTTCGGAAGTGCCCTTCAAACTCTCCTCTGAACACTGCAGTCCAGGGGAGGGAAACGCTCCCCACTGCCCACAAATGTTCTTCTGTCTACACAACAGTTAGAAGGCGCAAACCGCCAAAATGAACCAACCATTGATAGTAATGGATGGATTGATTAAGAGCATAATCCTCTGCAAGTCTTCTCAAACCCAAGTCCCACTGGGGCTTATTCCCAAGTGTGGGTATAACACGACTGGAGCCTCATTTGCTCTGGATCGTGTGCTCAGTTGCAACATGCCTGATTTCGCCGGCAGAGATTACGACACTATTATTACTATTATTACTATTATTATTTCAAGGCATAGTTCTGTACAAGTATTACAAGTATCCCTCGTGTCCTGTCATTGGCAGCAGGGGGAGGCTATCGATTTCAATTAATCAGGCCTCAGATAAAATGCAGCCCCCTCATCCATCTTGTACCCATAACCTAATGTTGATTTTCGTGATAAGACACATCAGCTATTACTTTTTAAACCATTTCCTCGCCTACTCGCTATGAATTTGTCCGCCAATGAAGTATTTACAGTTCTCATACGCAAGGGAATTGATCAGGATAATATATTTGAATTAAGACATACAGAATCGATCGTAGATCCAGATCACGCTGCGTTTAACAACGGAGGCCCGAGCAAGGTATCAGGTACCTGCAATACCGTTGCTCCCCTGTTAAGCTATTATATGTTCGGGGATTCAATTAAAACTTTAAGGTGTTTTTCCTTCTTTTTTTTTTAAGTCAAATTCTGGTTTGGAAGAAACTTTATATTTCACTCGAAAACTACGAAGCAACCCGTAAGGTCAGATCTTATTTAAATCACTATTATCATAATTCTTATAGTCTTTATTAAAAGTTTGGAAGTTTAAAAAGACATCGCTCCCCTCGGTCCGCAGAGGCTTCGTTTCTGGAACAAAATGAAATCCCGATTCGTGCGGGGTTACGCGGGAGTGTTGGAGCGAGCGCGCACGCGCACGCTTGAATCCTAGACTGATCCAGGCGGCTTCAGTCCTAAGCATCCTTTCCGGGAACTATAGGTTAGCCATCACTAACCGAAGTCCCATTGGTTTCAGTGCATCCACCCAGAGTGTGACTAAGTCTGGCTCCAGCTCGTTGAGCAACGTGGGGACAAATCTTCTCTGGGGTAAATCTGAGCGGAATTGTGCTATAAGAAAGGACGACTTGGCAACAGGTGTAGCGTGGTACTGGACCCCAAGAGCTCTCCTTTCAGAATTCTCTGCAATGAGACCAAAGCCCAACAGACGACCTGATTCAGTATCTCGGTTGGCTGTTGTTAGGTGTCTTCAGGTCATCTCCGATTTAGGGTGACGGACTAGGATTTTCTCGCCAAAATTTGTTCAAAGTTTGTTTGTCATTTCCGTCCCGTGATACTAAGAGAACGTAAGTTGCCCAAGGTGGGTTTCAGTGCCTGAGCAGGGATTCCAACCCCGTCCAGCACTCAAACCGCTACACGAGGTTCGTTCTCTGGTTACCTGTGGGCTGCACAGAAACTAGGCGGCGGCGGAGTCTCTCCTTCTGACCCCCCCAAGACCTTTTCGGTTTCGCTTTCTAGATGAAAGGTAGACAAATTTCTTACTGCATTTTTATATATGTGAGAGAGGGACAGAGAGAGAAGGAGCGAGTTGAAAATGGCTTGGGAGTCTTTCCACATCGTCTCCGTCTGTTTCAAATTAGCCTCAAAACTACTGGATAGACCCTTTGCCAAAAAGTCTGCCTTTCCCGTTTAAGCTCGGCTGGTGAACCCAGCGCTAGCGCCGCCCCGCCAGAGCTTTTCAGTTGCTATTTAAGGTACGAACTACTTTGCCTTATGGAAATGCCGCCGCCAATTTCAGCTCCAGGACTTGTTCCCACTGCGGCGACTAAACACGGTTCGGCAGGTTGTTTGATAGAGGGGGAAGGAAGAAGCGCCCTGCCTTCCTCTTCAGAGCTGGAAGATCATTCCTCACCCGTGCCCGGGGGCATTTAATTTTGTTTTTATAAAATTGTACAAGACCGTACAATTTTGTTCAATTTCCTCTGAAGCCCTAAATTCGTTTAATTTGGCAGTCTGTCCCGTTAACTTCAAAAGAACCCAGTAATCCATTTGAACTAGCGGGTAGAGATCAACGTTTCAAAGACGCTTGAAACGCCACACTCTCTCCTGCTTTGAGGTCGATCCGAAACCGTCCGTTTTCCCCAGTATCCTAAAGGCAACAGACGCATCCTGGAGGATTCCTCTGCCGTTTTGCCTTAGCCCTCTACACCTTTTCCTTAAAGAAGTTTAGAATGGCCAAGGCGTTTCTTTCCAGGGCGTTGAGAAACCGTAAAGGGAGAAGAAAGGATGCCGACAGATGGGTTCTTTCAAAAAGAATCGCCAGTGTAAACACCTCTGAAAGTTTTTTAAAGGAGGGGGAAGGTAAGAGAGAGAGAGAGGAGAGAACACTATCTGGGAAACCGTCAATTTATGTCCTGAGGGTTCATTCCATGCGTTCCGTTTTTAAATAAAAGGAGCACGGGCTGACTGATCTGTTCTGAGGTTTCTGACCCGACGTCTCCTACGAGATGCCGTCATTTGAGACGCTAACACCTCGAAACGAATGCTTTCCACCTCACCTCCGGCAACAGTTAGCTAATTCCGTTACCTAGGAAAGAGAAGCGGCGAGCCCTTCTCTACGGCCACGGAATGAACATCTGTTGCACCTTCGGCTGCGGCACCAGCACCTCGCGCGTTAAAAAGGCAATATCCGCGCAGGTATTTGTTCTGGAGCCGCACGACATGAGCCGCCGCCCCGCCCGATCCCTCCTTCCCCAGCACTCCCTCCCTCCCTCCCTCCTTTCTTTCTTTCTTTCTTTCCTTTTTTCTTTCTCATCAGCCCTTCTTCCCTTGGCAGCAAGGTTGGGAGGGAAAAAAGAGGGGATCAACCGGACGTGGCCAAGAGCACCACAACCTAAAATGTGTGCGCGCGTGCGTGTGTCCTGTGTGTATTTCTGTGGTGTTTTCACCTCACTTGTTTTGTGTGCCTACGATCTCTGCTTTGTAGCCTAGGCCTTAACGCTCTGCAAACGGAACTGAATGGACCTCAAGCCCAATTTGCGGGTAGCCTCAGGTGGCTATCTTAAGCATCCTTAACTGTCGTCGCAGAAAATTTCGTTTTGAAAGTAGCGTTGTAAATAACGGGGTTAGTAACGACCCCGTATGGACTACACGTGGTTCACGTGAGCCCCCCCCCGAAAAACCCACACCAGATATTAAGTTTAAGACGCGAGGGACCTGGGGATCCGGAAGTTCAGGCGCAACCAGTCTTCCAAGCCTGCGTGTAGAGGACGAGGGAGGCAGGGTAAACCTGCGTTGCCGCCTTCAAATAAACAGAAGGGGTCTCTCTCTTGGCTGCGGGCGAGAGAGGGGCGAAGCAGGAGGCAGCTGTAAATTATTCTCCCTACAGGTGGCGGGAAGCCGCAACTCCTCCCCGCGTGACCGCGCGCGAGAGTCTCGAGTTGCATTCCCCGGGTCCCTGACGCCCGCCAAACGAGCGTGGTGCCGCCGCCGCCGCCGCCGCGTTTTCTCTCCCTCTTGGCACGGCGCTTGCTTGGCACGCACGCCCTCGGCGGCTGGGCGCTAACTTTCCCCTTTCTTTCTCTTTCCGTCTCTCTCTCTCCTTGGAGGTGCAACTTTTTGAGGAGGGGGGAGAGAGAGGGAAAGAGAAAGGCGCGCGCGAGAGTGAGAAAAGAAGGGGGGAGGGCGGGGGGAGGGGGTGGAAAGCAGGCAAGAGCGCGAGGGCGGTTCCCCGCTGAGCGCCCGGCCTGAATGGGAGCCAATCGCGCTGCCCTGGCCTCTGCCAATCATCGGTCTCCCTCCAATCCCACCCGCGCACATTTCCAAACTCTGGTTCCCAACTGCGCCGCTCAAATGTGCCGAGCGCTCTGCCAATCGCTGGAGGCCAGAGCGGGGAGAGGATGGAGTGAACAGCCGAGTTGGGAAGCGGAGTAGACAAAAGAAGTTAAAGAGCCGCTTAATCGCTCCATGTTTGGCAAGGCGGCGGTGCTGGTGACGGCGGCGGCGGCAACAGCGGCGGCAGGCAGGGGGAGGAGGAGGAGGAGGAGGAGGAAGGCCGCGGCCCCCGCGGGGCTGGCCCAGGCCCGGGCTACCCCCGTCCGTCTGGATGGGCGGCTGGGCTGCGGCGCCATGGAACCCGCGCTGAGTTGCAAGAGGAGCCCCAGTGTCCGCTTGGCCGACCTGGCTGCCTTGCACGTTGGGGCTGGCGGCGGCGGCAGCGCCACCAGCGGCGGCTTCCACCACTTGCTCCCGGGAGACTTGGGCTCCTCAGACCCGGCGGCTGCTGCCCCCTTCGGGCCCGAGCACGTGGCGGCGGCGGCGGCGGCGGCGGGGGCGCTCAAGCTCAGCCCGGCCGGCCCGGAAGCTGCTTTCGCCTCCGCCTCCTCTTCGCAGTCGGCCGGCGTCGGAGTTGGCGCCAACAGCAGCGCGGCACCCGGCGTCTCGGCCAGCAGCCCGTACGCGGCGGCGGCGGCGGCGGCGGGGCGGGAGCTGGCGGCCCGGCGGGAGCATGGGGCGCGGGGCGAACAGCAGCTGCAGCCGCACCCGGCGGCCGCCAGCTCGCCCATGTTCATCTCCTCGGCGGGCACCTATGGCGCCGCCTCCACCGCCGGCGGGGAGCCCCACGCCGCCGTCTTTCCGGGGCTCCACGACCACCCGACGGGGCCCCCTGGCGGGCACCACCCGCTCAACGGGCAAATGCGCCTGGGTCTGGCCGTGGCGGCGGCGGCGGCCGCGGCAGCTGAGTTTTACGGCCGCGTCGAGCCCTTCCGACCTTCGACTGCGGCCGCCGCCGCCGCCGCCGCCGCCGAAGCCTCCTACGGCCCGGCGGCTCACGCTTACCCGGTCAACTTGGCCGCGGCGGCTGCTGCCGCTTTGCAGCAGCAGCAGCAGCAGCAGCACCAGCACCACTCGCGCCCGCCCGCACATGCGCACCACGCCTCGCATCATCACCATCACCACCACCCCCCGGCGGGCGCCGCCGCTGCCGCCGCCTTCCTGCGCTACATGCGGCAGCCCATCAAGCAGGAGCTGATCTGCAAGTGGATCGAGGCCGAGGCGCCCTCCGGCGGGGCGCCGCCCTGCTCCAAGACCTACAGCACCATGCACGAGCTGGTCAACCACGTCACGGTGGAGCACGTCGGGGGCCCCGAGCAGAGCAGCCACGTGTGCTTCTGGGAGGAGTGTCCCCGCGAAGGGAAGCCCTTCAAGGCCAAGTACAAGCTCATCAACCACATCCGAGTCCACACGGGCGAGAAGCCCTTCCCGTGCCCCTTCCCGGGCTGCGGCAAGGTCTTCGCCCGCTCGGAGAACCTCAAGATCCACAAGCGAACTCATACAGGTGGGTGGCAGAGGCTCCTTTTCTCTGGTTGAGTCTCTCCGCGGGCAGTTCTGGACTCTTTCTCTCCCATCCTTCCTTCTTTTCTCCTACGTACGCTCAGACATGTGGTTTTTGTCATGAATAAGTAATTTCTTACGCGCGGGTGCTGCTGGACTCCGGCAAACCAGTTTCTCCATTGATGCACGTGTGTGTGTGTGTGTGTGTGTTTGCGCGCGCGTCTGTATTTCGGTATAGGACCCCTGATCTCATTCACAGCGCCATCTGCGGTTGTGGGGGAAAAGCAGGCCAACTTTCCCGTTCCACAGAATTCCTCGGCAGGCAGATGAGGAGAGCTGTGAATTTTCCGGAAGATGGGCCAACCGCTTGGAAATCCAGAAGGATTCAGAGGAAGGCCAATTTGCCAACAATTTTCCCCTCTGGGAAAACAAGGGCAGACCAGACCTTCCTGCTTTTGCCTTCCCCTTTTCCGTTGCTTGGATATGAAGGAAACTGGGGAGAATGACTTCCCAAAGAAAACATCAGGGATTTTGGTTGCCTGGTGAGACTGGGAGCGGATCTTCAAATGCAGTCACCCATATGTAATTTTCTGTTCTCCAATATCCCTGCCATTCGGTCTTTTTTAGGAGTTTAGGAAGAGTGAATCAAGGGATTTGAAAGTAAGAATTCGATGCGTGCTTTGACTTGAAAGGAGGATGTTTTATTAAACCAATTCCCGGCTACTGAAAGGGTCCGCTCAGAACAAGTGGAAAAGTCAAGCGAGGCGGGTGTGCCTTTGTGTAGGGAGGAGGCTAGCCTCAGTCAATCGAAGCCGCTGCAATGGGAGTTTTGTTAATGGCGCTGTAGCTTTTACAACTCGGTTTTGATTTGCAGACGGCCCTTTGGCTTAACTTAAAAGGCAGCTGGGATTTATAGTTGCGTGCAGAGACAGATATTATCCACCGGAGGCTGTTTATAGGGGAGGAGAGGGGTGGAGAGACAGGCGGGGGGCTTCCCCTAATTGTTTTCCTGATTTATTGTGTGTTTGTTGCGGAGAGGGAGTCGCGGACGAGGTGCACGGCACGGTTCCAGCGCCAGAGCGAATGGCCCCGGGCGGCCAGGAGGGATCGATTTTTAGACGTGGAATCTGTCGGACCCAACCCATCTGCGGTGGGGATGCGTTCGCGACGCCCCTCTTCCCTCGCTGCGCGCTCTCGGCACCCCGTAGAGAAGGGAGGCAGCGGGGGCGGGGGAGGAAGGAAGGAAGGTTCTGTTTGTCCCCCAGGCAGAAGGTTTGCCGGGGAGACTGCCTTGGAGAGTGGCGTTTGACTTTGAGGGAACGCTCCTGCTGCTGAAGCTGGACTGTTTGAATACCTCTCTCTCTTTCCCCCGTACTATGAAGCAAGCGGAGGAGCAAAGAAATGAGGTGACTGAGCTACGTTAGTCGAAGAGACAGGGCCCCGATTGCAGGGGGAGGGCGCCCGATTCCCTTCCTTTCTCGTGCATCTCTTTTGTGGCTCTCCCGCTTGAGGACTAGCCTGTCCAAGGTCTCCGTCGTTCTGACAGCTTTATTTACTGCTGCTAGCCTTTGGGGCCGGGGTCGTTGCAGACGGGGTACCCTGCAGGCCGGGTCCACCAGATGGGAGAGAGGCTTAGAAGAATCAACCACAATTCCCAGTTCCTATTGCAGACAAACGCCAGCAGAGAGGGGCGCTGCGGCGTGGGGGGACTGAAGAGTTCTGTGAACCTCGGAAGCTTGCTCTGCTTCCTCCCCAACAGAAGTTGGGCGAGGGCTCGGATCAAAACGCTTCTGAGCCAGGGCCGTGTATGATTGTCACCCTTTTGCGATACTTGGGCCTACCAGGCAGATCTTTTAAGGGCCACGCGCACGGGCGTGGGGTAGTGGAAGGTTTGCTTGTCCAACCTTGTGCGGTGGCTGCGTGGACAGAGAGACAGCCTGTGGGCGCGCCCCTCTCCCCGCTGCTGTCGATCCCACCGCCCTGTGTGCCTCAGACGTTTTTAATACCTTCCTAGCGTTCTCTGCCTAAGAAAACCCTACGAAATTATTGGAGTCGTCCTAAGTCGACAGGCGACTTGGACACACGTAGGCACATAGACAGAGAGAGGTGCCAAGTGAATCCGTAAAACCAGAGAAGATGGACTTCAGTGAGAGCGATCAGTCCGCCTCTCAGAGGGCTGCTGCTTCCCGCCCCCGAAGGCGCCGCCTCCGAGTCAAACGAAGAGAATTGCCATGGGTCACTGACCCACAGGCCCGCGGGCAAGAAGCCCTCCCCTGCCCGCCAGAGAAATCTCCTTTTCCCATCTGCTGAGCCGGAGGAGGAGAAAGTGGCCGGGCCAAGAGAACCAATAATAGATTTTCTTTTCCCTTCTAGTTGTTTTTAAGAAAAATCGGCCCTGGAACCAGCACTTCTACTACCCACAGCCGTAGGCTTTACGCCTTCATAGATGTAATCTAAAAGCGAGCCTGATTTTTTTTTTTAAATGGCTTGAAAAGCCAGTTGATAAAGGAGTCTACATTTCTGTTTGTCTGCCCAAGCTATTTTTGTATGGCTCCTGACGGAAAAGCCAGTGTTGCCTGGGGCTGTGTGTTTGTGCGCTCGTGTTTCCACGGCTCTTGGGGCAGCCAGAGGCTCAGCTCCCGATCTGTCCCGCGCGAGCTTCTGCCTCCGGAGCATTTAGCGGCGCGCACGTGGTTGGCCAAGACCTGGACCGCCACCGGCGTCCTGGGAGCGGACGAGCGATCCCCGCCTTCCAACCAGCTCGCCTTTACTAGCGCCGAATTTTTCGGCCCGGCTGAAATGGAGGAATAGTCGGGAAGTGGTTAAAATCTGGCGCGAATCTTTCGCCAGAGCCTAGGCCGAAAGAAATGCCAGGGTGGCCGAGGCATTTCAGTTCAGGCTGTCTGATTCCGGCAACCAGGACTTCTTGGAATTGCCTTCTTCTTTCCCAAACCCGCATGTGAAAGCAGTAAGGATCTGAGTCAAAACAAAACCTCCGCCGATCAATGTTAGACTTCAGCAAAAAAAAAAAAAAAAAAGCAGACTAAAAAAATAACAAACCTTGGTGCTTTTAAACAGAATCCCATGGACTCCGGGATGGATGGAGTGGGAGGTTTGAGCCCCCAAGACTAAGCTAGGAGGGGCTAAGCCTCCCTCCTCCACCGGTGATGGGCCGTGAGGATTCTTATGTAGCTGAGCAGCCTCAAAAATTCCCAGCCCAAGGTGTACTAAATGATTATACACTAAGAGGATTGACGGGGTCGAGCCTTCCCAGGAATAGTAAAAGCAGCCTTTTGGCCATCCTAGGTAGACTTATTTGGGAGTAAGTTCCCCTGAACGCCTGGAAGCCACCTCTAAGCACGACTGCTTCAGCGGCAATGGGTGGGAAAAGTAATTTGCCCTCCCCCTGCAAGCAGGGAAATTAAATAAACAATCTGCTTGCCAATCTTGAGCCCACCTTCACCACCACCACTTCCTTAGAAAAAGTTTCAGGGGCCTCGCTAGATCCACCCACCTCACGTGAAAGCAAGGCATTCCAAATGCTGAGAGTGAAAACTGGTGATCTTCTACGGCTAACTCCTTCAGCTGCAAGGAAAGAGCCTGGGCCCTGGATCCTCAGTATCTCCAGTGCCACTATCTGCGAGCAAGTCCCACCGAGCCCGGTCGCCTGGATAGACGATCTTATTCTTCCTTGCGCATTAATGAGCTAGGCAGTAATGAGTAGGGTTTTTCTTGATGCGCACATATTTAGTACGATTTCTCCTTTATTAGCGCCGCTGAAATATATGCTATCTTCCTTGAAACAATGCTTCAGATATTGAACTAGAAACATAGTTTGGAATCGGTATATCTGGGGGGGGGGAAGACTAAGAAAATGGACGCCATTGTACGTCCTTTGGGAGAGACCCAGCTTTTCTCAAACAACGTCTTGCCCTGCGGAGCGGGTGGGCCTGCTTCCAACTAAAGTTACGTGTTAGAAGGGTGACAAAGCCTCGAGGAACGATGTTATTACTTCTGAGTAAACCTGCTTAAGATGGAGCTGGATGAAGCGATCGCGCTTCAGGGCTGTTTTAACATACTTGAATTAAAACACAGGTACGAGTCCGAATTAAAATGCAGTTGCATTTTGAACAAACAAAATTGAGTGTGCTTTTTGTGTGTGGTGTGGGCATTAATTAATTAATTAAAATTATTATCTCTTTCAAAACGTACAAAGGCTAGTCTATGCCATTAGCAACCACAGCTAAAACAGGGCTGCGGTTTTGCGCGGGGAGCCCCTTCGGAAAAAAAGCCTTTTCACGGACACGGGAGGTGTCTGTAAAAACCCCTTGTGCTGGTTTATGCCTCGGAGCCAGCGAGGCTCAAAGGCATGCCGGACCCGGAGGTCCGGCGGTCCCTTTCCTGATTGTCGAAACTCACAGACACCTTCCTCCTCCTGATACAGTTATGCCTTAGAGCCATCGAGTCAGAATCGGGAGAGATTTCTGAGCAGAAATTAGCCCCAGGGGAAAAAATCGGTTGCAGCAATGCGCGGCTTGCTTTTGGTAGGGAGTTGAGCCTTCCCAATGCATAGTTTCCCTGGTAATGAGCCCCTGGTCAAGGAAAGCATGGAGGCGAAGAGAGAGAGATTCAGAAAAAGAGAGATTGACTCTGAGAGTGAGCTCTGCGGTGAAAAAAAGAGGGGGGAGAGAAAGATGGTGGAGGGGAGAGATATGTTTAAACAGGTGTTAGGGGTAGTCTTGGGGGAAAAAGGAACGTCTTCTTGTGAACTACTAGGAAGGGATTAAGATAACGTGGGTTTCTCTGGAGACAAAGCTCTTTCTCTATGTTTCCATGTCAGTCCCCATTCTAATCTATTCTTTAATTCCTCCTCCCTTCCTTTGAAAGAGAAATATGGAGATGGAATAAAGAGAGACGTTTCTATTGTGCTAACTATGTTTATCTGAAATTCGTGCATTTTATCACAGTTGAGACAATGGATCTTAACCCTGTGTTTTGTAGGGCATTGAAACCTATTGCTTTATATCTAGGTATTTTTGTTGCACTGTTGTTGTCATGCTGATGATGATCCTGGAAAAGGGGACCAGATGGGAATGAAGGGGAGGGACAGATCTGGAGCAGTCTTGCTCTGGTTTAGAGGAGATGGGCAGTCTTTTCAAGCCCTTGTTCTCCTTCCCTCTCCATTTCTGTGTTTGGTTTAACATGTAAATACAAAGATTTGGGATTCCTTCCTTCCTTTTCACAAGGAGGTCCCATTATGGCTGTTTTTCTCTTTCAGGGGAGAAGCCTTTTAAATGTGAGTTTGATGGCTGCGACAGGAAGTTTGCCAATAGCAGTGACAGAAAGAAACACTCTCACGTCCACACCAGTGACAAACCATACTTCTGCAAGGTCAGGGGCTGTGACAAGTCCTACACGCACCCAAGCTCCTTGCGCAAGCACATGAAGATTCACTGCAAGTCCCCACCACCGTCTCCTACCCTAGCATCTCATAGCTACCAGCCTGCAGGGACACCCTTGGGTGCCCCTCTCTCCCCTCTCCAGGACTCCGGCAGGGGTGGCCACCCTGCCAACCTTTCTCCTCAGGTCACCAATCTCAATGAGTGGTACGTTTGCCAGGCAAGTGGCACACCCAATCACCTCCATACACCATCTAGCAATGCCACATCTTCTGAGGAGGAGGAAGAGGAGGAGGAGGAAGAGACTTATAGGCACTCTGAGACCAGGACTATTCATTAGAACTGTGAGGGAGGTAGAACTCGCTCTTCAGATGGCAACCCACATGCCATCTTGGTTCATTTGAGCTATTTATTCATTATATGAAACCCTATGGTGTTTGTACATGTATCTAATTTAATTAAGACATTGGACTTGCCTCTTTTTTAATTTTATTTTATTAAGAAAAATAATCTTTAGAAAAACCCATGAAGCCGGACTGTAAAAGAGATCCATCCTTTTTTCCGAAATGTAAGAAAGACACCAGAGGAGTTGTTCAGTGTGCATTGATTGATCTGCAGTTTACGTTTTGCCAATTTGACCATTGATTGCAGTAGTGTTCCCAAAATCAAGCCAGGAATATGGCTTATGAATGTAATTAGGAAGCTAATGGGCTCTCTCTGTGCCAGGTATAATCTTTTAAAACTTGTCCACCAGTTTTTGAAAGGTACTTTTTTTATGCCTCTGCCCTATGCTTATCATCTATGAAGGTACCACCTGATTCTTTCCATCCAAATACTGTATATGTATAAGAATGTATATGTACAGTTCCCTGCCTTTGTATCTGGATTTCCCCAAGATCTCTAAACTGAACGCTTAAATGTAACCTTTGGGTTGCACTTTGCACCACACTAAACCCCATGTCCAAACTAATATTAAGTGTGCACCCTTATAGAATGATGCTATATTTGGGATGCTTATTTGGATGCTTATTTGGAAGATTGGTCCGTTGTTTTAAATGGAACTCACTTCCAAGTAAATGAACTTGGCCAGGGCCACAGAATCAGCTGAATAGGATTTTCACAAAACCTCTTGAATAGACTTGTTCAGTTTGTTTTCTTTTGCCCACCTAAATTATACATGTTTATGCAGAATAAAGCAACTTCAGTCTTGGATGTCTCTGCTCTTTTAATGTTTCTAATAAATTTTTAAAAAATCTTCCTACCCCTGAAAAATAAAAGCAGCTGCTATGTGTCAATACTAATGCTGTTATTTTTTTAAAAAAAATGTTTTTATGGTATCCAAAATGCATTTGGTCAACTGATATTAGTTGAATTATTGAGTGCTGTTTTCCCTCATAAAAATTTGACTAAATTCGAAGCTCTGTTTTCCTGCACTGTGTAGCAAAAGCCCACGAGCCCAAAACATACTTCCTTGTGAACCAGTCACATTGCATCAGAGCAAATTGGATTTATGAATAAGCAATATTTGGGAATGACGCCCAGCCTATAGTAGCAAGTCACAAGCATTGTGTAAACTTCACAGCTTTTACCTTGAAGTCTCCCTTTTGATGATGGAGTGACACATAGTTTCTGGAAGATATTATTTTTTACTGTTCCAGCTTTACATCCATAATGTGTACAATTTTTTTTAATGCTTTCTGTATTTCCCCCACACCAGTTTCTGACATCCTGTTTTGTATGCAATGTACCAATGACCAAAGCATATTGTGGTTCTATTTTATTTTATTTTTTTTCACTCAAAGCAACTTGTCACAAATGTATAAAATGGAGCAGAGTGGTGAAGGGCACGGCTCAGTAGATTACCTTTGGCCTAGCTGCCAAGAGACTAAAGAGAGAGATGGTGCAAAACTGATGATTTCTGATGCAGTTGGTAGGACACATTTCACACGCAAAGTAAAGTGCTAGTTTATCATAAAGACCCTACAGATAACCTAAAGACCACTAATTTATCCTCAGAGACCACTGAATATGTAACTGGTTGCCTGTCCATTCCCAGGACTTGTAGAAATGTATGGGGATTTTTTAAGCGTCTGTACTGTGATATCTAGTCTTGTCATTGTTATAAATTGTATGTGGAAGTGATTTATTTTGTACAACTGAATTTAATTTATTTTTTTTCAAGTTTTTAGATATGAGCCTGCCTCTCTTTCCCAAGCTTTTCTGTTTGATAAGTACAGAACACACCAAAGAAAAATATTAGTTTTGGTGATAGGTTGTCTATAAATTCTGTGGTGGTTATTTTGGGGAAAAGTCATTATATTTTTCAAGTCACTTGAATGAATAATGTAATGTGAAAAACAGGTCCTTCCTGCATGTCTCCTGTGCAGCGTGTTGGTGATTCAATATAGTTTATAGAGATATTTGTTTCTTAGTACAGTGCATGGTTCTGTCCCATCTGGAAACCTTTAAATGTCCTGATCATCCTGTTATTTGACAGAAAAAAGGACATCCCTTTTATTAGCTATATCTATAAATATATAAAGGAGAACTTGAACACACAACACTTTTTAAATTGTTTATTTCTTTTTCATTCCTTCTTCCAAACCCATTCAGATAATGAGGAGAAAAAAAAATAGGCAAATGAAAACATGGGCCTGAATTCTGTTACTAGTCCTACCTAAAGTAGACCTGCTGAATTAATTGGATTTACCATTTGGCAATTAATTGAATGGGTCTACTTTGGTTGGGATTAACCAATAGGATTCCAGCCATGGACTTTAAAAGAATAATTTATGCTTTGGAGATATTTTGTTTTAGGAAAAAAAATAATTTCAGTTTTTAAAATAATTGTTTAATTTATACATTTTGTTCTCCCCCCTTCCCGCAAAATAGATTGCACTATCCACTATCCACGCCTCCTGTTTTGTTTAATGTGAAACAAACAGCTTCAAAGAAATACATTTACTTGGAAGGAAGTACTTGACTTGAGTGAATTTACTTGCAAGTATAGGTGTTTATTGTTTGGAAGTGCCAAGAGTAGACCCTCTGCTTTCCCCACATATTTTTAAAACATACAATACCTCCTTCATATCTGTAAACACGGTCATAAGAAAGCAAGAATGGTTGAAGTGAAATAAAAATATTCTTCTTACATCTGAAGTGTGGTTTGCTGCTTGTGTGTGTGTGTGTGTGTGTGGATGGGGGAGGGGTAAAAGTCAGGAGGAAGGTTTGACATTCCCTCTCTCACAAAATGCCACAAACACTCCTGTGATTTAACTCCCCGCTCCGGATGAAAAATATTTGTAAAGAAATAATTAAAATATAAACGTTTTCTTACTGCGAATATTCATTTTGTAGGTCTGCCCCCATGTTAGGAGGAGGAATTTGCCACAAATCATTTTACTCAACCCATTTCTGTCCAGTGAGATTCAACGTCATTTTCGCCCACCAACCTAGCAGCCACAAGATGTCCAGCGGATCTCAGTTCTTCTTATGTAGGCACAGTATTTTTTACTGAGAAATAGGATCTTACATGCAAGTGTTTGATGAAGCTGAACACACACATGCTGCCTCCAATCCTAGGTAGAGCTGTTGAGTCAGTTCATGAGCCCTGAGTCAATATGCAGAGAAATCCAAATGATCCGGTGGACCTACTTTAGTCTTGAATAAGCAACAAGATTATTTAGGTTGCTGTCTGTGTATGGACAAGGGCCAGATATGATAGAAAGCTGTTGGCAGCTACAGGTTTCTGTTTGTGTAGGAAGCAACACAAGCCCAATTTATTACTTTTTTCCTCCTCTATGCCTCTTAAGGAATGTAAAGAGGTACCATAACTTTGGAAAGCAGCCCTATTTCTATTCCGGACCCTGCAAATGGCAGAAGAAGGAAGATTGCAGCAATCTGGCCTGTGCTTGATATCTCAGGAAGCTCTGCCTGTAGCCTTTCCGACAAGAATGAGTGACAGCTAGAATGCAGGCTCCGCGTACCCACTTTCTACTAAGCACTAAACGGAATAGCTCGGTAGGGACAGACTGCACCTTGAAAATGCTATCATGTAATACAGTAAATTTGGAACGAAAGCTAGATCTTCTACCTGGTGTAAAAAATTGGGAACTACAGAAGTCTCCCTCTTTGTGCACGTGTGTTCATTATAAGGAGTAACGACCTCCGCCTCGGTTTGTTCCCACTTCTCCGCTCTTCGTTGCTCCCACTTTTTTAAGAGGGTCGGATCCAAACGTCGACGCAAATGTAACCTTGCGCTCTTGGGGACGTAACGCCGTTAAAGACGCCCAGGATGAAAAAGGTTGCCAGGAGTTGTTTCTTGGAGATGGAATTGAGGATTGTGAGTGCGGGTAAAAAAGAGAGGAGGTTTCCGGTTAAGTTGGCGGGGAGGGATGATGGAAGAGAAGGACTGGTCACTCTCTAATGGTGTTTCTGCTGGAAAAGAGGGCGACACAAAGCCCCCATCCCCACCCCACCCGGACCCGAAGCATTCATGGGAAAGGTATCAAAAAGATAGTTGACAATGTGGAGCCGAAAACAGGTTTCTCCCTTCATGTTGGCTGCTTTCAAACGGCCCGCACCTCTCTTTCGGCAAGCGCACTCTCTCCCCCTCCCCTCCCTGCCTCCCTCCCTGCCTGCCTCCGGAGTCTATAGTGCTGAAATTGACCACTGCAAGTCTTGCGCCACTTCAAAGTAATTTGGGCCAGAACGGAAGGCTCGGCTCTTGGACAATCTTCATGGTGTATTAAGATTTCTATGGCAATTGGCAAGGAAGACTTTTCCCATCTGAAAATGGCTCAAAGGGGGGGAAAGCCACTTATTGACACGAAGTTGGCCGTCTTCAAAGACTTCATCTCTCCGAGGCGGGGAGGGCGGGCAAGGGAGAGAATGTGTTCTCAGACAAACAAGACTTTTAAATCAACCGTGATCCACTTTTGTCTTAGTTACCGGCCGGGGGAGGGGCGCGTGTTTGGAGCGGGGAAGGCGGTGAGAAAAGCGTCCCGCTGGCCACGAGGATCGCCAGGGCTGGAGGCCGTTTGTTATTGCTTGAGTTTTGTTTGGCCCGAAATATTTGTCTTCAAAGCGGGTCCGAGAAACCCGGCTGGAAGGAGAGGGGAACGAAGGCGGCTGGGCGCCTAAACAAATTGGCAGTTTCGCTTTTCACGCCCGGCTACTGCAACCCGCTTGTGTGCTGGATGCCCCGTTAACTCCGAGGACGCTTACTTCCACGTAACGCCCCCGCCCCACCCGTAAGCTCCTTACTTGAAGTGGATCCCCGTCGAGTTCTAGGGAACCTGAGTCTGGCCCTTAGGATCGGGGTGTGTTTGGAGAGCTGCCCAGAATACCGGGGAGGGGCTGGTTCAAGCTGTCTACACGTGTACCACGTAGACACTCCACGCTCGCATTTTTAGCCTCGGTTGCTGACATGCTCGTGTGAATTCAGCTGCCACAGTTCTGAGACCGTGCAACAGTCCTGTTTTCTGGCGCGCAAAGCGTTTTGAAAGGACCAGAAAACAGAGAACTATAGCCAAGGGCTCCTACTTGCCAACTGAAGCTCTTTTATGGTCCCTACCGGAGACATTTTACACACGCGGATGTTAAGCAGAGCGAGCCAGAGTGACGCGGTTTGAATGTTGAACTAGGACTCTGGCGTCCAGGGTTCGAATCCCCCCCTCGCTCGGCGATGGAAACCCACTGGGCCTCCTTAGACAAGTCACACCCTCTCTGCCTTACAGACGGGCAATGGCAAACTCTCTCTGAACAAACCTTGATAAGAAAGTTCTGTGAGAGGAGTCGCCCTAACTCCGAAAAGATTTGACAACAACATTAGAAAGAGAAGGAATTACAAAGACAAGGTAATACTCTTCTAGTATTCTAAAATCAGGGATCAGGATAACACATGTCCTGGGTGTTAATCCAATGGAAAGGTTTCAGATTTTCCTAGAGTGGAGCTAGAGACAAACACAGCCAACTTTACCTTTACCTCCAACCAGTTTATCACATGCCACCCCAATCCTAAACAGTTTCCTGGCTCTAAGTGCATCTTAAAAACACTAGTAGGTATGTTAAGAACTACAGCCACCCCAAGAAATTATAAACTGAGGCAGTGGAGAACCTCTCAGAGTAGAAGGGGATTTAGAGGTGATCAAAGATCAGGCACTGAAAGGTTTAAGATCAGAGACAGAGAGGTTTGCGCACACAGAAAAACACATGGATTTATATAGGGTCTATATTACTACATTACTGGCAAAGGTAATCAGGCAGCCAAATAATAGAAATCTGGCTATGTTTGTATAGAGTTGTATTTATGAGTACTTGTGAATATAGATACAGACCTTCTGGGCACACACAAACATGAGGACATCTAGATTTCTATTGGAGCTGTTAAACTGTTTTGATTGTAGAACGTATTCTCTTGGATATGCTTGACAATACACATAACTAAGGCATTTTGACCCATACAATTCACTTGGTTTGTTACCTTTGCTTAGCTACAGATAGAGACTGACAGGTGAGCACGTGAATGAGGATGTGGACAAGCTGGTGAAATGCCTAGACAGTGCTATTCCTAGGTGGATTCATACACAACTGGTGGATGGACCAATTCCCTGGAGAGAAGTGACTAGAAGTTGCCACAGGGCTCTGCCTTGGGCTTGGTGTTGCCCTTGTATACCTTTATAAATGACTTGGATGATCAAACAGAGGGTGTGATTATCAAATTTGCAGATGATAGCAAATTAGAAAGGGTAGCGAATACCCCAGGGAACAGAATCAAGATTCAAAATGACACAACGGATGGAAGAGCTGGCCCAGAGCTTGCAAAACACATTTTAGCTGCGGTACATGTACCTTGCTATGTTTAGTCAGGAAACATACAACGCACAAATACAGCATGGGTGACACTCAGCTTGACAATAGTACACCAGAAAAGGACAGACTTGGAAGGGGACTTCCTGATCAGTGCAGGATCTCCAGCAGGAAGGTGTCCATCTTCTTTTTGAAGAGGTCCAGAGAATGAGGCCCCAGTAACTCTCCGCAATTGATTCTGTTGCTGAACCACTCTTACTGTCAACAAGTACCTCCTAATGTTCAGTCAAAATCTACTCTCCTTTTAACTTCAAACCATTAGACTTGGTCCTACCCTCTGGGACAGCAGAAAACAGGCCTGCCCCTTCCTCTCTGAGGTCAAGAGTGGAATCATGTCATTCTGCAGTCTTCTCTTGATCAAGATGACCACGCCCAGCTCCCTCAACCTTTCCTTATATGTTTTGCCATATCTCTTCTCATCCTTCTTGCCCTTGGTAGAACCCACTCCAATTTGTCTATATCCTTCTTAAGATGAGGTGCCCAGAACTGAATGTGATACTCCAGATGAGGCCTGGCCAGCTCAGAATATAGTGGGACTATGGCTATTTTCACACTACACTGTTACAGTGTTGTTATTCCACTTCCAACATCCTGTGGAATTCTGGGTCTACTGAGGCCAAAGAGCGCTCTGGCTGAGAATTCTGAATGCCCCTCCCTAAACTGCAAGAATTCCATAGGATGTTGAAAGTGGAATAAGAGAAATATAAGAGTGTAGTGCGGCAATGGCCTTTTTTCCCCCCCCCATAATAGTGAAGGATCTAGGAGTTCTAGTAGACCCAAAGCTAAAAGTAAGTCAGCTTGTGTGATGCAGCAGCCAAAAGAGTCATAGCAATTCTAGGCTTCATCCACAGGAGTATAATCTCCAGATCAAGGGAAATAATACTGCCTCACTGGTCGACTTTGGTCTGAGCTCCCCACTTGGAATACTGTGTACAGTTCTGGGCACCACCGTTCAAAAACGGGTATTGAAAAGCCAGAACGCTGTGTGGAGGAGAGTGACTAAGCTGGTAAAAAGTCTGGAAACCAAGTTCTATGGCAAACGGTTGAGGGAGGTGGGTATGTTTAGCTTGGAGGGGACGCTGTCATCTGATCGCTGTATTTAAATACCTGCAGAGATACTATGTAGTAGGTGGAGCAAGCTTCTTTTCTGAAGGTCCGGAGACTAGAATACAAACCAACGGCTTCAAATTACAAGAAAGGAAATTCCAATTGAATGTTAGGGAGAACTTCTTGACTGTAAGAGCTGTTCAGCAATGGGAATGGCCTGATTGGCCAGGTGGTGAACTTTGGGCGTCTTTGGACGTCTTTACACAGAGGTTGGAGGGGCATCCTTCTGAAATACCTTGCTCGAGTATTCCTACATGGCAGAGGGTTGGCCTTTGAAGTCTCTCTATAGTCTATGTTGCAAGCATGGGTGGGTGGGTGGCTGGAAATATGGGCAGATCTGAGTGCGTACAGCTCCGAGGAGATTTCATATGTGTACATCTACATGTGTGTGCGAGTTCGGACACTTGTATTAGCCACATATCAGCTCTGCCAATATGTCTGTTAATTTGATCCTTGTAGGTACGCAGAATAGACGCAGCCATTGAGGAGCAGTCCCTCTCCCTCCTTCCCTCGCGCCTCTAAGATCTCTCTTTCTTCTCCCCGCTTCGCATCCCAGTTTCGTGGCCAACGTAGAGATTCCCTTCTTCCTGCTCCCCCGGCGCGGACCCTCGAAATCCCCGCTCTCCTTCCTCCCCACCCCTCCCCACCCCGGCCTCGGGCGCTGGAGCCCATGGAGGCCGGGAGAAGTCCAAAGGCAGCTGCCCTCCACCCGGCCGGGGCGAGGTGCCGATTCGCGACACCCCGCGAAGCGACAGTTGCGCTGACCGGTCCGCGCCGTCAATGGGCGCTTCCTCATCACCCCGTCCGCGCCCGCGGGAACGGCGCGGGCACCATTCCCCACTCTGCGACCCCTGCTCAAACTCTGGATCCAAGCACAGCCCCCCCACCCCAGCGCTCTTTTTAAAGTCATACCGAAACCAGTAAGATCAATCCAGCCTAACCCAACTTTTCCCGCCTTCCCTCCTCGCCTCGTGATGAGGAGAAGAGGAGGAGGAGGAGGAGGAGGAGGAGGAGGAGGAAGGGAAAGGCAGCCCAGCCTCGGTTTAATCAGTAACGACAAAGAGAAAGGACCAGCGACCTCCGGCCCAATCCCGCCCGCCCGCCCTCGCCCGGGCACTTTCAGGGGCGAGCGAGGGTCCTTTGTTGATTTAATGCCAAGCCGGTCAGAATGCTGTAAAATAAACAGGGAGGGGAGGGGGGAAGGAGGGGGGGAGGAGGAGGGATTCCTTCCAGAGAGGAAAGGAAAAAGGGACGTGACGATAAGAGGCGAGAGGGGCGGGGGAAGAGCGAGCCCGCGAGGAGCGAGAGCGCGGAGCGAGGCGGCGGCGGCGGCGGCGGCGGCGATGTTGCTGTCGCTGCGGCCGCGCTCCAGAAAGGGGGAAAAAGCCTTTGAAGTGGGGCCTTATTATGGCCGGCATACTTGAAGGTTGCCCTAACGACGCGGCTGAAAGCAAAGCGCTCGCCTTTGTCCCCGATTTGTTCTCCTTTGCTGGGTTGCCCGCAGAAATTACTGGCGTGGGGGCGGCCTCCAAGAGGGAACCCGCCAAGCCCCCAACTTCCAACTCAGACTTGCAGGCGCCGCTCTCCTGAGGGCAGAGTGAAGGACGGGCGGGCTGGGGGGAGGGAGGAAAGAGAGGGAACCGAAAAAAAGAAAAAAACAGGGGGTGGGGTAAAACGAAATCAGAGGAGGAGGAGGGCCCCCCCAACCTCTCCTTCAGCTGTTTCTCCCTTTTGGGGTCCAGCAAGACGGGGAAGTCAGGTGGTGGTACGCACAAGCCTAAATCCTGTAGTTAGTCCTGTCTAGAGTAGACTCATTCAATCAGTAGGATTTACCTATGTGCTGACTCATCATTCAGCAACTGACTGAATGGAGCTGCTTCAGGTGGTAGCAACCAACGGGACGCCAGCCTTCCATTCCTTAAGGCAGATTTCTCACTCGGCTCTCCCTAACCCTTTGGGGCGCCCGGATGCCCCCTCCCCCTCCCCCTTTCTCCCCCTCTTCCTGCCGCTGCTTCCCTGGACCAGACCAAGGTGGGCTTCATCACTGTGCACGCGCCACTCCCCGCTCCCTCTCTGAGTCACCGGCTTCTGCGGCTCTGCAATATGCGGCTGCCATTCGGTACAGAAGGCCTAAAACTCACAACAACAGTAGTGACCGCGCTACTTTTTTTTGTCCCTTTGGGGTTTTTAGCGTGGGAATCCCTTTATAATCATCATTGTATATCTACACACACATACTATACAGTTCTTAGTGGTGGACACACTAGTTCCATGCTCTCCTATTATTTTGCACTCTTCCTACTTCCCAGCCTCAGCAAGAACATCTCCTTTGCACTCTCATCACTTCACTGATTTCCATGCTTTAATCTGTCACACCCAACCATTCTTCCCATTTTCTAATTTACTTGCTTTTTTCCCCTTCCCATCTGCCCCAATACATTCTACTGTCTGAGGCTGAGCAGCAAATACTGCCCCCCATCCCTCACATGTCATGGCCCATATTAATCCAGGTAAGCTCTTGGACAGTTAAGAGATCACTGGCCTCAAACAACTCTCCCTATCCCTGGCAGAGGAATACAATTATCTATTAAATTTTATGGCCTTTCATGACACTCCAAATCAGTTCTCAAAGGCACTTGTCACACTTGCCCAACAATAGAGCTGGCCCTTGAAGAAAGTGATCCTTCTGGAGGTATTTGACACATTTCAGAGGGCAAATGAGCCAGACTAAGCTTTTGTATTGTAAACCATGTTGTGTGTCCATTATAGTACACGTTACCATCTCTTAAGGTGTGTGCACATATATTGACTACAACCCAAACCTTTCAGTTAAGCAAACTTGGCTCTCTCTGTAGAGATACAGCTAGTCAGTATTGATCATTCTGGAACAAATGGATCATGGACTATGCATTCAAACTTAGTTGCACTTTTTGTTTGTGCACTCATGTGTTACACACTCAGGCATGAGACACTCATTTTTACATGCACATCCAAAAGATGAGTTCGATGGCTAGAGCAAGCAAAATCCAGATTTCCCAGGTTCCAGGCCAAGAAGGTTAGATATCCTGTGGGTGCGCTAAGCCAATACTCATACTTTTTCAAAGGTGTGGGGCAAGAAAGCAATAGCATTTATTTCTATACCGCCTATCAACTAGTGTTATCTAAGCGGTTTACAATGTACTTTAGCTAATTGCCCCCAACAAGCTGGGTACTCATTTTATGGACCTGCGAAAGGATGGAAGGCTGAGTCAACCTTGGAGCCTGGCAGGATCGAACTCACAACCTTGTGGTTGCAGTACTGGCATTTAACCACTGCGCCAGGTAAGATCTGCCAGCTCCAAGGCCTGCTGTTACCTTCCTCTTAGTCTGAGAGTGTGTGACTTCCCCAAGGTCACCCCAGTGGGTTTCCATAGCTGAGGGGGATTTAAACCCTGATGTCTCAGCCTTGAGGCTGGTGCAGTTATGGCTGATTCTGTCTCTCAACACTTTTAACCACTGAATACACAGTTTCTGTCTTACTTAATTTACTTCAAAATACATAGGCTCTGTTATGATTTGCCAGCCCTCTTATGATTGTTCACACACACACACACACACACACACACACACACACAGAGGGTGTAGGGGCTTCTGTCTTTTACCCCAGTGTCCCACCCTGACAGCAACACTGGAAGTGATAACCTACAACAATCAGGGGCTGAAAAAAATGAAGTGATATTCAGGTCCAGGCCTATGAAACCCTGACTATTTCTTTTCCTCCAGTTATTTCTGGTGCTTTGTGGTCTTTGGTGCCTTACTCCTAACCACAGAAATTATCCTACAGCACCTGTACATTCTCTGTCAAGAGCCCTGGACTAGCAAGACACATTCTGCTGTCTGAGGCGTAGCACCAGATGGTTCCTATACCCACACACACCCACACACACCACACACAGGTATGTCCTGGTTAAATGAGCTATTCTAGTACAGGAGACAGAAAATTCCACACTACTCTCCCCATTCTTGGCCATAAAATTATCATAGTGACCACCTTAATAACTAATAGTCTGCTGCCCATTCAGCATCTGCTGCCCTCTGTCTAATGGTAGGGCTGGGGTCTGCACCTCATCCTCCACTACTTAGTACCACTTTCATGGAGGTGGCATCTGACAAGTCTTCTTACAAAGCTGAAGCCTTATTAATCAGATAAATACAGACATAAATAAATTTTAAATGGCTGTCCATTAATACTCTAAGATAGGTGGCACCAGGGGGAGGAATAAGAAGTAAGTGAAATTCTTTCTTTTGAATTTAGGATCTGTGAAGCACACCTTGTCTTCCCTCTAGTCTAGGGGGACCTTTCCTTCTTCCATCAAAACATGGAAATGTTTTATTTTTGGAGACTAAAGCTCCCAGAATCCCCATGTCAGCATGCTGACTTGAGGATTCTGGAAGCTGGAGAGGAAAAGAGAGGAAAACCTGTGTCCACCATTGGCCCCCTTTTTGCACTGTGGGGAAGGAGAGGGAGGCATGGCATATCCCAAAGCACACCCCAAATCACTTATGCAAGCAAATCACTCTCCTTCTGCCACCTCCAGGGACTTAGCCTTCCTAAGTTCAATTTTAAGTACTGCTACACTACACATATATAGCAATTAGATACCACTTTAACTATCACGGCTGTTTCCCATAAAATCCTTGAATAAGCAGATTAGGCTTCTCTGCCAGAAAACTCTAATACTATGTAGTTCAAGAGAGTGCTGGGAATTGTATGCATCTCAATAAACTACAAATCCCAGCGTTCCATTACCCAAGGCAGTTACAGTCGTGTCAAACTGCTATAATTACACCGTGTGAATGCACCCTTTTTGTTTGTTTTCGGCGGCTGCGGCAGTTAGCGGTGCCTTGACAGCCTCAGTGTGTTGGGCAAGAGTTACAAGCCGCCCTCCTCCCCGTCCCAGGATTGGCTCTGAGGACTACGCCCCCCCCGAACAAGACATCTCGGGGGTTCGCTGTCGCCTCAAAAGGCCTTTCTCTGTGGCCGTGGGCACCGCGGAGAAAGAACGGGCTCGCGGAGAAAGGGGCACCAGTTGGGCCTTCGGCACCCTTATAAATACTCGCTGACACTCTGGCGAGGGAGGAGGGGGCGCGGGGGGGGAGAAGGCTATTTGGGGGCGAGGGGGAAGGAAAGGGGGGCGGACACCGCGCCCTGAAAGTTCTTCTGCTCTGCCGCTCCGACGGTCTTTCTTCGAGGGGCTGTTAATTAAGGCTGCTCCGGCTCCCGCTCGCCCGCCTTTGTCTCTCCTCAATAGTTCCTGGAGAAAGCCCCGCTCCCCACAATCCGAAGGCCCTGGGGGTGGTGTGGGGGTGGCACCGCGGGAGGTGGGGGGTATGCGGGGAGGAGGGGGAGGAGCCGACGACGAGATGGGGCCAAGGGGAACCGAAGCGTCCCGTAACCATTTTTAAAGGGGCTGCGGAATTGGATTTTAAAGTCCAGGCAAATATAGAGATCAAAGGACATTCAAACAGGGATAGAAAGAGGGAAGGGGGGATGTCCCCCCAGGGAAGGGGTGCCGGGGGCGTCCTTGAAGCAGGACTCCGACAGGCCCGGCGAAGGGACAAAGCTGCCTGTTTGCACATTTTCGAGGGCCTTGTGTTGCGCAAACAAGAGGCACGCGGGCTTCGTTTGGCCTCGAATTAGGAAGCGCCATTACCTCGCGGGAGAGCCGGCGTGGTCGAGTGGTGAAGGAGGGGTTCTGGAGAGCAGGGTTCGAATCCCCCCTTTCGGCCATGGAAACCCACTGGGTGACCTCGGAACGTCACATTCCCGCCGTCTCAGGGGAAGACAATGACACACCCGCTCTGAACAAGCTTTGCCAAGAAAACCCTGTGTAGTAGGTTTCCTTTAAGGTTTATCTGAAGGCACTTCGGAATTGCCTCACACAAACAAATCCCCACCTAAACGTCGACAAAACCTCGATCTCACAAGTTACCCCGGGCGCCGGTGAGATGGCTAGTCGCCTGGTTTCGGGAGAGCCTCCAGAAGGTGGACTCGCGGTCTTCAGACATCAGTTGTTGTGAGAATGGAAAGACTCTACAGCCCACGCTTCCACCATTCCTTGAAGCTCAGAAGACAGAGGCTATTAAAGACCCACAGTTTTATCGTGGGCAAGCTGAAGGCGAAAGCGTGGGAATGGTAAAACGGAGGTCTATCACTTGGTAGAATGAGTCTTGCGTGGTGCACTACCGTGCCCTCGGGTTACACCGAAGTAATTTTATTTATTTACTTATTTCACTTCGGCCTTTCTCCCCAAAGGCTCGCGGCAATATGAATGGAAGCTGATGAATTAAAGCCCAGTAATAAAAACTATAAAACAATTAAACTGCCGCATTAAAACACCAACACTTTAAAATGGGGTAAAATTGTTTTTTAAAAAGTAAAAGCATAGTAAACATACTCCACTAAGGTTAAAACTAACTAAGCTTGTATGAAGTCCCTTATTCCCAAATTAACAGGCCTAGGAATAGCACCTTAGCCATGGAAGTTTCCAGAGGGTGGGAGAGGAACGGGCTCCTTAAGAATTCAAAGAAAGGAAGGGAGCTGCAAAGTTAAGGTGGGATGTAAAGGCAGCAGCATTATTTGCTATATTTATATCTCATTATTCCTAGCTTAATTGTGTTTTGTTTTTCCTCCTCTCATATCCTTTGCCGTGTGTACAGTAGCCTGATGATCAGTTCCGGAATACTGGTAAATTTGTGTACTGTTTTGTCGCTTTCTCTGGTAGACTTTAACAAAAGCATTGCACTTTTTGCAGAATCCCCCCACCCTTTGGACCAACACAACTACTCTAGCTTTTCTTCTCCGACTTCTCCAACCAAAGCCTCTCTCAATAAACAGATGTCTAAATGCACGAGAGCAACAGCCGAGGTACGAATTTCCCTCCTTAGAGAGAAGAGGAAGCCCACAAGCAAATTCAGATCCCAAATAGCTGGCTGGAGGAGTCTGGAAGACCACAGAACTCTTCTTGGACCTGAAATAACCTGAAAGCAACGGGCAGCCATTGCTTCAGTAGATCGGTTTAAGAGTGTGACATAAATGTGAAGATATGGTTCAAAAATCTGAAAGCCATAATAGATGAGAGATGGCACAGATGTAGGCATGGCAAAGTGATTGAATAAACATGCCTATTGGAAGGCCCCATCTAACAGCTGATGCTCATCATGTTAAAAGGCTACAGTGTCAGCCCTCTCTTCTGCTTCTCCATTTTTGCTTTTGGGAATGCCCGTTCAGTATTATGGAGTTTAGTTGCCAGTTTAAAGTAGCGGCCTAAATACCGTAAGGGAACCAGATCCCCTCAGATTTTGGAAGCTAAGCAGAGTCCATTAGCACTTGCATGGGAGACCACCAACAGGATACTAGGTGCGCACCTTATGTTTCAGAGGAAGGAACTGGCAAACCACCTCTGAGGGTCTCTTGCCTAAGAAAAATCTATGAAAATTCATGGGATCCCCTTAAGTCAACAGGCAACTTGAAGGTACATACACATACAAGTGACTTTTTGATCCTGTGATCACAAGCACCTGTACTTCGAAGCAGGTCCCATTCACTTCAGCAGGAGGGACGCCATTCAGAGCTTGGGGCTGAACCTTCTGTGGACTTTACTTCTGAGTGCCTGGTCACAGGATTGGGGGCTTGTGAAGGACAGTCACCTTTCCTCAGAGGCCAGCCGCACTGAATTCAGGAGAAGGAACTCCAGCATAAACCTGCTTTACCGAGTACAGGAATACACCTACAGGGGGAGGGACAAAATGAAGGCATCGCCCCCCAGTAAGAATTTCTTACTTTATAATTTCTAGCATTCAGAGGAATGAGATATGTGTTCACACGTAGAATTCTTATATCAACTGTGTTCTCATTCCTTTGATAATTTTGCCTGCCCCTTCTCTTTGGACACCTAAACTGTATTTCTAACTTCGCAGCTGGAATTTTAGGTTACTTTCCTTCAAAGCTAGACATTTGGAGAGTGAAGGAAATTCAGAATTCTTATTGGGAGGCAGCACTCTCATTTTTCCCACTCCCAAGGTTACAACCCTGAGTCCTGGCCTGGTTAAGTGGGAGTAGGCCTGTTGGGACGGGCGGGGCAGTGGTTTATGAGCAAACATGCCTAGGATAGCCTTCGAGAGAGGACCCGGGGCAGAGGGAATTGGCCCCAAACACAACAAGGCTGACTTACCCCCTTGTAAAGGAAGCCACGCCATGCTGTTGTTATGTACCTTCAAGCTGACTGATTTATGCTATCTTCCCATAGGATAGGATTTCCATAGGATTTTCTTGGCAAGATTTATACAAGGGGTGCTGAGAAAGGGTGACCTGGGGTGACCCAGTGGATTTCCATGGCTGAGTGGGCATTCAGATCCAGATCTCCCAGAATCCTAGTTCCACTCTCAAACCAGTATACCTCCCTGGCTCTTATAATCAAACCCAATGGCTGGCATTGTGTTAGTGATACACACACGAGGGGCAAATTATTCACCATAGTGTCACAGGCCTATTCTGCGTCGGAGAGGGAACTGTGCATACAGCAACACCGTGCATTGCTACGGCGCGTTGCACATTGCGGTTGCAACTGCACATTGCACGGTGGCACTCGGTGATTGATCTGTGTTTGCAAATGTTGCTATTTTGCGGGGCTGTTGGGTGGCGCTGGCCTAGCCTATTCTTCCCTACGCCAAGAGGGTGTGCGTTGGACTGCAGCCACTGCCAGCTAAAAGCGGCCTTGTCTAACCTGCTGCCCTCCATCTGTTTCGGAAGAGGATGCCCTTCACTCCTGGCCTGGTACCTGTGGCAGAAGGGGTTTTTAAACATCTGGTAGGCGCAAGAGTGAGGACGCGGGGGTAAGCTGTAACTCCGCGCCCTGGAAAGCCCAGAAGTCGTTTAGCGCAACAGGTAGCAGAGACTATCAAGAAGGTCAAGACTTCAGTCGGGGAGGAAACGAGCCGGAGAGAGAGAAAGAAGAGGAGCACGTGGTTCCCGATGACATCTTAAACACCCTCAATTCCGCTGGAGACAATGGGGCTTACTTCCGAGTAAACAGGCGCAAGACTGCGCTGCAATTGTCCGATTGAATGCCGCGGGACTTTAAAGGGCGGCGGGGGCGGAAAGGCTGCGCTGGGGCTGGCCCGCTGCGGTGGCCACTGGCAAGCCAAGGGTGCGGCCTCCCGGGCGGCCCCCTCTCAAGGCGTCCGCTGGAGCGAAAGGGGGCGGGCGGAGGGTCAGCCGAGGGCAAAGGGCAGGGCTTGATCACTGCTCGGGGTAAGGAGCCGGGGATGAAAGGCAGATGTCAATCCGCGCGCTCTGTGAGCTAAACAAATACAAACAGAGGACGGGCCATCTCGAGGGCTCGCCTTTCTTTTGCGATGACTCTTCTCTTCACCCCTGCAAAGGGAGAGGGGGTGGCCAAGAGAAAGGCCGCGCCAGGGCTTCCCCTCTCTCCTCTCTCTCTCACAGAGGCCAGGCCAGGCGAGGCAGGGAGGAGAGGAGTTTGTGCACCTCTGTGTGTGTGTGTGTGTGTGTGTGTGTGTGTGTGTGTTGGGGGCCGGCGGCTGGACTTAACGACGGGGCTGCTACTGCATGGGGGTAACATATTCGTTTTGTTTATTTTCTCGTCCTTTCATTTAGAGGCTTCCCAGTCCTGAAGAGGAGGGAGCAGGAAGGTCGCTCGGGCCCAGAGCGCGAAAGAGAAAGCCAAGCGAACCGGTCGCCTGGCAGCGCTCTCCCTCCCTCCCGAGAGACCCCCTCGCTGACTTGTCCAGGCTGGAAAACTTTTCCGTGGGAGAAAAGTAAAGGCCTCTCTCGCTCTCTCTTGTCTCTTTTTTCCTTCCCCCTCCTCTTCCTCTTTGGCCCACAGCGTCCCAGGCCCTTTGAAGACGGGGGTCCCGGGAAAGAGGGCTCGTCGCCGCTTCCTCCCTCCCTCCCTCCCTCCCTCCTGCCCCACTTCAGACGATTTCCCAGGCAACCTGCCAAAGTCCCAGGCCAGCGGCCTCCTTACCTGCTGCTGGTGCTGGTGTGGAAAGTAGGGGAGGTGGCGGGAGGCGGGGGCGGGAGAAGGGCTGGCCGTCGCTCGGCCAGCCTTAGAAGGGATTTCAGGAGGGCTCTCGGAAGGAGACTCGGGAGCAGCGCTCGTGGGAATGCGTCGGGGATGAGGGGTGAGTGAGTGGGGGGTCGCGACCGCACAGGAGGGAGAGGGAGGAGGAGGCGGAGGCGGCCAGAGGAGAGGCTCAGGCTGGGAAGTGTTGTTTCTTTGCTTTCCTTCCTGTAAAGTATGGTGCTAGACTAGGAACCGACCGCCCCTGCTTTGAAAGACCTAATCCACCACGTTCCCTTGAGACGGGAAATTAGCCTGGGAAGGCACTCTACACATGCTCAGAGTCACCTGCTCCCGCGTACCTTCTTCACATGCGCCGGTTCTAGGAACAGGTTCATGGAACCAGCCCTCGCTCACCTAACGCAGAGGGTTTGCTTTCTATTTTCCGAAGGAGGGGGCGGGAGGGAGGGAAGGAGGACAGCGAGGGGCTGCGATGTTTTCCAGGGCTCCTCCAGTGCCTCGCTCTGTCCCCCGCTGTGAGCTTCTGAAAGAGTTTCATTAATCCAATTACCACGCAGCCCATCGAGGGATTAATTCGGGGTAATTAACCGGGGGGAATGACGGGGTGGGGTTAAGGGTACTTCTCAACTTGGACCCGAGGAGACAGGGAGCAACCTCCG
The DNA here is from genome assembly GCA_948472985.1 of Iguana delicatissima. Taxonomy (NCBI): domain Eukaryota; kingdom Metazoa; phylum Chordata; class Lepidosauria; order Squamata; family Iguanidae; genus Iguana; species Iguana delicatissima. The sequence goes on from CAOKZL010001800.1 coordinate 98,068, forward strand.
AGCAGTGAACTTAAGGAGTCCAAGTCTTAACGGGTGGATTCAGGGGGTCAGAGGCAACAGTACAGCGGGGTAAGTGTAGCCCTTAGATTTCGTGGTTTTATGCCCCCTCGCCTTTAGACGGCGATCACTTCCTTCAACATGTGGCGAGCCAGCCCCGCTATTTTGACTGTAAGAGGACTCTTGATATGATTTGGTATCCAGACTTACGCCCCAAACCCAAGCCTTGGTATCGTTGGTCCGAGAGGAAGGAGGAAGGCCAACAGGACAAAAGTTAAAAGCTTTTGACAGATGTCTTATCTTTCTTTCCGTCCGCACAGACATACCCATACACCTGTCTTTGCTGCCTCTTCCTCTTCCTGGAAGCTGTAGGCAGCAAAGAAGGACAGGCGACGCAATTTCCCTGTGTTAACTCCCGCATTCCTTAACCCGTGGTAGTATATAACACATGTAGCAATTTCCGGTCCACTTTGCACGGAAATACGAAAACTAAAGCTGGTGAAAACTGCAAGTAACTTATTTACCTTAGTGAAATCGTTTTAACGTTGCGATTACTGCTCCTGAGAAACCAGGGTGTGGGAAGCATACTTTTTTCAGTCTGAACTACACCGGGTTTGGGCTGGCTTTATGCTTAGGGGACCAAATGCTTTCAAGGATATGTATTTCCCTTTTGCTATTGGTATGTGTGCATATTATGTGCCTTCAAATCATTTAGGATTTATGGCCACTCTAAGGCGAACTTATCAGGGGGTTTTCTGGTGCTGAGAGTGTGTGGCACCCCCCAGGTTACCCAGTGGATTTCCATGGCCGAGCGGAGACTCGAACCCCGGTCTCCAGGGGTCCACCACATCTTTTGAAACTAGGCACTTGAGGGTCTCCAAAGCGGTATACAAATCTTCAAAACGGCCAGCTCCATATCGAACTGGTTAAAAGCCTAAGAAAAGGGAAGGTAGATAATGGGACCGGACTTCCAAAACGAGTGTCAGCAAAGGCGACCGGGACTTCACGTGAAATACGCACGCACCTGCGTGTACGCCTGAGGACTTGAACTCAATTTATGCTATGCTGTGATTTTCTTTCGGAAAAAAAGGTGCACCTGAGTAAGTTTTTTAACCCAGAGGCAGTGGAGGAGGAGACAAAAGGAGGCGGAGGGAAAGAGAAACCAGGAAAAGACGAGTTCAGAACTGCTCGTCAAAACCCCGAACCGACCCGAAAAGGTCGAGCAGGAGGAAGAGCCCCAACGGAGGGCCAGCTTTGGCCTTTGGGTTTCAGGGGAGCGCCCTGTTCCTGTGCCACGGTCCTCGGCGCCTCAAAGGGAGAGGACAGAAGCAACCCATCCAAAACTTCGCCTTCGCCCCCTTGCGCGGCACCAGGCACGGGCGAGAGCTCTGCTAGTGCGCGCGCGCGCGCGTGTGAAAAAGGCAAGCACACACACACACACACACACAGGCCATTTCCACACTAGACTGTTATAGCGCTATTATTCCCACTTGCAACATTCTATGGAATCCTAGAGTTTGCAGTTTAGGGAGGGGCCGGCCGGATTCCACAGAATGTTGCAAGTGGAATAATAGCGCTATAACAGTCTAGTGAGGAAATGGCCCCACACACAAAGAGACACAGAGAGAGAACGATTGCAAGTCCACGCTGACTTGGAAGTCGATTCCACGGAAACCAGTGGGACTTCCTCCGCGTAACACTCTTAATTCACTCGCGATCAGTCTGCGCTTCCGTGGGTTTTAAGCGCCAGAGGAAGATACTTGGAGGCCCCCGTTTGCCGGACAGCGAGCGCCCTGGGTTCGCTTCCTTCTGCTAGATCCAACGAAACCCACCCGTTCTGTCCACGCGTGTCTGCGCTTCTACCCCCTCCCCCGCTTTCATCCCTAGGGCCGCCTCCTTTCCTCGCTTTGTGAAGAAGAAAGACACCCCACCACAGAAGTGTTTCCACTCTCAGAGAGAAATAAGTGTGAAATGACACTACACGGTCCAGCGCTAGTAACTCACTCAGTCCCCTATTGTGTTAGATTCGAGAGGAAGACTGGCAAAGGGCTCAGAACTCAAGAGTCCCACAGACTCACACTGCTAGGGAGGACCAGCGTGGGTGAGTGGTTTCAGGGCTGGGACGAGGGCTCGCGAGGGATCTTTTACACCCCGCCGTCGCCGTCCCCTAGTAAAAAGATCGCAAGCTTTTGACAGTGACTGAAAGGAGCTATAAACTGTCCCAAGAAGTCAAGAGGAATGTCCTACCAGCCGGGGGGTGGGTGCGTGGGCGGGAAGTGCGGGTGCGCGCGGTTCCCACTGGACAACACCCGCGTTTGTTCCTTCCTCTTGAAGAGGCGCGGGGGGGGGACCCGACTTCCCCGACCCTTCCAGATGGGTTCCACAGATCGAACTCGAAGCGGCAGCGGGAGGTGGCCCACGCACTTCGTGGGCTCCTGCTTTTACCCAGCAGGATCATAGGGTTTCTTTCGCTGAGGTTCTACGGCTGACATTGTGAAACTCGATCGCGCGCGTGTGTGCGTAATAAACATCCAGCCAACCCCATACGCCTCTCACTTTCAAACCTGGCTGTGAACTCACAAGCCTTGCAAAAAGGATTCCCTTGGTGCAGTCTTGTATTCGGAGTGACTCCGGTTCGGTTTGAGAAATGTTCGACTTAAGAAGAAAAGGTCATAAAATTTAACTGGAACTGCAGATTTAGCGAAAAAGAAAGGAGGGAGGGAGAGAAAGAAGGAGGGAAGGAAGGAGGGAAGGAAGGAAGGAAGGAAGGAAGAGAAGAGGTGCGGAAAATAGATAATGAGTTTTTAACGCTACACAGATGAGGCAGAGTCTACCTGTCTCTCATTCGCACAAAGAGGGTTGGAAGGGACAGAAGGTAACGGTGAACAGAAGAATCCTTCAGGCGCCCTAATCTGTTCTCCTTTTGAAAGGAGAACACAATAGACTACCCGCTAGTCTTTCGCTGGCCCGACTTTTGTTAAAGGCATTATGCAAATCAGATTGCCTGTTTTAGATTCTTCAGCGGCCGGAAACGGACGAAAGAAAGTAAGCGGCGAGGAGCTGCTTGAGAAGGTGGTGGTGGTCGGGGCGAGAGCTCCTTCCCCCTGGGAGGGAGGCAACTGGCGGGCACTCTTTGATCCGGAGAGCTTTGCTCCAATCGGGTTCCAGATGGGGAAGATCACTTCGCTTGCAGTCAGAACCGCACGGCTGCAGTTCGAAACCGTTTCCTGACATGCCCGTGCTGGGTGGTCAGGCTAGGGAAGACCCCCGCTGAGGGCTCTTGACCTGACTTCCAGGCAAATTGTACTAGCCTTTGTAAGCCGTCTTGCCTTCGGGACTGGGGAAAAGACAGGCTATAAATATAACAAAGAGTCAGATGGGGAGGTGGTTTGCGTGTGGAAGGAGGATTCCAGGGGACAGGGTTCGAATCCCTCTTCCGGCCATGGAAACCCACTGGGCAAGTCTTACTTTCTCAGCCTCAAAAGAAGGCAATGGCAAAACTCCTTTGAGCAAATCTTGCCAAGAAAACTCGTGAAAGGATTGCCTCAGAGTAGCCTTAAGTCAGAAATGACACAACAACAACAACAACAACAACAACAACAACAGAAAGGTAACAACCACAACAGCCTCCGGGATCTATAACTCTGTAATAACTCTCCTGATTTTCAGGAGGATTTTCAAGACTTTTAACCCAAATCCTTCAGATTGTGTAATTTCCGCGGATTTCAGAAAAGTAAAGTCACCCACACGCGACTGGAGAAGGTGGAGGGTAATTTTGATATTATGCCTATCCGGAGGAAGTTGGGGACACCTGGTCGAAAGCGACAGGCCAACGGCACTTGACTTCCCCCGCTGCCTTGATTTCGACCAGATTTTTAGAAATGCGAAATCTATGGACTTTCGAATGCGCGGAAAGGTTTTCCCGCCTGTTCGAGAGAATGCGCTGGAAAGCTGCATACAGGTGTTGCAGATGCCTGCTCTAAATTGTCCCTTTCTATTATCAAACGACTTAAACACCGCGTCCTCACCATTACAAAAATGTTGAAGGTTGCTTAACGCTCTTCTTGTGTCGATTTATAACGCCATCTGCTAACGGGAGGAGAGACGTTGCCAGTATAAACGAATTTAGGGGGGTGCCTCCAAGTCGCGAGGGGAGACGGGAAGCTGACGTAGCCGAAGCGCCGGCACTTGGAAACGCAGCCAGAGAGGAAAACTTTCACCCGGAGCGCGAACACCCCAGCGCTGTGCGCGTGCACCCTCTGTGACGCGCGAGAGCCTGCACGTTGCAATCTGAACCCAGAACTCGCTTTCAAATGTCACAGCCCTTGACCCCCCGGGGAGCTGTGACGAGGCTCACGTAGTTAAACCAGCAAAATAATTTCCCATGGCGCCTTAAAAGCCACCAAAAATAGACCCGAATCCTCTACGCACGTTTTCTCCGAAGAAAGTCCAGTCGATTTGCAAAGGGCTTACTTCCGAGTAAGTGAGGAGAGGCTGATATTCGGCTAGGTGGACCTCCCTCCGGTCCACCTGGGAAGCCAGGTTTATCTCCTGAAAGTCAGCAAGGCGAAGCGAAAATCTCGAAGCTTTCCCGTAACGAGCTTAACGTGATTGACAACAGGGTGGTAGCCCGAGCTTCATTTCAGACCACTCGTTCCCCTACTAAGCAAAAGGCGAAACCTCGAAGAATTCTCTTCTCCCAACGAAATCAATGGGAGATTCGAACCCCTCGTTTCGGGCTTCCGTTTTTTATTTAGGTCAGGCCGTTTTCCTCACCCTTGCTCCAAACCAAGACGTTCCCTTTCCGAGTCCGGAGCGCTGAGCGTCTAGCGTTTGGATTGAATAACGAGAACGTTTTCTTTAAGCGAGCCAGGATTTCGGCTGCGCCGAGGTTAGGTAAACAGATAACTCACCTAGAAATATGATAACCCAACAAGGCAACTGTTAAATGATATCATTCTACCCACACAGTTATCCTCTCGAAGACAGACATTCCCACCTTTTCATATGTCATGTTTGCAACTGGGTTGAATTTCCAGTTTTCCTTTGAATTACTTTTCCAAAGAAGAAAACATAGACAAGACAAAGAAGAGAGGAAGGTGTCAGGGGCTCCCCTCCCAGTCCCAATTAGCAACGGGTCACATTTTGCAAAGGTTCTATTAAAGAGTTTTAACCCGCATTTCTCGGCAACGCGCGGTTTCCGTTTGGTCGTCAGCTTTGAGCGTCTCGTTTTCTAAACGGAGCGTTTCAGGCGCTACAGATCTTCTCTTAACCCGCGGCGTTGTTTATAAGGTCTCCCAACCCCTCCACCCTGACAATTTCTTCTCCAACGAGGACGATCAAAACGGGGCGAGGCCAGGCGCGAAGGCTGCGACCCCCTCCCCAGTCACGTGTGTGACGATCCAGATCTACCCAAAGGGGCGCAAAGTCGCATGGGTGATCATTTCGGGGAAGGAAAGGGGACCCGAGAGAAGCGAAGTGCACTTTATTGGAAACTGGTTTAAAAAAAACAACCGAGTGAAATGAAAAAAAAAAGAGTATGGAAAACCTAATGCCAGTTGTCTCATCTACTCAATCTCTGGTCCTCTCTAAAGCGATTCTAAAGGTGCCAAATTTTCTCCAGTTTCAAACTGCTTCCATAAAAATGGGCGCAGGAGGCGGAGTAAGGGGCGAGGAAAATTAAAGATGACTTTCTGGGGGAAAAAAGGGACAAGAAAGGAGAAGTGTGAGGATCTAAAGGGTAGGTAAAACAAGGAACGGACAGGGCATATTCCAAGGTTACAAAAACCGGTTAGAAATCATTTTCAAACACACGTTATGATCCTCAGAATCACGAGTTAGAAGTACATTCCTATGGGTTCTAATACCGAGGAAAAGGGGCTTGAGACTTGAGGTGAAAGTGTTCATGGAAAATATATTAATTTTGCAACTTAACGTGTTCAGGGGAAGGAAGCTGTAACGATTTCCTAAAGTTTCTAGATGACGCGTTTAATGAAAAATGGCATTTGAACGGTGACTCGTAATATCGTTTTGGGAGAGAGAGTACTGAAAGGCGGGGAGCGAGATTTTTAATACTGATCCTGGTGAGACACGGTTCTAGGGAAACCAACTGAACGTGCGCAAAGTGCCTTTTGCGCAGACCGCGGATGGGAACCGCGGGTCTTTGCTTGGGACGGCGTAAGTGTGTCTGTATTTTGGGAACACCCAACGCCTCTCCTTATTTCTTTCCCAGTGGAAAGAAACGTCCCAGAGCGCCTGCTTCCTCTCCCCGGGCACCATCTGAAGCCAGACCCGTTAGGGGCCCGATGTGGGACTGCGCCCCATGGCTACCCGTTGCGTTGGCTCAGCCTCTCCCACCCTCCACATAAGGAGGGACTTCCGCGTCGCTCGTCGGTTCTTCGTGGGGGAGCGATTTAAATCTTTGCTTTCTCCCCTCTCCCTTTCACCGACATCCACCTCCTTTATGGGGCTTCTTCTAAGACCAAGAAGGGAGAGAGAGAGAAACGTGATAAAAAAAAGATCACAAATCGGATCAAATCCAAATGTGGAAAAAAATTGTTAGAGAAGAAGATCGTTACGAACTCCTAGCTTACCGAACACTTGATTCATTTTTAACTCATCATCATACATCATCATATTTTGTTTTCTTATGACACCGGGCGATCCAGTAAAAATCAAAATCAACCAGTAAAAATCCAGTAAAAATCAAACATAAAGACTCGGCTATTTCAGTGGGGAAGAAATACCCTTGATCTCTTCCTCACTGAAGTTTATGTTGCTAATCCCTTGCCTCCACGTTCCGAATCCGACCCACCTCTTTCGACCAAAACGGGGAACCAGATTCATTTTCCATTTACTCCCAAGGACGGCGCAGCCAGCCTTCTATCCGCCCGTCCGCCTCTCCTTCTCCCACCTCCAGGCCAGCGCCCACCTGACATCGTGCGCCCAACGCGAACGGCTTGATTTCAAGGCGTGTATAATGGCTTTTCCATTTCTTTTTTACAATGGGAACAAAACAAAATGGAAAGGAAAGGCCTCCAAAGCAGTTTGGACCAGTAGCCTACATTTGCCTTTCCCAGTTTTGTTCTAAAATATATATTCAAAGGTCAAAAGGATGGGGTTTTTTTGTCTGTCAAACTGTATTACACAGTCTCTCTCTCTCTCTCTCTCTAATGGCAGAACATTTTGTCAAAAGGAAGGAAGATGCTTCAAAGTCAGAGAGGTGATACACTGCATATAATGTAATGTGTGTGTGTGTGTGTGTGTGAGAGAGAGAACGTGTTTATATGTATAATTGATACATAAAATTGTAAAACGCTTTTGCCAAAAGGACGGGAGAAGCAGAAGAAACCCGATGCTCTATTTTTAAAGCGCTTTTGTGCCTTGAGTAAACAAATTGCTGCTCACATTCTAAAGGCAGCGCTAATAACCCGGATCCAGTTCATTGACCCTTTACTAACAAATGGGTTTTTAACTGGGACGCGAAGGGGAAAACACACACCAAACGTGCTCTCCGCCTGCTCCCTGCGCTGCTCTTCGTGGTGTGTTCAGCTCTTGTCTTGTCACGTCCAAGTCCGTTGTGATGAACTTGTCCTAAAAGGAACTCTTGCTCCGCTTTGGAGAATAGATCTGTTCTGTTCTTGGCCGCATCGAGATGGAGAACGTCTTTCAAAATCAAAGGACCTGCTATAAGGGTTAAACAAAGAAAGAAAAGCAAGTTTCCTGGCAAATCCCGTAAATAAAAAGTCTCCTTCGCGGCAGTTAAAAAAAATCTGGAATTAAGAACACACACTTTAGGAATGTATATCTATAATCCAAAGTTCTAGACCTATCTAATTTGTTCTCCCTGCTCTGCCTTCTACTTACCTACCATGTACTCTAGCCATATATAGCTACATTTAGGCTTCAATCCCGAACCTGTTTACCTGGAAGAAAGTCCCATAGAACACAATGGAGTCTATGCAGGAGTACATATATCTCAGGGTGCATTTTATTTACCTTACAAAAACTGTGTAACAAATACGTCTTATATCTTATAGCATTTTGTCTCATTTGATCATGTGAGTGGAAGAAACTGATTATCAATACAATGGTCTAGTTTTTACTGGGAAGCAAGCCACATTGTGCTTAGGACTGCAACTTAACTGGTTTGAATCCTTACCTCTAGAAAAGCTAACAGGTTTTCATAGTAAATCTCTCAATGACCCTACAAGGTAGATTAAAATTCATTTCTACATAATGTGAATGAGATAGGGCAAGGTGGACTCGAGTTAGCAGTGTCTTGCCTAAGATTGACTAGTGAAGCCAGGAGTGAGAAAATATTTGGACTGGAGGCCTTCCTGATTTATAATGCCTCCTCTTAACTACTGTCAGTACTGGGAAACTAAATCAAATCCTCAGATCACAAGGGGAAGGGTACTGTGGGACTCCTAACGAAATCAAGAAGCCCCTATTCCTAGACATCCTTTCCTTTCCAATTCTAGCTATGTTACTTAGGTCTCCCTGCTAGGATTTTATAAAAAAAGTAATTGAGGAACTGGCACCAAAGGTGTGACCCACATGAGACAAGCACAGGCTCCCTCTTTACACAAACACTGAGGTCTTCATTTCCTTTGTGGGATTTCTTTCACCTTTTGTTCTTCATTCACCTTTTAAATAAGACACTCTGAAGCTCCAAGGGATGATGAGTTTAAGATGCTCCATAGCAAGACCAAAAAAGTGCCCAGTTCAGACCATCATATAAAACCTGGAATACATATTATTGCTGATCAGGGTTTTTGGAGATGTCTCATTCATAGCACATTGGCACAAGTCAAAATAGACTTGAGGGCAAATAACAGCTAACAAGAGATCATCATCATCACCACCATCATCATTGTCATCACCATCACCACCATCAGTTTCACAGTCCATCAGGTGTTAGCAACTGGAGTTTTGGACCATCAATTATTTGGACTCTGTCCAAGACTAGAAATCAGTGGGGTATCATCTAATAATATGGAATTATTATTATTATTAAGGGGTGCCTAATAATCTGAGAGCCTAAAGTGTAGCATGCATTGTTGGTGGCTAAGCCTAGTCTTGTTTGGCAGGATATTAAAATGGGGAAATACAGTGCCTTTCTTCTGCGGGGCTCTCCCTTCCCAACTGCGCCTACAACCTCCACTGCGCTTTACAGCAGCTGCTTACCATTTCTCTACCTTGTTATTAAATGTGAAAGGCATGGAAGTGGCAAAGGAAAAATGAATTAAAAGTCATCTTTTCTCTCCCTCAAGAGACAGTGTCTAATTAAGGAATATTGGAATCCCACAAAAATGCAGACTCTCCACTGTGAAATAAAAGTTCCCTTTTAAAAATTGTGAAAAAAAAATACAAAAACAAATGAGCTACAGACAGGGCCCAAAGGGTTGATCTTTAAAGTCTGTAGTCTTTAAAAACAAAAACAACAGGGGAATGGAGGGGGGCGGAATCCCTCTGTATCCCTGGAGGGTTGCTGTTTATTTTATGGGACTAAGAAGCATGAACCTAAAGTAGGCCTTGTCAATGTAGCCAGGCTGAGCCAGACTAAAATCCCAGACAGACAGTGTTTTCTGCATACCTCACTGCTTCTGCTAGGTGACTAATTTCCAGAGTGGGATGAAAATAATCCTTGTTTCCTTCCCCCATCAAACCTCTCTTCGCACCTGTGGATGTTATCACAGAATGGAGAAGCAGGGAGCTGAGAAGATTCTAGCATCTCTCAACTTCCAGTTTCCTTCCAAGAAAACAATGAAGCTCTACCTCCTTTTGTTTCTAGAGCAATCATAATAGCGTAATTATCCCTGCTAAAACCCCTGCATTTAAATTTACACTTACTTCACTGTTTACATCTTATTCCCAACAAGATGTGTAATACACACACACACACACAAATATACATATGCAATACATACAAAAACACACACGCACATGCACACAGGCACACATGAAGCATCAGGAGTGCCCTTCACTCGCCTGAGAAAGTGGGCTGTGTATGCCAACAAAGGCTCATGCTATCACAAATTGTTTAGTTTTAAAGGTGCCACATGAGCTTATTGTTATTTTGTAGCAACAGACTTAATACCACAGCTCCTGCTTTGAAAATTACTTATATTGCTGTAAGGAGAACTGTGCAGGCTGAATTCTGTTCCCTTGCTGTCTAAGAATAAAACTGTCTCCTGCCATCCAGATTTCTGCGTAATGAATGAGATGTACTGAGAAGAAAATGAATATTCAAGTTGATTGGAACCTGTTGCCCAACGAGAGAACTGGCTAATTAAAGAACACAAGGATTGATGGGTGAATAAACTACCCACACCCTGCCTTTTTTTCAAACTTAAATGAGCATAGTGGTTCAAATTTAGCATGGCCCATTTTGTAAAGATACAAAACCTGATATGCACATAGAGGTGACACTTATTTTGTAGTTGTTTTTTTAAAAAAATTGGGTTTGATTTGCATTCAGTGAGTTATTTAAAAATTCTTTCAGCTGGAACATTTTTGAACATTTTAAAGCGATACACATTTTTATTACTTTTATTATCTTTAATTGCAGTTTATTAAAACCATTTAATAACTAAATCCTATTCGAACTGTTTATTTATGTTATTTTGATGTCTGAGCTGATTTCCCCTCAGTTTGTGGGTAACAAAAATAAATAACAACAATACCTAAATAGAAGAAATAAAACCAACAGAACAAAATGGTACATGGAGAGCAGCAGCAGAATCAAAACACAAATTTGATTAAATGGCAGAATAAAATCCTTTCCCTGCAAAAATCTCTTGGACACTAGGAAATGACTAAAAGATCTGGGTACATAAAGATTGCTGTGATGCCTGAAACTGTGCAGTGAAGGCATCAGGTGAGTCTTTCTGGTGAGGGCATTCCATAGGTGAGGTGCTTGGCATCAAGGAGATCTTCTCCCTGGTTACCACCATTCTTACCTCAAAGAGGGCAGAGGAAACTGATGAGGCAAACTGATGCATCTCTCATCTCCCAGGAACATCCACACAAAGAACTCAAACTTGTAGTTTCAAAATTCAGACGAGGAGACAAAGAGATTTAGAATGGGATTATGGGCATCTTAGTAAAGTATGAGGCTTATTCAATTTTATTAGCTTTATTAGTATTGTGCTTGTATGTCAGCATCAAGCTGGAAAGTATGGACCATAGTTTCCAGAATTCTCCATTTATAATGCCCAGTGCCCATGCTGGCTGCATAACTCAGTGGATTGTATAGTCCGTAGAAGTACCTTTTTGAAGCATGCATACACAAATTCTAATAACATATTAACTATATGTCTGTTATTAAATTGGAGAAAGGGAATTTTTATTACTTTTCTTATTCTGCTCTTGCTCCCAAGGAATTTAAGTGTCTTACAAGATTCTTTCCCTAACCATTTTATCCTTACAAACAATCCTGTGAGGTAGGTTAGGCTGAGGGAGATTAAGAAAGGAGAAATAAGTCAGCCTAAGGTCATCCACTGAGAATTGTAGCTTAAGGGAGATGTGTATTTTGATCTCCTCAGTCTTAGCTGAACACTTTTAAAAACCAGGAGACCATCTATTATTACAGTTTATATCACATCATAGCAACAAATTAGTTGTTTCTGACGTATGTTTTTTTCAAGAAGGAGACTTTTGTAAATTGACTTTAGAAATCTGAAATACTCATACAAAATTGAGACATCAACTGCTGTCTTCTTTAGTGCTAATAGATATGGATACACACGTGCAAGTGTGTATCACATACTCATGTAACTGCCTTTCTCAGACAATCAACCTTATGGTGGGCTTTAAACACCTGTGAACAAACTGCTTACATACATCTACATTTTAAGTGTATTCAGGAAAAATGCACATGTGGTCTGGAACATGGCAGCATGTTGGCACCATTTCACCTTCCCCACATGATACACCTGATTGGACTACTGTTTAATTGAGTTTCACAGCCATAAATGTAGCACTAATGGCCAGCCAAAGGGTACAATAGTTTGTCCAGTCTGCCTAGGCTTCCTGTTGCCACAGCATTTCTGGCTTTGGGCCTCTCCCTCCCTCCCTCCCTCCCTCCCTCCCTCCCTCCCTTCCTTTCTTTTTCCATGATCACTCTCTGAAGAGCTCTGGCTACTTTTGCTCAATTCTATCTCCCCTGTAAGGCCCCCAAAGCAATGGATATTGTGAAGCTGCTTTCATTCTTGTTTATTCTGTCAGAGCTCACATTTTTCTTTTCAAGGTTGGCAACAATCACATGTCAGATGTATTTGTCATTTGTTATGCCCTGCAGAGGCTGGAGAAATATAGCCAATTATTATCCGTTTTCAGCAATGAACCTAACTTTCTCTTGATTGCCACTCCTGGCCCTGGGATACTTGGCACCTGAAGCCTTCCAGAATCCAAAGCATCTCTCCCTCCCTGTGCCCACCCCCCCCTCAATCTTCTCATGCCAAAACAGCAATATGGCAAGGGAGATTTGACAGAAGCTTATATTGTGATGATCTTTCCAAAAGGGCATATTGAAAGGCAGGAGAAAATATGCCCATTTCATCCTGTTAGGGTATTTTCACAGCTGAAGTGAAGAATGCAATTTTTGACCACAGTGTATCACTTCTGAATGGAGACAGGACAATATAAATATGGAAGACTAGGACAATCAGATCAATACAGCACACATGCTTCCATGTGTCACTTCCTTTCAGTTTACAAACACTATTCTCAAGCTGCTCTCACATATAGATATGTGAAGGCCCAGAAAAAGGGTGGGGGAATGTGGGAGAAATTGTGTTTTTTTTTAAATCTGTTTCCTCCCCCTCCTCACCCAGCCACCTCTTTCCTCCTAGAAACTGAAGAGAAAAAAAACCCCTAACCACAAAATATTTTCTTTCAGAAAGATAAATAACACATTTAAGGAAAAAGTGTTTCCATATTTATTTCCCCAAAATTATTTCTAAAAGGCATCTAAAAGAAAGGCTTCTGTATAAGACTATGTACAAGACCATATCATTGCAGTTCATGGTCTTGTTTTCCTTTTCTTGGTTCTTTTTATGGGAATGACTAGATCGTATCTAGGTGACACTATGGACGACTAGAGGAGACAAAACAATTTTGTTTTTGTTAATGCTGATGATTTCTTCTGCTTTTATTGGTTTTTACTGCGCCTCATAAATTGGCAAAACCAAGAGGTTTTCCAAATACAGTTTAAGATCTTGTAGTTCCATTTGTAATAAAAATAAAAATAAACTGTTTGTAATTTTTGGCTGAATAAACAGTACATGTAATTTTCAAAAGGTGATAATTTTACACCAAATCAAATTGGATATAAGACATTTTATGCTCCTAAAAGAACAAACTGATTTTCAGTCTGATATTGTATTTCCACCATTTCCCCCCCAAAAAATTCAATTAAAAAAAGAACAGGGTGAAAAAAATCCCCTACAAGTTTAATAATTTCTGGAAATTTTTTATGTCTACTCATATACCAAAGTGATAAGGTAACATAATGTAATAATAATTAAAAAAAAACAAGGCCAGCCCAACTAGAAGTATTGATAGAAAGCAAATCTGATTACTTGATTCAGCATTCGTTTCAATCCCTAGTTAATTATTTCTGTTAAAAACCAGACTCATTCTATGGAAAAACTGTTTCTTTCTGCAGGACACAGTGAATGTATTTTAGTGGCGTGCTTATTTGTAATCTAAATCAGTGGTTCTTAACTTTTTGTTTACTGGGAGCCCTCTGTAAATCTAATTGGTTACTGGTGAGCCCCAAGACCTAACTCAAGATTTAAATATTTAAATTTAGATTTAAATAGCCACATCCCTTTTGCTGCCGCTACTGTAGGTGTTGAGCAGCTGGGCTCCATGGCCCACCTGTGAGGCTCTGCAGACCCCCAGGGGTCCCTGGACCCCAGGTTAAAATCCACTGATCTAAATGGTCTCAGATAAGCCATTATTCTTTGAGTTTGAATTTTGACCCAGTGGCATCCCCTTGCTACTCCCAACTAGAGTAGATTCATTGAATCAACTGAACTTACACAAGGATTGATTTGCCAAGTACCAGTTGATTCTACTTCAGTTGGGTCTACTTTAGTTGGGACTAACAACAGGATTGCAGCATCTGGAATGAGCCATGTCTCTGAACTAAATGTGGTGTCACCACTGCCAAGAACATTGCTACTAAAATGACAGTCCTCAGACCAGTGTTGGTCCCTGAGCCATTGGCTGTCAGCCCCTGGCACATGGGGGAGGGGGAGAAGGGACTGCCAGTCCCCTGTATAGAATCATGGAAATGCAGAGTTGGAAGAGACCACAAGGGCCATCCAGTCCAACCTCCTGCCATGCAGGAAAACCCTCAAAGCACTCTCGACAAGTGGCCATCCAGCCTCCGCTTAAAAACCTCCAAAGAAGGAGACTCCACCACACTTCGTGGCAGCACATTCCACTGCTGGACAGCCCTGACCGTCAGGAAATTCTTCCTGAGGTTCAGGTGGAATCTCCCCTCCTGCAGCTTGTATCCATTGCTCCTTGTTCTGGTCTCTGGAGCAGAGAAAACAAGCCCACTCCCTCCTCGACATGGTATCAGATAGCCTGAAAGCACTGGCCTAGAATGAACTTTTGATTTTAAATTTTATCCCCCGTAAGTCCAGCGCTTTTATCTGAAATTTGTGTAAACAATAAATTTACGATAATTTAAGCCTCACCATTGCTTATGAAACTGTGCTAGTGCAGCACCCTCAAGACAGACAATAGACTTTGCAGTGTGGATTCTGGTGACATTCTTGGAAACCTTGGGAGGCAAAATACTCTGGTGTCTTTTCTAACCCAGTAAGACCCATGAGCAAGGCTGCTAAGTGAAGTAACATTGCACTCATAAATGTTGTCATGGTATTAGCAATAGCTGCACACAGCATTTCTTCCCCTGTTTGTCTTATATCACAGCAGAGCCAGGTTCCATTGAGCTCTGCATCATAACCCTCGACACTGAAGTCTTTTGGAGGAACCATTCCCAGTCTCAAACACCAGATGGGTCAAGGGTGATCCAAATATCCCCAGGATCAAATTTATGAGACGTGTGGAACCCTGGCTACAGTTCTGGCAAAGCTTCATGGAAGAAAAATGAGTCAAGGCTATTTTGTCAGCATTCACTCATCTAAGAGATGAGCCCTTCCTGGAAGGCTCCCAAAAGACCCTGCAAAACCTTGTCAGGGAACTCCCTCCTTAAGCAGCGCAGATGTGCCCGAAAAGGTCCTCCCACTTGGCTGGGCCCGGAGAGCTGGCTTTATTGCTCTGCTGTTCAGCAAAGCAAGTCATCCCTAGTTCACAGCACCTTCTCTTTCGCCTCCCCACTTCTCTCTCTCTCACACACAATGACTTAATTGCTGAAAGAGAAGTTAATGTTTTTACAATGGAAGCTTCTTTGATCTGCCTAGGAAAAAGGGGGGAGGAGGAAAATAATAAAAAGAGGGTTAGAAAAAAGAATGTAAGGCAGACTTCAAACAAGAACAAAGAAAGCTCAGAGCAAAAAAGTGTAAGAAGGATAGAGATTTTTTAACAACATAAATAAATAAGTAAGATAGGAAGGGAGTAAAAAAAAAAGGAAAGAGCTCCCTCTCTCTCTCTCTCTCTCTCACACACACACACACACACACAGGGAGAGAGAGAGAGAGAGACTCTGCAGTGCTGCCTATCATTTTACAGACAGGAATACCATCTTTAGGAGACTTAAATCTATACCATTTTGCCAGGGGATCATATGAAAATTGTGCTCCCATCCTCATGTCCAGACAGATAAATGATTGCTTCCAGACCCAGGGACAAACACCTAGGAGTATCCTGAGCAAGATGCTTTGCAGGGAAACTAACCCTTCAGACCCAGAGGCCCAAGGTCTGTTCCTTATTTCTTTGAAGTCTCACTCTGCTGGGAGCAGTGGCTTTGTGGCCAATCTTTTTTCTCTCATTAGTATGAAGGCTGAGTAATTTTTGCAGCCTGGGGCTGAATGTCGGGTTGGAGAATAGGAAAGGGCCTAATAATAATTCATTAATACTAATAACTTATTATCTTAATCTTCTACTGTATGTGCCACTGACAGAACCGTATTAACCAACTGTGCAAAGAGGGACTTGGGAAGACCACCTGGTTGCATGGAACAGCAGCAAGAGGACTAGGAGAAGGAGTGAGAAATGATTTTTTGAAAAGTTCAGAAAAAAACCAAACAATATGAACAATCTGGCGGTTTCTTCCTGCAAATGCGTTGTTTGTGACAGAACAAATTGTGGTCAGGGAGAGTGATAACCAAGGGTAGGTAAGTAGGGCTTAACACCATAGAGGTGTGAGGGCAGACTGTCTCCTCTCACTTACATCACCACCCACTGCAGTGGGGTAGCTGCCATTGGGCCAGGAAGGGCATTGGTTCAAAGCTATTAGCCAATGGGTGTTGCCTGCCACACAGCTCTCTTGTAGTCATGCCCTTGCCTCCCACACCATCTGCAGGGGTGAAAGAAGAAAGTCCAGCTGCATGTCAAATCCAAGCAATGGCATCTGAGTCCATACGACCAGGGTGAACGGGAAATCTTGCTGTGGGGTGGACCTCCTTTCACCATCAGATCTGCGTAAATGTTGTTCTGGAAAACAGATTAGATGGGGAGTTAGTGCAGTCACAGGTGTGTGGATGACACTCCCGTCCAGTCTTGCATTTCTTGCCCCCCTGAGCAGGAAACTGTAACCTGGTCTGCCAGATGAAAGGAAAATTATTTTCAAATGAAAAATGAATACGGAGTATGCCTGTCTCCTCAGGGTTTTGTTTCTTTGTACTGTTATGCCATCAACAAGCTCTCACATTGTCCCAGGTGGCAACTAGTCACTTCTATTAGCTAATTTTCACATGTTGATACAGGGGAAGGGAAGCATAAGTTCTAGAGCTGTTTTGGTCTACGCTCCTCCAAAGTGCTTCCCTGCCTGGCCAGTCTTAAGGGATTGTGGGTATTGTAAGTACATAGCACCAGAAGAGTCAAAATTTCCCTGTCCTTTTTCCGATGAAACGGCCAATAAATTAAGTCAACAAGATTCTTCCTTCATGAGATATGATGAGTATGGCATGGTGGTGAGTGACAGGTTTAGAAAAACAAGATGTTACTGATATGTGACTGTATTAAACTGTTTGGGGAGGGACTCCCCATGGACTCTGTAGTATGATCTGGTGTCACAAAAGGTAATCCCAAGGCAGCAGGCTAGAGAAAACTGAGCTCTAGAGTAGAGTATTCAGTATTAAGCTTCAGCAGCAGAGGAGGGAAATTCAGAATTTTTAAAATACTTTTACAACTCCTTTTGCTTACCTCTCTGTTCTTTTGTATCTTAGGCTTCCAATATATTCCCGTCTCTATTCTTCTATGAATTGGGGTGCAATTGCAGCATCCTTTTAATGTTTATTGAGAAGTGATTCAGTTTCTCTGAGAAGAGTTCTATATATTAACTCTGTTGGGAAAGTACAGCTTCAGCTGAAGGTGGTCGGACAACTACCTCCTCAAGCACATAAAAACTCAGCATAACAAGATAAGTTATGAAAAATGTAGTGCTGTGGCGGTTAATGTGTTGTGTATAGACTGAGCTGCAACTCACTGGGTTACTTTTCTTTCCCCACCCACCCAGTATAAAACAACTTAAGTAGTGATATTTTCAGGATAAAATTGGGGAAACCGTGTAAGTCGATTTGAGCTCCTTGAAACAAGACAGGACATAAACCTGACTGACAGAGAGACTCATACATTTAAAAGTGTTGGAAATTGTAGTAGGTGCATAATTGTATTAGAGGCCTAGATAGGGTGATGAAAACGTATCTTGAGTAACAGGTCTGCAGAAATGGGGCAGAATTTTTTCTTCAGGAAGGAGAAATTTTTCACTTAGATTCTTTTGTTCACCTTTCAGACTTACATGTGACTTCATAAAACAAAAACAAAAAGCTGGAGTTCTCAGTGCCTGAGATTCAATGCCATTTTTTAAAAAATGTTTTAAAAATACTTTCAGTCTCAAATGTCAACATCCTCCTATTCATAAACATCAAATATCTCCCAGAAGCTCCCACTTCTAAAATATCCTTCCTCCTGATCGGGAAGACAGGGATGCCAATGCTTTCCCTGTGACATCTGCTGTGTTCTCTGTTTTCAAGTAGTGCTGCAACAATTTTAAGCAAGAAAATTCTTGCTCTGATTCCAAGTTGGCAAAACACAACGGATTTTGACTATGTTCAGCGTTTTATTTTTGTCAGATAATGTAAACTTCATCCGGGGGGGGGGGGGGTAGTTTTAGTGAGGAATCATAGAGCTTTTTTTTTTTTTAGTATGTTACATTTAATGTTTGTTATGTTGACCATAAGCTAAATTCTCTTGTTTTCAGTGGAATTTGCTTCCAAGTACACATGCTTGGAATTGCCGCCATGGGGGTGGTAACACATGTAACATGCTCCCCTAATCTGGTGCACTGTAATTTCTATGGCTCCCACCCTCACAATAACAGTGATCCTAGGGACAAATGTGGCACACAGGTAGTGTATGCCTTGCTTCCCAGCAGAGCTGTGTTTCTAGCTGGTTACCTGAAAGTAAGTTCCACTAAATGCAAGCAGCCTGGCTTCTGAGTAGGCATGCTCAGGATTCTATCAGTTTTCTGATCACTTATCTATGTCTATAGCCATTTCCGCACTAGACTATTATAGCACTATTATTCCACTTTCAACATCCTATGGAATCCTGGGGTTTACAGTTTCGGGAGGGGCCGGCTGGACCCTCCCAAAACTGCAAGCCCCAGGATTCCATAGGATATTTATAACAGTCTAGTGCGGAAATGGCTTATGTCTATATCTTAATCTAAATATTTGGCAATGAAGATACAACAAAGCTGATTGTGGGGGCGGGCTGGTTAAGTAATAATAATTAGACAATGAACGGGTTTTGTCTGAATCAAACCTTTTAGGTAGGAATCCTAATCATAATTCCTAGGAAGTACAACTCAGCTTTTTATAATAAATATGCTATATTAATGTTTTATTAATGTTTCATGAAGTTTCATTGTGAATTCCAGCCATATTCTCAGGGGTAGAAAATGATTCAGGATCTTCAGATAGCAAAAATTCAAATGAACAGGGAATTATCATTGCGAAGTTTACCATGCTCAATATGGCATGCTAACATGTTGTTCTTATAGTCATTGACCTAGTACAACTAGAAATCTCTGAAGTGAAGATACCACCCATTAGGTACGATCTATAAGAATCCAGCAGTGCAACAATCAATGTGGTGATACTAGATACTGAATACAATGCGGATTTGCACATGGTTACTGCTTCAGAGGATAGTCATTGGGCTTATTCAAATGTAGCACCAGTAACAGAATAGCTCTTTCAAATCAGTATTATAGGGATACCATTCCATGTGTAAATCCATTTGGGTAACAGTTTGTAATATACATTTATAATATCAGAGATCATGACATTACACTTTTCTAGAAGTAATAAAAAGCAAAAGTGTTTAGGCTTAAGAGTGAAAACAAAATTCACAGTTAGGCAATGCCTTTATTAGCAAATGTCATAAAATGTCCCAGATGAAGGATTTAATAGAAACATGAGTAAATCAATATACAAGGTTCACTAAGTTGTAACACTGAATTGAACAGCAACAAGCCAGAAGTCAGATCATCTTGACGAACCTACAAGAATGAGGAACTAAGAAAGCAGAGCTGAGATTCAACTTGTCCTTTATTGTTCTTCCATCGTGCTGTCTACATCTGTTCTCCAGAGAAAAAGCATTCCAGTGAACTTTCATGGTCTTCTCATTGAGGTTAACTTCTGTTAAAACAGAACTGCTCAATTCCACAGTATAGAATTACCTCAGAATAATTTTATCTGTCCCTCAGTATCCATAACAAAAGTGTCCAGAGTTTAATGTTTAATTAGAACTGCTGCATTGCACAATGGTCATATTCCCAGGAGAGGAAGATTGTCATAATTGTGCCATTGAGACCATTGCCCTAGTGGACTGAGCAGTGTGGCTATGTAGCAATAGCCACAATATGTAACAGTATGACACTTTGCAGGACAGGCTGCCCTTGTGCAATGACAGTGCAAGGGAAGGCAATGGTCCCCTAACACAGCCATGGGGCACTGATAATCCAGACTGTAGGCCACTGAAAAGTCATGGGTGATCTGGACCCAACTGGAGAAATGTCTCTGCCTTTCATGGTGCCTCTTTGCATAGTGGGAGCCCCTCTTGCACAACTGGATATCTTGTATGGTGTCTTGTTATGAGGTGGGAGCCCCCAATGTGCAACAGAACACATTTTGTGTAGTGTTCTGCTTTGTCACAATTCTCTAACATGGTTGCACATTTTGTTAGTGATATAGCTTCATCACAAAGTTACATATATGGCAGGACTTCAGTTACAGGTTTGTTGTTGTTGTAATCGCACTCTGTTTTGGATGTGATGCTTTCAGTATGTTCCATAACTGTGACACCAATATTGTTACATAGTGCCAAATGCATTATTATGAAGCCGTAAGGACGTCAGTTGGTGCGGAAGATTCATTTCTGTCCTCTATATCATTGTCTTAAAAAAACAAGATTAGCCTCAACAAGAAATCAGAAGTTGGCCAGTTCCATGTTTGAGCATCCTCAGGTACATTTTCGAGATCTGAAGAGATCCATTAGAACCTGAATTTTGTCATTCATACTCCCTCTCTTCCCCCATAACTTGTCCCCTACATCACTTTCTGTGTTTAGGCCATCAGAAAACAATTGCAGCCCATTTCTTTTGTTCAGGTGCAGGCACATGGATACTTGTGGCATGCTTTGAAGAGCGACAGATGACAGTGTGTAATTTCCCTCCTTGTAAATGTTTCTTTTTCAGCCAGCTGTCAGCATTCTTGTCCAAAGCTGGTTGTTGCTTTTTCATTGCACATTGGCATCAGTTCTAGGGCAACAGTGCAACGATCCAAAATGCCACGTGCACAGGCATCTTTTGTTTCCCATAATGATTTTCAATGACAATGACAACAGCAACAATCTTTTAAAGGAAAGTGCCACAAACCACCTGGCCTCTTGGCCGTGAGCTTTCCCAGCACTGGGCAAGCATACTGCTGTTTGCCTGGCAGGTTTGCTTTGGATTTTGCCCATTAGCTTTGCAATATCTTTTCAGTTGGCAGAGAATGGAGACATTTGGATGTTCCAGAGCAGATGAAACTGCTGAACTATAAAGCATTCATCATGCTGGCAGTTGTAACCTAAGGCCTTTAATAACAGGAGCCAGCCTGGTTCCAGACTTGAGACACTGCAGAAAGCAAGACTGTAAACCAGAAAGAAACCCCAAGGTAGCCATTGGGTTCAGTAAAGGAGGAGGAAGAAGAGAAATTGCAAGATCTTAAATGCCACTAACAGATAGTGCAGTTTCTGTTTCCTCAGAAAGTTTTTCAGAACTATGTCAAAGAATTGTCTGGGAGCTAACAGGAGACAAAGACCTTTTGATTCTGTCTTCTTTTTCCACCCAGAAGCAAAGCACTGAAGCTTGAATTCAGTCTTAATGATGGCAGATGAATCAGAAGAGAAAAGTGGCCATACACTCCAACCTGCCCACTTTGTCCATGTATTTCACAAGTTCATGCAATCCTGGGTTCTGATATCTATACCAAACCAAGGCCATATTGCTTCCTCAGAGGGAAATAGGGCAGCAGAACAACGGTGCATGGAGAAGCACATATACAGTATCTTCTTGCAGTATGTGTATGTTTCCTCTTCTACAGCATTAGAGCCAGCATTGGCATAGGCATCAGGCAAGAGACAGAAGTGAGGAGCCAACATGTTGCAGTGGTCTGAGTGTTGGATTAAGACTTTGGGAGATCAGGGTTCAAATCCCCACACAGTCATTGAAGCCCACTGGGTGATCTAGAACAAGTCACACTATCTTAGCCTTAGAGGAAAGGTGTGGCCAACCTCCTCTGAACAAATCTTGCTGATGGATGGTCAGGGAAACCAACAGCTACTCCTCACAATGGCTATGTTCCACATCCAGTTCCAAAGACAATGTGCCTCTGTACATCATTTTCTCAGGAACAGAAAATGGAAGGTGCTATTGCTTTCTTGTCTTGCTTGTGGGCTTTCCATCAGCAGTAGATTGGTCACTGGGTGGAGGAAATACTGGACAAGCAAAGTCACTGGTCTGATCCAGTAGGACTCTTCTCATGGTTTTACCTTTAAGAGTCATATGCAGCTGGGAAAACTGAGCATTCTTCCAAATGAGGTTTTTCTTGTGCAGTCATATTGCCTCATTCAGAGAATTTAACAGGGGATCCACATGAGGTCATTATCTATCTATAACTGTCTTGTGTGTTTTCCTGCACTCTGCTTAAGGTGTATGTGTGTGTGTGTGTGGGGGGGGGGACAGATAGCTGCATAAGGTCTTTAGGTAGGCAGTGTTAGAAGCCCTCCATCTGGAAGCATCCACAGCATATTTTAGGCATGATTTTGAACATGAGGAACTTGGATAGATTTCCTTCAGTGCCTGCTTACGGGTGATGATGTTTTTGTGTAATACAGTACAGGCAACTCTTTATGGAGCTCAAATAGTGGGTCAAAGACTGAATTGTTTCAATAACATACTATTTCCCTGACAAAGTGCAACACAGCTATTTTGTATTAGGCTATTGTCCAGGCCAAGCTTATGTCATTTCCACACTATACTGTTATAGTGCTATTATTCCACTTTCAACATCCTGTGAAATCCTAGGGTTTGCCTTTTAGGGAGGGCATTTAGAATTCTCAGCCTGAGAGCTCTTTGACCACAGTAAACTACAAACCCCAGAATTCCGCAGGATGCTGAAAGTGGAATAATAGCATTATAACAGTGTAGGGCAGAAATAGCCTTAAAGAGGCTGTTGCTATTCAGTACAGGCACTAAGGTTACAATGCTGTGCACACACCTGTGAGTAAGCTCACTGAATCTTAATTCTGTATAGACTTGCACAGAGTTGCCTTATAAAGGTGGTGTTGGCCTTTGTAGAACTGTCTTAAGAGGTAGTTGTGGCCACAAATTCTGACTGGTGTTTCACCTGCTCTCATACTTTGACAGAGCAGATATGTCCATGGTGGAACACACTATAGTTATAATACAATAATGTGCTCAACATGGTTTTCCCCTACAACGCTTTTGGAAAATTCAGCTATTAACATCAAAAGCAGGGTGAGAGTAGACTAGAGTATATAAGCCCATATTATTCTAGTTATATTGTCTGCAAATCCTTTTCTGGCAGGACCAGCCCTATCATTAGGCAGAGTGAGGTTGATGCCTCAGGCAGTAGATTATGCAGCTCCTTGAATCAAGGGCAGATTCAACTGCAGTTTTCAGTTGAACATTCATACATTGTCAAACTTGTAACACAATTCACAAAGAACAGAAAAGCACGCTTGAAAAATGCACACATTTGAAAAATGAACACAGAGAAGTGTATTTATGGTGAAATACATATATATTTTCATTTACGAGAAGGAAGAAAAGGCTGGCAATCTAATATGGACCCAAACTGAAACCTGCCTGGCACTAGAAAAATGTATTGGTGCTGAAAACAACCGAGCCCGACAGATTCACACATTCCTATTTGAGAAGTCTATGTTGTACCCAGCCTTCTCTGGGGTAACAGTGGTACAGATATTGCTGCTTTATTTGCTCCCCTTAAAATGTTGGCACTTGGATTGTTTCTGCAATTGGGAGCAGCTCTGTTAGTACATGCATATATGCACATACATGACAACATATATTAGCCTGGAATCTTTTTATATATTTCTAAAGAGCAAGTATGATTTGGGGAGTTAGTAGACAACACAGGTTTGAGAAGAAAAATTCACTTGAGAATAATGTCCAGCCTCTAAATTGACCTTTTTCTGAAGCATTTCCCAGGAACTGAGGGGAGAATGGCTGCCATTTGCCATAACCTTTACCTCGAGCAAGCTGCAAAAATAACTAGGAAAAATGCACTCTTACCTTCCTTGCCCAATCGCAGATCTTTTGTAGCTTCAGGCTTGTCAGTCTGACTGGTGAACTGGCTTCAAAGCAGGAGCAGTTGTTCAAAAGAAATACTTTTCCTTTTTTTAAAAATGCTTTTTGGCTCAAACTAGATGTGCAAGTACCCACATAGCCTGCATCTGGCAGCAATTTTTTTTTTTTTAAAGAAACACAAACCCAGATGCTGGAAAACAACTTTATGATGATTCTCTGCCAAGAGTAGTAGTACAGGAAATGTGTGGTAAGGGCTTTAAGCTCCATTTGAGTTATAAATGCCACACAGTTGGATGATACAGGTATAATATGCTCTGGCAGGCCTTGCCCAGTATAATATAAACATAAAAATATATACATAAAAATATATACATAAAAAATATAAACATAAAAATGATTCTGTCTATAGAACAGAAAATGAATGCGTCAAGGGTCCCACAGTGAAGCATTCAGTGTGAGGAACCTGTGGTAATACCATGTTACTACTACATTGTAACTACCCACAAGGCCACATAAAAACATACCACTTATAGAAAACTGAATTGGTTCACTATTTAGGGTATGCCTGATAGGTAATGCAAGTTAGGTCTGCATGTGAACCAACCTGTTGCTAAGACTATCATCAGAGGCTTTTAACAGATGCTGCTCTCATGCCTTCTGAAGTCTGGTAAGCAGAGAATGAAGAGAAGGCTTTTTTTTTTTTGGTGGTAGACCGGGCTATGGAAGGGCCTCCTTAGCGTTATTCATTTTTATGAGTTTTAAGAATCTAATCAAAATTATTTTAGTTCTCCAAGCTTTTGGTGTACTTATTTGTTTAAACCACAGTTATTGCTATTTTACAGTATGATTTTATTGGTTCTGTTTAATCATGTAGGCATCTATGGCCCTTTCTGCACCTTACCTTTTTCCGGCGCTGGGGTGTGGGGCTTGTGCGAGAGGCTCTCACATCCCTGCTGCTTCAGCTCTGCACGAGCTGCCTGCTTGCGCAAGAGCTCCACCTATTCCCTCCACAGTGCAGCCTGAGAGTTTTCCAGGCTGCACTGGGGCAGGAAGCGTGACCAGCTTGGCTCCGGAGGCTCCGCACACCAGGTAAGTGCACACAGGGCCTGGGAGCAATGCGTGATCACACACCATTTTTGGCTTCCAGCCGAAAATGAAAAGGTGCACACTCGGTGCCTGTCGGCCCCGGAGCATTGCGTGATTGTGAGTGCGTCATGCAGATCGCTCCTCACAATCGCGCAATGCTCCAGGCGCCCTTTCACATGGCAAATGCCTTGCGAAAAGGGCCATATCTACAGCTCTCTGTCTCTCTGCCTCTGACTCTCTCTCGGAGTTGACTCTCTCATACCTGGACTACAACTTCCACTATCTCAGTAGCCAAACTGTTCACAGGATTCTGAGGTTACTGCCCCCAATGTAGCTTTTACAAACATATGTGTATATATTTATATATTACCATTTCTTCTTATTCACATTTATCATTGGGCACATTGAAATAAGTGGAAGTATATAAAGCAAGTAATCAAAGAAATGTAATGATAAAACATAATAAATAATACTATAAAGTAAATAATAAAGAAAATAACTACCAGTGCCATCAGTAAATGAAGGCCCCTCCCTAAGCTGCAAACCCCAGGATTCTATAGGATGTTGAAAGTGGAATAATAGCACTATAACAATCTAGTGTGGAAATGGCCTATGGATTTATAATTGCATCTAGCAGTAGTTTATACACTTGTTTCTATATGAGTGGCTTTAAATCTTGTATATATCAGGAATCATCCTTATCCATGTGGATTTACCTGTGTTCTGTGATCTTCAGAGTATGAGCCAGATACAGTCTTCTAAATTATGGAATCCATTCTCCTGGATGAGACATTCTGGGCTTTTTGGCTGGTGCTCATCCATGTTCATGCATGTGTATATGAAATAAAGATTTATTTTATTTTTGCGTCATTGTGCAATGTTTCTCATTTCATCATATCTAAGTGTATTTGGTTACAGCTTTGACCAAACCTTTTTGATCATATTGTGGACCAAGCATATAAGTTCCACAATATGCCCCAATATAGACGATACTCTCAGCAAATGCCAAAAAGATAGTGAGACAGGGCATTTCTTTCAGATGATTCTCAGAGTTTGAAAAAGTTAGCTTACTGGTTACAGCTCCCAGAACCTCTCAACCAGGATGACTTCTGGAACTCTAGTAGTCCAAAAAAGTAAGCTGTACTATTATATTGACTGGAATCCTATATAACCTCTCCTGCAATGCACCTCCAAATCTGATGGAAACATCATTCACCAAGTATACTTAGTCCATTTCCACTCTACACTGTTATAGTGCTATTCTTCCACTGTCAACATCCTACGGATGTTTGGGGAGGGGAATTCAGAATTCTCAGCCAGAGAGTTCTTTGGCCTCAGTAAACTACAAACCCCAGAATTCCACAGGATGTTGAAAGTGAAATAATAGCACTATAACAGTGTAATGCGGAAATGGCCTTATACTTAAATATAGTGAAGTATACTTAACTAAGTAGCTATACAGGATTCCAGCCATAATCTATTTTCTATAGACATCTCATGCTCTCATACAGTATATTCATATACTGTAGACAGCCCAACAGACAGGGCTGGGGGGGGTCAGAGAAGAGTAGTCCAAAAAGTAACATTTCCAAGTTCTGCTTATTCTTATTCAGTAAGACTTGTGGGGTTTTTAATCTATGCTTGACAATATTATCCATGAGTTGCCAACATTCAGCTTTTCATTTCTCAGTACATTGGCTGCTTCTTCAGTTCTCCGGCACCGAAGCTAATTTTAGTGATATTGGTCAGAATCTTGTTGGCGACATGCACTGGCGTAGCTTCCTGAGATGAAAGCATAGGTAATTTTTCAGTCATTGTGAAAGGATGTATCCAGTAACTCCTTGCACAAGGTCAATCCTGTCCAACCAAAGAGGGACGGCACCAGTGTGTATCCTCATCAATAAGCATAGCTGGGAGGGACAAGTCCTGCTCATCTCTGACTGCAGTTTTACAGCTAGGAAAGAGGAACCACCACCCCTACTGGAGGTCTGGGAGGGAAACTGCTGTTCCTCTTTCTCAGCTGCCAAACTGCAGTTAGAAGACAGCGGGGAGTTCCTGTCCCCACCAGGGCACTGATTGGCCATAGGAGCGCATCTCAGCACCACACTACAATTACACAGTCAGAAGCCCAGAGGACAAGGACAAGCACCAAGGAACAACAGTGGAGCAAATATATGCTCTGCCTACTCACAAAAGTAGTCAGCCATTGTGTAGCACATTTTATTCCTTTAAGAAATTACAAGTGACTTGTCAATTTATAATTTTTTGGCAATATTGACCAATATTTTATTTTGACTCAGTTTTTCAAACTCTTCCTTACAATCCCCCTTTAACACACTTTTATTAGCCAAACTGCCTTTCTGCCTGGTTTTCTGCTTCTGATAGATTTAAAGAAAAGGTTATTGCTGGCTTTAATATTCTGATCAACATATCTTTCAGAGATTTTCATCATTTGCATTTGTGTGTGTGTGTGTGTGTGTGTGTGTGTGTACACACCAGAGTGTTGCCTCACCTGGGCAAGATTTTCATCTTGCAAAAGTTATGTTCTTGCATTTTATACTTTGACTCTCTTTATTAAACAAACAATCATCATCTTGGACATATTAATGTATTTTCTCATCTATGGTACATAATCTACCTGAGCTCTAGGGACAGCCCAAGACATTTTGTTGCCTGAGGCACAGCATGAACTGGTATCCTCCTCCACTTGAGTCACCCACATCACAATGCATAAAGCCAGCCATGTTATTTTGGCACATAATCTCACAGAAGCCCCTTCCCATCCCTGACAGAAAAATTATAATGTCTGACCTTTCATGACCTCTGTTGCCTAATGGTAGGACCAGCTCTGTTATCAAGTTTTCTCGTAACTTCAAATTATCATGAAGAAATTTGACCCATGCTGTCAGCAAATGCTATTCATATTTATTCAGAAGTAAATTCCATTGAGTACAGTAGGGCTTTCTTTCAGGTCCTGTCAGGGCCTCGGGTGTGGCCGCGCCGGCAGGCGCCGCAGAGGCCGACGCCGCGGTTACCTCCGAGGAGGAGGAGGTGGGTCCGGGCCCTCCGGAGGCTGCAGCCGACGACAGGGGCCGCGCGGCCA
This sequence comes from Iguana delicatissima, assembly GCA_948472985.1. Classification (NCBI taxonomy): domain Eukaryota; kingdom Metazoa; phylum Chordata; class Lepidosauria; order Squamata; family Iguanidae; genus Iguana; species Iguana delicatissima. The sequence goes on from CAOKZL010001800.1 coordinate 126,300, forward strand.
CCACGGAGGGCTCTGCCGCCGGGGGGATTGCTGGGACACCGCGGCGGACGCCGATCCCAGCGGGGGTCTCCCCGGCGAGACGGAGGCCACCACCGCCACCGAGGATCGTCCTGGCGTTGCGGAGGCCGCCGGCTCGGCTCCCGTGTCACTGGGCGTGGCAGGCAGAGACCCACTGGAGGAGGCGGGCCCCAGGCCTGATCCCGGGGCACCGCCTACTCACGAGGCTGCCTCAGAAGAGGCGGAGGCTGCTGCCCTGCCGCCGACGTTCCAGCAGCAGCGGCGGCTCAAGGAGGCCAGCCGCCGATCCCGGCAGCTACAGGGGAAACACCTGGGGGCGGGGAACTCCCAGCTGTAGCACAGCTGTGAGCCCAGCCGCGTGCTCGGGCCGGATTGGCCGCTGCCCAGCTTAGAGGCCTTTTTAGGCAGACGCGGGGCTGGGAGAGGCACGGAGCAACAACCATCGGCTTTCCGCGCGTCTGTCGCCCGTGCCCTGTTCCAGTCCGGCCCGCATCTGTGTCCTGCTGCCCGGCTCTTCCAAGACCCTTCCCCGCATTAAGGTGAAGTAACCACTTTGTGTTTCGGGTGAGGCAACCCGCCGTTATTTTCTGTTGAAGCCTGCTGTCAAGGCAAACCTTAGTTCAAAGCGCTGGTGTACTGCAGCGCCTCTGTTATAGACTGTAATAAACGCTGCTTGTGACCAACACCGGACCAGCTCCTGCTTGACCTCGGCCCGCGCTGACAGGTCCATGAGTAGCACATGGCAGCCTAAGCTTGTTTCATTTTCTGTTTATCTGGAACCTTGTTGAATTATGGATAAGGAATATTAGGAGATGCAATTGATCTCTTTGAGTGTGTTCCCCTTCAAGTTGTTTCCAAATTACAGTGTCCCTAAGTTGAACTTATCATGGGGCTTTCTTGGTAAGATTTGTTCAGAGGGGGAGTTGTTTTTGCTCTCCTCTGAGAGTGAGAACGTGTGAGTTGCCCAAGGTCACCAAGTGGGTTTCCATGGCCAAGCAGGGATTCAAACCCTGGACTCCAGAGTCATAGTCCTGCGCTCAAACCATTACCCCACGCTGGCTCTCTCGATCTAGTATCTGTCAAAGGATCCTTTTGACTCCTTGTCCTTTTGAGTGACATGAAGATGACCCTTTTTCCAGAAGTAAGAGTGTCAAAGTACTGCATGTGAAATGAGGCAAAATTTAGACAAATTTTTTTTTGGATTATAGCTCCCATAGTGCCCTAGCCAGCATCATGACCATCCACAGTGCGTGTGCAAATCTGGGTTGTTATCCAAAAATATACGTTTACCAAGCTCTGAAAGGGGACAGAATCATTTCTGCATATGCACTACAACATAAGTTCAGATTCAGATGCACAGTCTGGGTAATTAGTGCTCAATTCTGCAAGGATATATATAGTGCTTGAATTTGCTCTGCTCTTCATTACTGCTTTGTCCCTGACTTTAAGTTCTAGGATGTGTGAAAACCCAGCAAGGGTACATATATTACCTTGTATGCATAAGCATTAAATATGATTTTCAAATGATCATTCCAATGAATCATTTATTTCAATTAAAATAGTTAAGCTTGTTATGATAACAGGATTTCTCCATGGATTGTATCTTTAAAAAAAAAACTTGTGGGTTCCAAAGCTATAGTTCATTTTTTTTATCTGCTTTCATCTTAGTGAGATTAGCTCTTACTGCAGTGGTAACAGGATTTTTCTTCAGCTACTTTAACTACCTTGAGGTTTAAATGGAATATAATTTTGAAATATTTCTGCCTTTGGCTGAGAAAAGCAGTGCTTAGCAATTGGCAAATCTTGTTCCCACTCCTGCTGAATAAATTGGAGCTTGAGGTTGCAACCTGTTGTCTGAGTTTTTTTAAGAGTACCTTTTTGCTGCATCCAAGCATTTGGAACACTCCCATCAGAATACGTGCTGAGCAGCCATCCACCCATTACGTCCAAGATCTCTTTCCTGCACATAGAAGTATCAATAAATACCTCAAATGGAAACCAAAGTATATATTAACATTTCACCAGAGGGTAGCTAAAACACAAAATGCATGTTCACAAAGGCTAATAAAAGGGTAACAAGCAAGTTATTTCACACTGTGGTCCTGCAGTTATATCGATAATTGCACCGGCCATTGGCCAGAATAACTTGAAATTGTAAAAAGAGACATTGGCTCAAAATATTAAAATATAATATAGGTTCACAGCCTCAAGTACAGAATGTTCAAACTGTCTGCATGCAGCATACAGCTCTGGAGCTCTTTAGTTTGTCTTCAGCAGAGAAGACAAACAGCGCAACAGATCTTACCTGCTATTATGTTGGGAATGTGCCCTAGTAAGAGCACATTCAGGCTGAATGAAGAGTTGGTGATTTTGCTCCTGTTCCTTCCGCTTTTATACTGGGTTAAAATAAACTGACCTGGGGAGATGATATAAAAAGTCCCTAATAGTACCAGGAGCTGACAGATAATATTCTAGGATAAATAAAGTGTGTATGGCTCTTCAAAATAAAATCAGAAAGAACAGGAAGTAAATATGGGACTTTCTGGTCTGCACCCTAAATTAAAAACAAAAAGTCAAATGCATTTCCAGTTCAATGATGTAGAGGCAGACTTCCTGTGTTGGACTGCAATTTCCACCATCCACAACCAATAGGCCATAGATTGCTTGTGACTGGAGTTGTAATTCAACACATATAGAGGCTGCCAGGCTGAGAAAGGCTGAGGAAGATAATTCCAGTGCATTTCATAAATGGAAAGCTGCTGGCAGAGACCCAGAGTAGTGTAGTGATTAAACTGTTTGACTATGACTTTGGAGGGCAAGTTTTAAATCCCCACTTGGCCATAGAAACCAACTGGGTGACCTTGGGCAAGCCATACTCTCTCAGCTGCAGAGGAAGGCAAAGTCAAACCCCTCTTAACAAATCTTGCCAAGAAAATCTCATGATAGGCTTGTCTTAGGATCCCCATAAGTCACAAACAACTTGAAAGCATACAAGAACACTAAGACTTCTACTAGGTGGAAGTTGCATTCCCCCAGCACTCAAGCCACAAGACACTGATGCTCAAATAAATTCAGTTTTCACTCCGCTATCATGGCCCAAAGAAGACTCCTCCTTTTTTTGCATGGATAAAGTCTCTTATTCCAGAATCAGCCTATTAATGGAGTGAGGGATATCCAGTCTCCCATCCTATTCACAATATCCATTCTAATTAAAACTATCTTTGTTGTTGTTGCCATTGTGTGTCTTCAAATCGTTTCTGACTTATGGTGACCCTAAGGTGAACCAGTGGGTTTTTCATAGCCAAGTGGGGAATCGAACCTTGGTCTCCTGAGTCGTAATTTAGTGTTCAAAGCACTACACTAAGCTGGTTCTAAAGCTGTCTTGGAACCCCACAAATAAGAGCTTCCCACCGTTTGAGTTCATGCTTAATTATTACTATGCTAAACCTCAGAAGGAATGTATCTCAGAAAAGTGTAAAGCTTTTTATGGCAAGCACCTGGACTATGTGGGGGAAAGGCATCTTTAAACTCAAAATGGCTTCCTTAAAAAAAGAAGCTAATTTGTTGGCTGTTAGTTAATTGCAAAAGATTTTATGGAAAAGGCTTCTTTATGAGTTTGTGGTTTTTCCTTGGGGTGACAGAAGTCTGTAAACCCTAGGAGCTCCAAAATCTTGGCAGAGTTACCCTCTCTTTCTCCTGCTTGACTATGAGGCAAGGATATGCCTTTTTAGGTCACCTGTATTTTATTTTGGAATCTTACCAGCAGCACCACACAAGCAGAGAGTTGCCCTTGTTCAATGACTTGTGTATTTCTAACACTTTAAAGCACTCAGGCTAGAATTGTGTTGAATCACAATTGTAGGGGTGATAGGTTTGCAAGGTTCACACAGCAGTGATAAGGGAAGGCAAAACAACAACTAGAATTGTGTTGGAGACACAAGCTTTTTTATTTTAATAAATAAATGCATGACTTTTTAATGTAATATGGACTTAAAGGAGTATCTGTGTTAAAGGTTTGTTGCATAAAGAGGTATTTCTTGCATAAGGAGGTTGCTCAGTGGGTTTCTGTGGCTGAGCAGAGATTCAAACCCCAAGCTATTTCCATATTGGACTGTTACAGTGTTATAGTGCTATTATGCCACTTTCAACATCCTATGGAATCCTGGGCTTTGCAGTTTAGGGAGGAGCCTATGGAAACCCCGGGATTCCATAGGATGTTGAAAGTGGAATAATAGCACTATAACAGTCTAGCACAGATATGGCCCTAGTTTTCTGGAGTTTCAGTCCAATACTTAAGGCAACACTCCATACTGGCTCTCTTGAGAGTTAGACATTGGTCCAAAGTCTTCCAGTAATCCTCATGGCTTACTGAATCTTCCAAATTTTGACACTTTTTTTTTGTCCCAGCCTGACTATAAAGATGGCAGATATCCAGTTTTTACACTTGATATCCCCAGTTTTCCAGAGTTTTGCCAGTAGGTGTTAACATTAGGCCACCAATCCTTGTAAACTGTATACTGAAAATAAAGGAGTCTTATTTGAAACAAATGTTATCAACTTGGGGATATTCCTAGCAACAGTGGGATTTATACTAGGTCAGGAACCAGCAAAGTCTGGGTTTCTAAAAGTCAGGAAGAAAGGAAGTGACTTAAAGCCATTCCTTGCTGGTAGAGGAGGGACAGGGAAAAAGCCCAAGATGTCACTTTTCAGCAAAATGGCAGCCACCAAAGAGGAGCCTCTGCCTGCCAGATTTGGATCAGAAATGTAGTTCCAAGTACAACTCACAGTTTCCCCAGGGTTAAATGTGTCATTCATCACTGACTTCCGCTCCGAACAAAATAAATCTGAGAAGCACCTTTCAAGTCAAGTCATTTTCCAAAGGGCCTCCCAAATTTGCAAGCTAAGCATTTGGTGTATCTTTACTAGCTAAGTAACTGCTGACAGAAGATGAGTCTGCCTTCAAAACCAAACCAAACCCAAGTCAAGATTCCCACCAAGATCTAAAGCTAGATATTGATGGGTTCATAGAGTAGATTTAAAATGACTGAAATTCAATATTTGAACGTATTCCAGCGTATTTCCCCTGCCCCAGCACCCCCAGCCCCATCAGATCAAAAGAAATAGACAATCACTTGAGGGAATATAGGTCATTAGCACTTTCTCAACCCTTTTACCTTGAAGGAACACTTGGAATAATTTTCAGGTTTCAGGGAACCCTTGCATAAAAATTATATCTCCAGTGCAAAAACAGATTTTTCCCCAGTCATACTCTCTCATTGGAACCCTAGTGGCCTCTCACAGATTGCTAGGGTTCCAGGGAATCCTCCTTGAGAAACTCTGCATCAGAGGATTATCATTAGAGGAAAAATTTAAACATTCATATCACTGCAGTTGATGGGAGTAGGATTATAGTTGAGTAATTCATACTAAGGCAGATCAGAAGGAGGTCACTAATTCTAAAGCAATTCCTCAGGCAATATAGGTATTGCTTTGTAATCAGATGCAGTACAGTAGTCTGTTTACAAGTCCGTTCCCAACAGTTTGCAGAAATCATCTTTTAATGCCTGAATAGGCAGAAGGTAGAAGTGGATCTACTGGTAAATCTCTGACAGATGTGCTCTATATCTCCAACAGTTTCCAACCAGGGATGTTTGGTACCACAACTCCCGTAAATCTAACCCATCATGCACAATGGTCAAGGATAGTCCAAAAATAAAATCCTGGCAAGCACTAGCTTGCTTTCCCTTGTTTCTGAGCCGCAGTAGTTAAAAAACACACACATATAACACAGCAAATTTTTAAAAAGTAAAACCTCTTCCATTAATAACCTTGTAGTAATCTCTTCTCTGTCAGTTTCAGTGTTCCTGTCCCACAAAACAAAAGTATCAATTGACTGACTGATCTTTGTGCAATTCTGCTGTCTAGAAGTCTTGAGTTAGATAGAATCCTTGGTCTGTAGTAACTCAGAAGTACACTTGTAAGGCTCACTGCATGGGGTGTGTATGTGTGTGCAAGGAGTTACTGGCTTTACCTACTGTTATCACTATCCTGTATCCAGCTCCATTCCTCTTAAGCAATATTTTGTACTTCCTGCTGATTAGTGGACCTCTTTTTTTTTTAAAGAAGTGATGGTGTATCCCACAAGCCTACCCTTCTTCTGGACTCAACCCCATGCTCTGTGTAGGACTATCTTTATCTCTCCCAGTTGACATACCAATCCAATATCATTTGAGTGCTTCAAAAGGAAGATCAGACTAGTAGCTCTTCTTTCTGTTAAAATGAGTGAAATCTTTTGACTCTTGTGCCTACTTCATTCAGATTAGGCATATCTCTATGTGTACAAGTATGTAAGTGTGAGGATTTATTTGCTGGCTTGTTTTAAATATTTCCATCCTGCCCTTTGTCATACGATCTCAGGGTGGCACACAATATAATAAACAAACTAACTAACTAAATGAATAAATATTAAAATATTTCCAGGTTAAAAGTATAAGTAATTTGAAGAAGATGAGGACCAGAGTCATCGTTATACAGATTGTCCCTTTGTCAATTACATCAACCAGTATCAAGATAAAAAAATGTCAGTTTTATACAAAAGCCTAGTCAGGTTATATAGCTCAGAGCAGGCATGGGAACAGTGTGGTCCACAGGCCCCATATTGACCATGTAGGAAGTCTGAGCTCCTGGAACCAAAAAAATTATGTGAAAAACTGAGGAAGACCTACAAAGCCTGCAGTTCTCCCATTAATTGCTATTTGAAGGGTTCTGCCTAACCTTTGCTGTCTTAAAATTGCATTTTTCAGAAACTGTAAGCAATCTTTGGCTGTAAGTGATTTTTCAGTTTCATCAAAATGGTGAGGCTATCCCTTTGTTTGAGTTTCAGAAATGAAAATCTGCTAGATTTCATTTTTTCTTTCAAACACAAAAGAATCAGGGAAATCTTTAGGCTTTCCTTGTATCACATTTGTCACTGCTATGGCTACAAGTTCTTGCTTCAACTTGAGCCAAAAGCATTTTGAGAGGCAGACAGGTACTGTTTTTTTTTAAAAAAATCTCTGATGAACTGCATTTTTCTGTAGGAACCCAGCACTCCTAATCCTGAGAACCCTCCTTTTGTGCTATGCATCCTAGATATAATTCGGAGAATCAAAGGAAAGACTCTGGAGTAGAAAGTGGAGATCTTGGGTAAAGAAGTAGATTGCTAAGGACAGGAGAAAAAAAGATCTTCCCTCCCTTCAGTCCTGCCTCCAACATACATATTGATCTAGATCCCAAACATTTTTAGTGTAGCATAAATATACACCAATGTTGTTATGCTGGATTTCACAATTGTATAACTCACTGTTCAAGGAGATCCATGGCCTTGAACTCACCTATTGTGCAACAGGCAGATAGCTCCCACGCAGCCAACTGAGACAGAGCTGTACACGATTTTCTCCCAAAAGGAGTAGTTGCACCAGGTACTGCATAATTCTTTACACAACCTCTTGTGCAACCAGTTGTGCAACCGGTTTTACACTGGCATAGTGCCGCAACAGAATCCCAGCAATTAGTAGCAGATAATGGCACATATTTAAGTAACAAATATGGATCTGTGGTTTCTCAACAAACCTTAATCACAGTCACACTCATTCCCTATCAGAGAGATAAGTTCTGATTAGAAAAAAAAATTGGTCTCCTCTTTCTTGAATGGCAAATCCAGTACTTGTGATTAGTGAGTATGAACACATAAACAAGGGATTGTTAGCCCATTGTTATTTCAGGTTAATTAATTAATCCAAACTAAGATGGCATGGTCTTGGCACCTATGTGGGAAAAGAGAGGGGCGCTTGTCTCCTGGTGCCACTGATCTGGAGAAGAGATTGTCTACTAACCTGCCCAAGTGCCCACTGCTCCACTCTAGGAGTTCTGGCGCTGGAGAGAGACGTTATTGTTGTACTGTAACGAGTCTGATTAACATGCTCCCGACACTTTCCTTTAGTTTTCTGGGCTCCTAGCAACAGCAGACAAAAGCGGCAGGACTGTTCCTGGGGACATGGGGCAGCCTTTGATCTACCATCATTACACTCAAGACAGATACATGCAGATAGACACAGGCCACAGGCACATCGAGATGAGAGATCAGTGTTTGATCTCTGGTTGGATAAGTGCCCAGAAAGCACAGTTAGGTCCTAGCTAGGTGAAGGGAATGTCTTGAACCAGTCTTGATGGAGGTAGCAAACTTCAGGGCCCTGTCTCTTCATCTTCTACCTCACTGCCCAAACAGAGGTACCTTTTCCTGTAGCCTCACCTCTCTCTATCTCCTCTGACCAGCTCCACATGGTACCACCTTCATGCGCCTTTGGCCAGAAGCTTTCTTGAAGTGGAGATGAACTGATATTATATAGTGAGTCTCTGAGAATGTAAGGAAACCAATGTAGCATAGGTGTCTGAGTGGTAGACTAGGATGGCTGAATCTCTGCTTCGCCATGGAAGCCCACTGACTGACCTTGGGCAAGTCACATTCTCTCAGCCTCACAGAAAGGTAATGTCAAATGTCCTCTGGATAAACTTTTCCAAGACAATGCTAAGATGGGGTTGCCATGAGTTGGAGTCACCTTAAAAGCACAAAACAACCATAGCAACAACTAAGCATGTGCTGAGTGGCTTCTCTTGTCAATGTTCAGGTAAAGCTTGTCCCACACAGAGTTAAAGAGCAGGGCTTAGTTCCAGGGTATTTGCCAGGTCAGTCTATATGCCTACCTGGCCCTCCTGGCAGTGGTTGTTTAGGATCTCCAGTAGAAGTCTTTCCCATTGCCCAGTGCTGATGATGATATAATCCTATTAGTGAAGTCTGTCAGGGAGTGAATCTGGGACCTTCTGTGGCCAAAACACTCAGCAATGGCTTCTTTTCATAAAAGGCAAGGCTTGAAGCCCAAATCTTCTCTTTCTAGAAATTAAGCACTACTCCACCAAAACAGTATTCTGAAAGTATGGTCCAAGTTGTGTTCGTTGTTTTAGAGTTCCAGCACCAATTCTAATCTCATGTCATCAATCTGTACCTCGCTTATTTTTGCTCCTCAATGCATTACAGGTGGAAGCATCTATTGGTTTGGCAGCTGCCTTCAACAGCAGAGATGGTTTCAGGGGGAGGGTGACTCAGAAGTCCATTTCAGATTTCAGACATTCAGTCTACTCCTTATCCTCCGCCAGACTTCTTGACTTTGATGCCCTTGAGATGTGTAGACTTGGACTCTGCATTATATCCAACCTTCCCCAAACCTGTGATTTCCAGATGTGTTTGAACATAACTCCCAACATTCCTAGCCAACAGGCTATTGATGATTTGGGATAATAGGAGTTATGATCAAATACATCTAAAAGGTGCTGAGAACAGCTGTACTACCCGAAAGAAAAGCAACATGTGAGGTACAGAATCAGAAGTGTATCTAGGGTGGAGCAAATAGGGTACATGCCCTGGGCACCTATGCCAGAGGGCTGCAAAAAAGCTGTGCTGGAAGATTTAGCAGAGGAGGAGGAAGAGAAAGCAGCCCTGGAGGTAGGGGCACAGCTTCCACACTTGCCCTAAGCACCGTTTATGCTAGATACACATCTGTGCAGAATATTTGCAAGTTGCTAGGTGGCTTTTGCTTCTATGCTCTGTCAAAGAGGCAAGTTCTGGAAGAAGGCAAGTTGAAGAAAGTTAAATTTGGATGGATCAACTGAGGTCCAGTCTATGGCAAGCTTTCCAGCTTACAAGCCTGAATGTGAGAGGGGAAGTAGGGATTCAAATATCTTATTAAAGAGAAGTTGGGAGCAAAGTGAAATTAATGCATTATATTTAGGTGTAAAATATTCTTCAAATACATGTTTTAATACACTGATCATGACAACATATGTATTACGTGAGTTACAAGTTTAGCCATGAGCAAATGTTGGATTCATGTCACCAGTGTAAACAGACATATTAAAATTAGAACATATTGAAATACTATAGGGCAATGGCAGTGGCATGCATACTAACTGAAACTCCTTAATGAAGTTCATAAAAGGAAACTTTCCTGTCGTCATCCTGGCAGCCTCTCTCCACCCCATCTCAAAGTATGTCGGAAGTACTTTTGAGAGACTGAGGGTAGCTGTGGGTTGAGATACAAAACTCTCTCTTGCTGCAAACGTTAAAAGTGCAATTCCAGTCATGTCAGCACAGAAGTAAAACCCAAGAAATTCAGTCAGATCCATTGCATCCTCTAATACATGTGTATGGGATTGCAATTTCAATCTATCTTGCTTGATCACTTCTTCTGAGCCCTTTTGTAGTGTAGTCTCATGTACACCTTCTCAGAAATTAACCATGATGACTTCAAAGGCATTTTTTCTCAGCAGAGTATGTATATGACTACAGACTAATTTAACTTATTTTAGAATCTAAGGCCATGCAGAGAAGGGTTCAGCCAATGCTAAACATTTTCCAATAATTCACCCATGCTAATAGCAAAGTTAAGACTATTCATAGAGATCTTCCACTGAAGAAAATGGATTTTGGAATTATTTAGCTTGTGCTGGGATCCTGTTTCAGATACAGAAAGTGATCAAATATAATGCAGAACATAGAAAAGTTATTTCTTGGACTTTGGGGAATTCTAAGAAATTTTTCTGAGTTCTAACTGTCAAATTAGAAAAAATCAAAATCCAAAACAAAATAACTCCAGTGTATTTATGGGAAAATAAAATGAAGAATTTGTTTAGTATTAATTTTAAACCATTTATATAAGTCACAAAGAGTCTTGGGGCATCTAACAAATGCATGATGCTGTAAGCTTTCATGGACTACAGCCCATTTTATCAGCTGCATGAAGTATCATCCTGTATAGATTTGAAACACTTCATATGTTACATGAAAAGTATTACAGCAGCCCATGGAAGCTTGTGTGTGTGTGTGTGTGTGTGTGTGTGTGTGTGTGTCCATGTGCGTGTGTGTGTTCAGGTTATCTGTCAACGTATGGTGACCTTTTCTTTTTTTGGACAAAGAATACTCAGTTCTTTCCTCTGAAATATAGTCTACAGTACCTGGTATCTGTTGGCAGTCTTCCGTCCAAGTACTAACCAGAGCTGGCCTTGTTAAACTTCCAAGGTCAGATGGGATCTGGTGCCTTTAGCTTATGCCATCATAAATTTGTTAGTTTTTGTAAAGTACCACTAAGACTTTCTGTTGTTTTCACTGGAATCGACTACCTCACTAGAAATTGTCACAGGAATATAAAGTGTGATTCAGAGAAATCCTCAGTCAGGTCCCATTGGTTTAAAAGACACTAGCTTCCCAGATGACTTCAAAATGCCTAACTTTGGGAACACACTCTGCATTTTATTTGTTATAATCATCTTTTCTCTAGTTATGTCTTGCTCACATCTTCAAACCATCTTTGCCACTTTGGCCATTTCTGCACTACACTGTTATAGTGCCATTATTCCACTTTCAACATCCTGTAGAATTCTGGGGTTTGTGGTTTCCTGAGCCCAACGAGCTCTCTGGCTGAGAACTCTAAATGCCCCTCCCTAAACTGCAAGCCCCAGGATTCCACAGGCTGTTGAAAGTGGAATAATAGCACTGTAACAATGTAGTGCAGAAATGGCCTTTGTTTTCAGTACAGAGTATCATGGATTCTTTGCTGATGTCCAATATCCTTCAGTACAATCCCGGTCATAACTTCTCAGAAGCAAATCCCATTCTTCTTTCGCCCTCCAGGCCAAGTGTGTAGACTCGAACTTGTTTCTTCTCACTTTAGAGTAACTGGGTTGTATGTATGGTTGCCAGACGAAATAGAGCACAGGGCTCCTGTACCTTTAATGGCTGTTTGTGAAGAGGGAATTTTAGCTGGTGACAATTAAGAGTTGCTGAAATTCACACTTCTACACAAATACACTTTGGAGCCCTGTGCTGTTCATATTTTACCTGGTAACCCTAACTGTAGGTTATTTCAGTTTCACTTAGATCAACATGATAGTCAGAGGCACACAGACCACAGTCTGATGTGCATTGGGGAAAAGCTAAAAGGCCCCACTTATTGTTAAAATAAGAAGGAACATAGAAAAATACTACTGCAGTACCTTTATTCTTGCCAAGCAGAGCACTTTCATGCTAATGTTTCATTTTGTAACATTCATGCTTCTCTACTTTTCCGCTCTGTGAAAACCAGATGAACATTGTTTTGGGATTTTCTGCATGGATGTAATTTGTTTGAAAACAATAGGAACGGAGAAATCTAAACATAATGAGCACTAATTATTTTGGATGGCTTTCCAAAATGGAATTCAGCTATTGCACTCATTTTTTACTCATGACCTTCCCATAGGAAAATGATTAACTACTGGATGAAAAGAACTGTGGACTAGAAAGGCCTGGACTACCTACGTTCTTTTTATGTCCCAATCTCAGTCACCCTCAAAAAGTGTAAGATGTCTGAGTGGGTAAAAGTTTGCCTGATCCAGCACGTATCTGTTTTTAAGCAAGAGTGCATACTCTGGGCAACTCAGCTTAGACTAGTGATAATTTAAGGGATCCTGTATGCGATTTATAGGTTCACTTATGCTGAAAGTACTGGAGGGCAATGGCAAGCAGCTGGGTGATAGCATGTATGGAGTTTTCCTGCCCTCTCTCATGGACAACTAGTTGCTGTTGGGACTGGGGGATGGAACCACTTGGAACAAAGCCTATAGGAAATTGTTGTGGAAAGAGGTAGTAGATATCTCCTTGTGTAATGTCTGCACAAGGAGATATCTAGTACCTCCTTCCACAATTTTCATGGGCTTTGTTCCATGTGGTTCCATCCCATTGTGCTAGTATAAGTCACTAGGATGATTCTGGTCATGATATATAAATGTATAATACACCAGTTTATCAGTGATGAGAATTTTTTTAAAAAGGACAGAACAGAATATTTAAGTGAGATGAAATGTGGCCTTCCCAATATTTTTGGACTACAGTTCCCAGCATTCCTCACTATTGGCTGTGCTGGCTAGAGCTGAAAGAACTGTAGTCTAACAACATCTGGAGGGACCATCCCTGCAGTAGAACTGTTGATGCAGAGAAACAAGCAATAATACACTTAGGTCAATAATCTTGGCTGGTTGCATGATTGCTGCACTTTTAACAAGTATGCAGAAGATGAAGACGTTTTAGCAGCCATACTGAGCCTTGCAAGCTACATTTCCTAAAATTCCTTCTTCTGTGTACGTGTTAAATAACAAATAATTTTCAATTGTTCTATTTTTCACCAGCCATATTGTCAGGATGCCCAAAGCTGCCTAGGATCTTACAGGTATTTACAATGAAGTGCTAGCGATTTTGAAGGCCCTCCCTTTTGAACTGATGATCCCTGTGTCACTTCACAAACTATTTCTGAACTTCTTTCAGATTCAAGAGTAGTTTGTCATGTAATACATGGTGGGTAGGCACAGCTGGCTGCCAGCAGAACAAGAGCTCTCTAAGCAATCCTACATCCTATTTAAAAATAAGTCTGCTTGAGTATTATAGGGTTTACTTGCATGCTAAGTATCCTGAAGGCATCGGATCTTAGAAGCTAAGCAAAGTCAGGCCTAGTTGGATGGGGATTGCCAAGTGATGCCAGGTGCTGTAGGTTACATTTCAGAGGAATGCCATGGCAAACCACCTTTGTGTATTTCTTGCTTCAGAAAACTCTGTGAAATCCATGGAATTTTTTTACAAGTTGACTGGAGCCTGAAAGCAGATTCTTGTTTCTACTGAAAAGTAAGTCTAATTGACCTGAGTGGGGCTTACTTCTATGAGATGGTAGCCTAAGTTATTTGAACAGTTCTCACTGAAATCAATGGGATGAGTTAGCTATAACTGAGGCCATTTCTGCCCTGGACAACATGTTATAATACTGTTATTCCATTTTCAACATCCTGTGGCATTCTGGGGTTTGTAGTTTATTAAGGCCAAAGAGCTCTCTGGCTGAGAATTCTAAATGCTGCTCCCTAAACTGCAAACCCTAGGATTCTATAGGATGTTGAAAGTGGAATAATAGCACTATAACAGTGCGGTGTGGAAATAGCCTGAGTCACACTGATCTCAGTGAAAACCAAGTAATTTAATCCAGATCAGCTGGCAAATGTGAAATTCTAACCACTAGACAGTCCTTTTTAAAATACTTATGTTGCATTTCTCAATAATCACTAGAGTTTCAAACGTTCACAGCTATTCACAAACAATCTTGTAAAGTGGGCTAATGTCCTCAGCTTGAAGGGCCTGATCATTGAACCAGAGGTTTGTACAGAACTGAAGAGAGAACTGAATCAGGGATGGTGGTGAACCTTTTGCCCTTCACTCCTTACCACAGGCCAGGCTGGTTGGAGCTGAACAACAGGTACAGAAAACAGAAGGGTGATTTATAAGTAACACAGCTACTTACAACTAGTTACCTTTGGGGGCAATAATGGTGTAATGAAGACACATTTCCAAAATAATAAGTAATGGCTTTATTAGTGCAATGATTTCTAGTTGCTTTCAAACATTACCCTTATGAGGCATTTTTACAGGCATTTGAGAGAAATCTTCCAATTTTTCTCCTATTCTCTTATCAACCCTAAGGTGTTTATTTCCTTTAGAAAAGCAGCAGAAAGTAATTGAAATGAACGTTTGTAGATCCCAGGGTTCCATAGGATGTTGCCCTTAAACTGGAATCATCAGGCTTTAAATGGGTGGCATGAAAGGGCAAGTCATCTGCTTTGGGCATGGTACACAAATCTCCACAATGGGCCACAATTTCAATTACTGCAGAAAGGAAGGGCCCCAGATCAAGGTCAAAAGTTATGGCCCGACCCTTACCCATCCCTGATCCAAATCATAAGATCTCCCCTCCCCTCTGCTTCAGCAAGGACCTGCAGGATGGGAAGAGGTAGGAAGGGAAATGACCTTTGCCTGGCTACCTAGCAGAGACTGCAATTCTAGGGTCATTTCCCTCGGGTGGGCTCTCTAAGTAAAGGTGCATGGGCTCAGGCTACTAGTTTGGTTGCAGTAGTTGCTGTAGGTCAGGTGGACTCCAGCTTATGGCAACCTTATCCTAGGGTTTCCTTGGAGGGGGTTTGCCCCTGCTTTTCTCCTGAGCCACGAGAGGTTGATTTGCCTAAGCGGGGCATGCCCATGGCTGTGCGTGGATTAGAACCCCGGCTGGCTCCCTCCCACTGGTTTTGTAGAGAGCAGGGAGAAAACCCCGAGGAAACCTCCAGCCCCCGGGAGAAGGAACGCCCGCGCGACGCCAAGCACCGGAGACGTCGTCCTTTGAGCCGCACTTTTGGTCCCGTCCGTCCTCTTTTGTCCCGTTTGCCTGGAATTCGGCCCAGCGCAAAGCTCGGCGAAAAAGTCTGCGGTGCAAAGTCACGCGGAGTGTTTTCACGGTACAATTCAAGGCGGCTTTTCTTCGCCTCGCCTATAATTCTGAGGCCACTTCTGCACTAGCCTGTTAATAGTGCTATTATTCCACTTTCAACATCCTATGGAATCCTGGGGTTTCCAGTTTAGGGAGGGGCCTCAAAGGGTGGAACAATAGCACTATAACTGGCTAGTAGGGAAATGACCTAAAGGCATAAGTAGTTTCTGCCCTCTGGCCACCTTTTCCACCGCTTCACCACGTGCCTGCCCGAGGCGCGGAGGAAGAGGAGGAGGAAAAGGGCGTGATAGCGCCTGGTGTTAACGCCCAACCCCACTGTAAATCTTAGATTTCTTCTTGCCAAATGATGGGAAAAGTCGCATTTTCGAGTACCTGCCTGGCTTCTATCAGGCGTACCCTTAAGCAGTTTGCGTCCTGCCGTAGACCATTTTCCCAAGAGACTGTTATAGCGCTATGATTCCACTTTCAACACCCTATGGAATCCTGGGGTTTGCAGTTTAGCGAGGGCGGCTGCAAACTCCAGGATTCCATAGGATGTTAAATGTAGAGTCATAGCGCTATAACAGTCTCCTGCGGAAATGGCCTTAGTGAAGACTGCAAGGTCTTTTTCACACTACACAAATATAGCGCTTTGACAGCGCTTTAACTTCCCCTCCATCCTACGGAATCCTGGAATTTATAGTTTTGCGACGTATTGAGACTTCTCTGCCAGAGAGGTCTGCTGCCTCCTCAAACTCGAAAGGTCCGTCCACTCCTAACCTGTCTTCTGCCCGGGAGGCTCCTCTCTTCGGAATCTCCGTTTTCTGATTCCCATTTAGCAAGTCTTATCTGGTCACTATTTCGTTCAAAAGTAAGGACAGAAGGAATGCTTGTTTTGCTTTACCTGCTGTGATCAAGAAACATCGCTTATGTTCAAGTCAGTGGGCTCACACCCAGTAGAGAAGAGCTTAGAGGTAACCCATCCAAACAGAAAAAGGACTTAATTTAGCCTTGACTTGTTTTCAGTGGGTTACAGAACTTCGAGCATCTCGCCAAAGTTGATGAATTTTGCTATATGGACTCTATGTCATTTGTCATATATATGTGTCTTATGGTTTGGAAATTAGAATTAAGGCTGCAGCTCCAAGCGTGGAAACGGACTTTGCTAAACTGAAAAGGACGGGAGGACCGACGGCAAACGGGCCCTTACTTCGTTTTAGTAGAAAAGCAAAAGCGAAGGATTTTTTTTCAAGTCTCGCAGCTTTTCCGCGGGCGGGCTGCCCTTCTATATTCAGTGGGGCGTCCTGAGAAGGGATTACTCTACTACAAGTAAGGTCCTTCAGCGTCCTGAAGCCTACGGGCGCGATCCAGGGAAGTAAATCCCAGATTCGTAATTTGGGGCTTACTCCCAGGTTGTACGTATGAGACCGCAGTCGTAAATATGCTTTCACGTTGACAGGATCTCTTCCAAACTCTTCTTGGATTTCTTCCTGCCGGTCTCCCACGCAACCAGGAAGAACTTGCCCAGCGGGGAGAAGCGGGAAAGACCCGCCGGGATTCAGGGGAGGGCGGATGGGGCGGGAGGGGCGCCTTTGCGTACTGGACGGCAGAAGGGATAAAAGGCTTGAGCGCCAGGATTTTCTAAACTTTCCACATTAATTCTTGGTATTTAAGGAGGAGCTGTAGGTCTAGGCACGTCTACTCGGAAGTAAGATCCAACAAATTCAATGTGGATTCAATTTTCTAGGAAAATGCCTAGAAAGATTGCGGCCTAAAGGGAACAGGGGTTGAACCTGTGTAAAGAACTGGAGAATCCAGAAAGGTAGACTAATATAACATTTAACTTGATTTTAATAAACATGATTCACCGTTAACCCAATCCAGTTCTATTTGCCCACTCTTTCTGTTCCCCTTTCTCATACTCCTCCCCCTTCCCCTCCCCCTCCTAAGCTTTCTTTTTAATAGCTGGTAATATAAATGTAATAGTTTAAACACACACACACCGCCCAGATGTGGGTGTCTTCTCTTTCGTAGGCAAAGCAATAAAGCCTTGTGCAACCTTAAACGCATTCGGGGGTTGTAAGCCTTGCTGGACCAAATCTGTGCGACGGGCGCGACAGATTGAGCTGTTTATTACGGACCCCCGAACACAAGGCGGCCTTGAGCACCCTCCCCCAAGACTAGGCTGGGGTGGCTAAGTTTTCCCCCCCTCCCCGAAATAAACTCGCAAAATTGGACCACCGAGATTCCCATGTAGTTGAGATTATCCATCAGAAGTATATTAAATGATCAAATCCTAAAGATAGTGATTGGCTTCAATCAGGAATAATCAAAGAATAATCAGCAGTCTACCCTGTGTACACTGACTTCAGCCATTTCCGCACTAGACTGTTATAGCGCTATTATTCCACTTTCAAGAGCCTATGGAATCCCCTTCCGAAACGGTAAACCCCAGGATTCCATAGGATGTTGAAAGTGGAATAATAGCGCTATAACAGTCTAGTGCGGAAATGGCCCCCGCGTGCACAAGATACACTGAACACGTATGAGGGACTTTTCATTACACGTTGTACTTCCGAAGAGTCTTCCTGTTTAAGGATGCTGGAATGATTACCGATGGGAAAAATAATTTTGCTTTCTCTTGCAAAGAGGAAAATTAAAAGCAACCTGCCTGCCAAAGTTGAGCCCCCCACCTTAAAACAGCTCTCTACCCCGAGATCCTGAGGAGTTTAAGGGGGAAATAGCCACATCGAAATCGACGCGACTTTCTTCTAGTTAACAACTTGTTCAGCACGGATGTGAACTCTTTCCCAGTGGCCCCCGGGAAACCTTACAAAGCCATCCTCTAACGCCTCTCCTCCTTGGGTTAAACCGCTCTCGGCAAAACAAACGAGCAAACTTAATTTGGGTGAACCTCTCTCGGTTGGAGAATTTGTTATGCTTCCTTCTCTAAATGTATGAAAGAATATTTAATTTAAATATCGATATCCCGTCTTCCTAGAGTGGAACCAAGGCGGCTTATAGTGTAGAATTAAAACAAAATACATTTAAAACAATATTGAAAAACCGTTTTGAAAACCATGAAAGAGAAGAAATGGTACTATCTATCCATCCGAATACAGAAAATAGTTGTGTGTGGACATTCCCAATCGCAGCAACGAGACGTCTTTCTTTTTTATTCAATAGCAGCCCGTCGTTATAATTAATATGCAAATAAACAAATCCTGCAGCTTAATCCTATCACCTGCTTTGTTTTCACCAGTTGGATTCCTGAGGCTAAAGTGAAGAATGAAAAGAGAAAAAAAAAATAAAATTAAAAAGTGTAGTGACAGTTAATTTCTATGCCTGTCTATACAGAAGTAATTCCCAGAGAATTCAACGGGCTTATTGCCAGATAAGAGGACAGAGAACTCTAAACTTTCTGTCAACTAGCGTCATTTTTCTGGCTGAAATACAAACAGGGGAGAAAGAAAGTATTTAATACAACGAAAGCCGGCAGCAATTTTCCCTTTCCAAAACAGGCAAACCAAATCTAAAAATGTAGCACACCATCCCTCCCAAGTTAAGCGCTGCTGTGCCTTATTTCTTTCTAAGGGAGATTTAATCGAAAGGATGACATACAGGACTGAACTCCGCACTACATTCTTATAGCGCGATTATTCCACTGTCAACATTCTATAGAATCCTAGCCCTACCGAAACTGCAAACCCCAGGATTCCATAGGATGTTGAAAGTGGAATAATCGCGCTATAAGAACGTAGTGCGGAAATGGCCCCTAAGAAGGCGAACTTACCACGGGGCTTTCTGGGGCTGAGAGTGTGTGACCCGCCCAAGATCAGCCACCCAGTGGGTTTCCATGGCCGAGCGTGGAATCGACCCTGGTCTCCAGAATAGTGGTCCGAGGCTCAGCCCACTACACCACGCGTGGCTCTCTTGCTCAGGCCGTGTTTTCCTTCTCTCCCCCTTCAGTGTGTCTCCGAATCCAACCCCGGCAACAACTATTACGTCCCTTTCTTTTAGAAGTGACTCTGAAGGAACGAATGCACCAAGAAACGACGAGCCGTCTGCCTTTAAACCTCTCGGCGACGCTGTTCCGGCTTTTACACCCCCGCTCAGTAAAAACTACATTCCTGCAACAACCCTGCCCGCTACCGCGGCAAAAGGAGGGGCGGCGGCAGGATTCCTTTGGGTGCTTCCCCGCCCCGCTTCCCAGATGCCCCCCAGGGGTGCAGCGACAGGGAGGGCAAAGGAGGCATTGCCCGCAAGAAGAATTCTACCCAACCCTTTCATTTCCCTTCGAGTCCCCAAACTTCTCGCAGCGCACTAACTTAAAACTCCAGTTTCAAGTTTAGAAACACGGTTTAGGCATCCAGAGAAAAGGGTCAAGGGAACGCGGACACGGCAGACCCAAGAGCTCGCTGAGTGCGGACGATTTTCAAGGTCTCACTTTCTAGAAATTTGGGGATCGAAGGAAAATTTCGGGGGAGGCGAGAACTGTTACTTGTATGGATTATGCAACGGCCTCATTTCGCCCCCCCCCCCCGAAGTTATGCCCCTAATGCCATCGCAACGCCGTTATTCAGCCACGCCACCGTCCTTGCTCTGGCAATTACGGGAGACATCTCCTCGGTTGTCATTAAGTCTCCCGTAAAACAATAAAGACATATTTTGAGGGGGGAGGGCGAGCCCTTGGGGGCAAGGGATTAAGAGACTGGAGCAACGTGCATCTTCAGGGTGTGCTTGGGAATAATGAAAAGAAAGCGGGAGGGAGAGGGAGCGGTTTTAATGTCTTCTCCTCTGGGGTATCTTACCCCCGCCCTGCAAGGCGAGGAGGGCCAGGCACGGGCTGTTTCCGCACTAACCTCGTATAGTGCTATTATTCCACTTTCAACATCCTATGGGATCCTGGGGTTTGCAGTTTAGGGAGGGGCCTTTAGATTTCTCAGCCCGGGAGTCCTTTGGCTTCAGGAAACTACAAACCCCAGAATTCAGCAGGATGTTGAGAGTGAAATAACAGCGCTGTAACAGTGAGGGGAGGAAATGGCCTCAGACTTTGGCCCTCAGGCTGAGACCGGGGTTGAAGTAAAAAACACCCGGAGAACCAACGTTCGGGAATCCCTGCATCTTTCCCCACCGGGGACCCGCCACACGTGCCCGCGAACCTCATCCGCCATGTGGCCAAGGACGACGCGGCTGCTCGGGGAAGCTGGGCCCGACCTGTCTGCCCAGCGCCTGTGTGGGGGTCTGCGTGTGTTGCAGCCTTGTTACAGTGAAAGCCAATGCGAATTTGGGTTGTATCATTTCACGATGCAGGTGGAGATTCTCTTCACTGAACGCTCCATTGGAAAAAACAAAACCAGAACAACTTCCAAGCAGTAAGCTAGATGCAAGCACGCAGCCATCGCTTGGCTTTCTTACTTTTTTTAGCCTTCTTATACGCAGATATGGGCGGGGCTACAGAGTCACGAGACTCGACCGCAGCCTGAAGTGGTACAGTCCCTGCAAAGGCTCCCTGCCCGGCCGATCGTGTTCCCAGCGCCTGTTCAGTGCGCGCGCAAACAAGCGCTTGCGCGTCCGCGACCTGGCGGTGTGTTAAACTCCCAAGGCCTTTTTACAAGGGAGCCCTTAGGCAGCCGTTCCATAAAATTCCACCGTGGAATCTTATGGAAAGCCCTTTTCGGAAACGTAAACTGGGGTTCTTGCAGCGGGAGCCCTGGATCCCAACGTTTTGTCTGGAACTGTTCAGTTCCTTCTCGCGGGGTTCCTGTTCGCTCCCCGAGGCAAAGGACAGCGTGGCGCCCCTCGCCCTGGAGCCGCCTTGCGTGGACTTTGGCGCGGGGAGGGGGGTCCCGGGCGCTCCCCGGAGCGGCGGGCCGAGCAGAGGCACCGGTCTGCGCGCCCCCGACTTCTCGCCCAACCCCGCCGTTTGCTGCCCGAGGCCGCTGCCTCTCTGTGCCCAAGGGGTGCCCCAGAAGGAAGCCGCGTTCAGACGGCAGCCTTAGGCCTCAACTTGGTATCTCATTTCCTGGGGGTAAGACCCCTTGTGAGCCCGAGCGGTTTGAGCATTGGAGACCCCGGCTCGATTTCGCGCTGGGCCATAAAAACCCACTGCGTGACCTGGGGAGACACCCTCTCCGCCCTAGAAAACCCCATGATAGGTTCGCCTTCTTAGGGTCGCTATAAATCGGAAAGGACTTGAAGGCGCCCAACGACAAGGCCGCTTGAACTGAGCAGCAGCCTTACGCGATTCGACTGGAGTGGCGGATTTAATGCTCTAGTTCGTGAAAACCTATGTTTGTTCTATGGACTCGACCGAGAACAAGCGGGGCTTTTAAAAAGGGGCACCTAATTCAACTTGGTGAGAGAAGCTCGACAGTCCTCGTTTTTCCTCTCCATACTGCCTGTGCTTTTATTTTAGGGAACTTTCTCTTTCCAAGCTCCATCCCCGATCATTTTAAACAAGGGCCCGCAGATTCAGGCGCAGGTCACTACCAGGGTGAACGGCGAGAAGGAAGGGAAGGACGGAATCGTGCCCGCGGGAGCGCGGAGGAAGAGGCGCTTCGGCGGGCGCCGCCTGTCCCGAGACCTCTCGCTGCCGCCATTGGCCATTTCCGCACTACACTGTGACAGCGCTATCATTCCACTTTCAGCATCCTGTGGAATCCTGGGGTTTGCGGTTAAGGGACAGGCACTTAGAAGTCTCAACCAGAGATCTCTTTGGCCTCAGCAAAGGACAAATCCCAGAATTCCACAGGAGGGTGAACGTGGAATACTCGCACTGTAACAGCGCAGGGTGGAAATGGCCGGTGTTTCACCCGCGTAACTCCGTTTCGCTGCCGCTCGCGGACTTCGTTGTCTCGCCGCGCCTGAGAAAAGTCAAGTCCTCCAGCGGGCGCGTGCAGGCGAGCAAAAGGCGCGATCTCGCCACTCCCTGCAAAGGAGAGAGGGACGCAATCGCTCTGACTTCTCCCCCGTACGTGAAAAGTCTCCTTTGCATAGCTTTGGAGTCCCATTCCTCCTCCGGCCGATAAGCCTGCAACAATCCCACTTATGCCAACCAGAGAATAACGACCACAACGGGACTTCCTTTGGAGTAGAGGTCTACGCAGGACCGCACTATAGGTGTCCCTTGACTTCAGCTCCAGCGAGGACCTCCTCCTCTTCTCGCCCTGTTCTTCACTGTGTGTGGTTTGAGCGCTGACCCGGGATCCTGGAGACGCGGATTCGAATCCCCCATCATCCAGGCAAACGCACTGGGTGACCTTGGACAAGCCACGCTCTCTCAGTTTCTGAGGAAAGGAAACAAAGTTTGCTAAGAAAACCCGAGTTCGCTTTAGGGTCGCCCTAAGTCGGAAACGACTTGAAGGCACTCAACAACGCGGCTTATGGCGACCCTATGAATTTCATAGGGTTTTCTTGGGCAAGGAATACTCAGAGGTTGTTTTGTCACATCCTTCCTTTGAAATGGTATAGCGTACAACGCCAGTATTCGCTGCCGGTCTCCCATCCAAGTACTGAGAGCTGACCTGACTTACTTTCGCCTTTCCTTGCTCTTCAGTAGTGGCTCATCGCCCGACCTGCAGTTCGAGTGGGAACGGCTCCTGTCTTGGTGGAGACGTCCTGGCGAGCCAGTCCGCGGAAGATGCAACTCCCTTCCCACGCCACAAGGGACTAATTGCTCCAAATCAGATTTCAGACCTCTCCAAAAACTACCTCTAACTGTCCAGGGAAAGGGGGGGAACATGTGCCCCTCTTGATGCTCAGCTAAAACCATCACGCCTCACCATGCAGTGGTAAGAAATGAGAATGATGGGGTGGCAGTCCAGTAACATCTGAAAGGCCAGAAGTTCCGACGTGGGGCGAAGAGCTCTCCGCGCCTCCTGGGAAGCATCTGTTCGCCGGCCGCAAGGGAGAGCTTTGGCCGTTTCCGCACTAGACCGTTCTAGCGCTGTTATGCCACTTTCAGCATCCTATGGAATCCGGCCGGCCCCTGCCTAAACTGCAAAGCCCAGGATTCCATAGGATGTTGAAAGTGGCATAGTAGCGCTAGAACAGTCTAGTGCGGAAACGGCCATTGTGTCACGCAGAAACGACGCTGGGGCTCCAAAGCAGTTTTGTTTCCCGAACGTGGGCGAGCCCAACGCTTTAAATTTCAGCAGAAGCGGGGCGGGGGGCTCCCTTTCCCCCTCCCTCGCCGCCCCCCTCCCGCAAGTGTTTTCTATTTACCCCTTTAAGCAAACAGAGCCGCTTTCCCGGAGCGCCCGTCTAAGAGCAGCTTGTAGGTCATGAAAAGGTTGGGACCCGGCTCGCAACTCCGCTTTCTGCTAATTTCTGAAGAAACACTCGTTGCGGGGCCCCCGCACAAAAGGCGACGATTTAATGAGGAAGAGAAACAAACCGGCTGATTGTCGGCGCTCGCAACGTCCTCGGGAGTCCCCCGGCAGCCACAAGCTGATCGCCGCGCCTTCAATGCGGCTCGCCTTCGGGAGGACAAAGGGGGCTTGTTCTGTTTATTTACCCTCCCTACAAGCTGCGTTAACCTCTCCCAAACAGCCCGGCTAAGCCCGTTAGCCGCACAGCCCAGATGACCCGCTGCAGAATCGCCACTGTCATGCAAACGAGGCGCCCTCCTCCTCCTCCTCCTCCGGCCGGGCTGTGTGATCCTCGGGCCCACCCGAACGAGAGGCGACTCACCCCGGGGCGGAACGGAGAAGTCAAGAGCCCGTCCGATGTGGGGAAGGGGCCGCTTAGGAGCAAAACAGGTGGACGGGCAGACACCCCATTTCCACCTGTGAATGTGAAGTCAGTGGCTGACGACGATGGGAATTTATCGGAATCATTTGGGCCGGGAACAAGCTTTGTCCGCTTCCCATGCGCCCATTCCAAACACCGGAACTCCTAGGAGTGGGCCCAGCTGTTTTAAAGAGAGGAGGGCCTGGGATAAAGCGGGCTGGAAAGGGAAGGCAGAGGCACGCTGTCCTTAGGATGGGAGCTATGGCACTTGGGATCCTAAATGAAACGCAGAAATCCACTCTCATTGTAATGAAATTATAGCCTCCTAAAAATGGGGAGAGCAAGGCAGACCTTCCATTGGGCCAGTAGTTCTCAGTCTCTTTCGGATCAGGTCTCTCTTTGATAATTCAGTGAAAACTATGGAGGCTCTTCCCGGAAAAACGCACATAAATATGTAGACACACAAAATTATGCATATTACTTTATTGCATTGGAAACTGGATTCCGTCACACAGTTTAGTCTGTACCTATATATATGTGTGTGTATTACAATGAGTAATTGAGTATTTTTTAATAACAGAATAAGCTGTGGTGTGGCAAAATCAAAGAAACAGTAAAGAAGAAAAAACGCATGTTGTCTGTGACCCCAGGTTAAGGCCCTCTGCTTCAGAATGAGATGACTGACTCCAGCAACAGATTGTGGACACCATGAAAGGAAAGCAAAGGCCTAGTCATTTAATTTGCTAATCTTATTTTTTTACTGCCAGAGGAGGAAAAGATATGCTTGTAGGAGTTCCTACCTCAAGTACCCAAACAGCCTGCCTTGGTCTGATCTTGTGCCCTTTAGGCACAAGGGTGCCATTCGCTGCTCTGCTTCAGATAGTAAGAGTGTCAAGGTAAGGCGAGGAAAGAAAAACAGCTGTACTTAATTCCAGCCCTGAAGTAGGTCCACTTCATGATATCCACATTGATATCATGATATTCACACTGCTGTATCCTAATCTTATTAACTCATTGGGCCAGATCCAGATCTGATAATACTTAAGAGCAGAACTATTGGTATCAGTGAAATTTACCTAAGCCATGCATTCCATGGATCTTCTGGTCTGACTGGGATTTATTTGTGATAAGCATTATTTGGGTGGTTTGAGCATTGGACTAGGACTCTAAAGACAAGAGTTCAAATCCCTCCTTGGCCATGGAAGCCCATTGGGTGACCCTAAGAAAGTCACACACTCTCAGCCTCAGAGGAAGGCAAAGTCAACCCCTCTGAAAAATCTTGCCAAGAAAATCCCATGATAGGTTCATCTTGGGGGTCTAAATCAGATACAACTTGAAGGCACACAACAGTAACAAGCTTTACTTGTGAAGCTCAGCTCATTTTTGGCATATTTAAATCATCTGTTAGTATCCAACCTTGTTTTCACTGTCTCTCACCATCCACAAAAATACAGACAGTGAAAACAAGTATGGTTAGTCCTGGGCAAAGGACTAGGTCAGAAGCCAACACACCTTTTGCAAGGAAAATGCACTGAAGACAAGCCTACCAATGGACAGTAACAGACAAACCCAGTGTCAATTCTATGTTAAGAAAAGCTTGTAGTTTGGACAGCACATGGAGGTGACAGCTCCCAGTTTTCAGAATCTCCTAGTCATGACCTAATACAAACAAAAGTAAGTTTCTGAACTTGGACATAACAGTGGTAGAATATATCAAACTTTTGCAAGGCTCCCCTTCCCATGCAGCAATGTGAAGTAATCTGCTTCTGGTAGTAGTGGGGTTGGTGGGAAAAAGATTAAAGTAGGATTTGATGTCCGATTGGTGTGGCAAGACTTCTAAAAGTATTCACAAAATGGGAAGATATGCACACCACTAGGATTCTGCTTTAGGCAGCAAAAGCAGTCTAGTGGAGCCCATGGGGGCTTTCAGGGTGAACGAGTGGAATGTTTTGATTAACGGGGTGAAGACATCATGTTCTCTCTCAAGCCTCACTGCCTTCTCTGAGCTTAACTGCAGTGGGGTGGGAATAAATTGCAAGCTGTCTTTATTATAATGCATAGCATTTTGGAGAGGCTTGCTCTCCTAGTAGAAAGGAAAACTGCTAGAACTGGTTGTTTTGTATGGATTCAACACAACTATCCAGCTTTTGGGATTTCTCTTGAGGGCTTGCCTATGAGGATTGTAATGACGTATGCCTATACTTCTGATGGTATCACTGCTTGGGTTGGCATTCAGTTCTTGCCCCAATCCAGCCAGGCAGTCCCTAAGTTCCACGAATAGGTTCTGCTGTCCTACAGAATTTTTGCTCCCTTGTGTGTCCTGTACTGTCTCCTACACAGTCTGAAAGCAGCTCTTCCCAGGTTTCACTCAGGGGTCTCTTCCAGCCCTCCTTGGAGATGCAAAGAATTTGAGCCTGGTACCGTCTGCATGCAAAGTGTAAGCTTTGTTAATTGAGCCAATCCAAGCCATTTTGATGACTGAAGAAGACCATGGTGTCTCTTCCCATTCCATGTGCAAAACCCAACTGGACTAGCATTTGATTCTCTCCAACACTGCTGATAGGACACCATCTTCCACCACCCTTCGATATTATTTTAGGATGCCCTGGAGAGCCAATTTAGCACACAGTACACTCCTGCAGTGCTTTGCTGCTGAGTCCCAACGTGTGCCACCAGAGTTGATGCTCTGAACTCTGCCTAACGCAACCAATCTACTACTAAACCAGGTCCCCTCACCATGTTCAGCCTACTGAAAAGGAGCTTGGGGAGTCACTCTGCAGATGGTGGTGAAGTGCTGCAGTGACATTAGAGAATAGAATGAACCTGGCAGGATAAGGCAGTTGTTACATGAATATTCCTTGAGAGCATACAAAAGGGCATACACTGCTTAACTGGATTAATCCACATGGTGTAAGTTCTGGCCACAGTAGTCCACTCATACAGTGGTCTATGCATGTAAGAATTAGTTCTAACCAATAAAATCCAATGGAACAAAGGGAAAACCCATCCCTGCTAAATCCAGTTTTGGTGTAGCTTAGAAATATTGGAATATAGTTACCTGAATAGTTTCACATAGCATTATTTGGATATGGTCACAAAAATGTAGCTTCTTGGAAGCAAGAACAAGGAATCCATCAACTGCTGAACTTCTGGGATTCCACTACTCCTTCTCTGAGTTGTGACTGTGAAAGCACCTCAGGAAAAGCTGGGAGAAACCTGGTTGTTTGAATTAATATGTAGAATAGTGTTGCTGTTTTTTTTTTTAAATCCTGCTTCTATAAATGCTAATGGCTATAAAGTGGTGCTGCTAAACTGTACAAGAGCTGGCGATGTACCCTTCCAGAGTGGAGGATACTTTCTGTCTCAGCAGCACTGAAATGGACAAACATCTACTTCCTTAAGCATCTCTTGGAATGTTAACCTTGGAGATGGCTCTCAGTCTAATCCTCTAAGACCGAGTACAAAAGGTTGGCTGGAGGCTTCTTAAAGGGTTATCTAATCCATACGAAGTGGTTTTGAGGTTGCACTCTTTAAGTGGAGGGGTGGTGAATCACATTCGTTAGTGACTATCAGCTAAGAACTAAAGGCATCTTTAAAATTTTGGATTAGTCAAACCACAGGGCAGTACATGCTCACACATAAAGAGAATTACATTTGGAAGGGTTGCCAAATCTGTATAACCTAGGAGAGGGAGCTCTTTTACAGTGTCACCAAAAAAAGAGAGAGAGGACCACCCCTTTCCTTACTGCACACTGCAGTGACAGTTGAAGATATGCAAGGTAGAATTTCCCTCTTCTTTATAGCCTTTTAAAAGAACCAGGGCTAGGGCTGTGGAAGGAATTTCCATGGATTCAACACAGGCATCTGTGTGCACATGGGTCCCTGTACACAGCAATTCTTGTTGCTTCTCACTACATGTATGCACCTTCAAAGTTGTCTGTGGATTTATGGCAAACCCATTAATTTCATAGGGCTTTCTTAGGTATGGAATACTCAGAGGTGGCTTTGTCAGTTCCTTCCTCTGAAATATAGCCTACAGCACTTAGTATTGCTTGGCAGTCTCCTACCCAAGTACTAAGCAGGGCTGACCCTGCTTAGCTTCCAAGATCAGACACAATCTGGTGCCTGTAGGGTATTTTGGAACAACTGGTTGTACATAATTGTTGATTTACCATTCAGTAACTGATTCAATGAGTCTACTTTAGTTGGGATTAGCAACTGGATTAGGCAACATTTTCATGTTGGTGTATTGTAGTGGCTCATACTTTTCAGCTCCAAAATAAACATGAGATTTGATTGCTATGCGACAGTCCCGAAAAATTTTTGTATTGGTGCTAAGCACGCAGTGTAATTTTTAAAAAGGCTTGTAAAATCATATTGCTAATCAGATAACACCACACATTTCAGACAAATAGACAAACATACAAAAAGGAAAATGATTTAGCAAAAATCAATGTAAGATATTAGAAAACAAGTGGAAGCATAATATTCTGTTCAGCCTAACACCACCATTCTATACTCTAAAAACTCAGCCATATTCAGACCAGATTTAAAAGAGTACAATGCTTCAGTATCTTTCATCATTGTGCAGGGAATGGACAGTTTTTGGTTTCTCTTGCACGGCAAGCTCCACCAACTAAGAGTCTCTCTTCTATGCAACTCAATACATACATACATACACCATGCCCATATGGAACATACCCAATCTTATCTGGTTTTGGAAACTAAGCAGGGTCAGACCTGGCTAATACTTGCATGAAAGATCACCAAAATATACCAGTCAGTTCCAGTGAGACTAGGAACCTTACTGGAGAGATGCTGCCAGAGCTGACAATACAGATTAAGTGGTCTGACTCAGTATAAGTGTTCCTTTGTTTCTATGTTCCTTTCCTGAGGAAAGTTTGCAGAGGCAAATATTAGTCTGAGTCAGTTTGCCCATGTTGTTGATTGATTTTAATGGGCCCCCTTTCCCTCCAATCAAGCTGATTTTGCTTTCAGCTTTGCTCTAACAAAAGCTTGTTATGCAAAACTGCTATAGTCCACAATAAGTGAGAAAAATATATGGGAAGCAGTAGGACGTGTAAACAGAGTTCTGCTGAGGGGTGAACGGATGCATTTTTCTTTCTTCGAGTATTATATAATCCTTCTTTAAACAGCTCCTGGAACCCTCCTGGGGGAAGGTTCATTTGGCAGATCATTTTTTTTTGATGGCTGTGGCAAGCGTAACAATGTTCTGGGCCTGCTTCAGTAATGGCATGTCTATCATGCTGCCATGGAAAGTGAAGGCACCCTGGAAAAAAACAGAGAATATTGACTTCTTGAAAGGGACCTTGGGAAAGGAAAATTGCAGGCTTGGACTGGTTTTAATACTTTCCTGTGAGATGAGAATCATTAGATCCCACATGAATCAAACCGAGTCTTCTTGTACTGACTTAAGAAAGAGCCAAGAGGCACAACAATAAAAGGAGAAAAAATGTAACAACAAAACAAAAAAGATACTTGGATGTGAAACATACCCACAACCATATGTAGAGAAAAAATGTGTTATTTAACTCCTGTTATGGAATCAGACACAGCCAGAAATGACCAATAAGCTGGATCACATTAGTAGCAGGGGATGTGACTGAGGAAGCAGTATTTAGATAATTCATTCTGTTCCTTCCTAGAAAGAGAGAAGAGAAGAGCATAGCACAACCTGCCTATGTCACCACTAGGTCACGAAATTCTTCCTATGTACACTCCAGGAAGCAAGTGAGTTGAGATGGATTAATGGGAACAGTATCTTGCAATTACAGGAGATTATAAGAAGGTGTCTCAACAATTCTTCACTGCCCCAAGACAACAAACACCTGCACTTAACAACGGTCAAAGTGCTATTTAGTAATATAATACTGGTATCCACCACAGCAGAACTTCAAGCTAGTTAGAGCCATTGTTACCAACAAGAATTCAATAAAAAGAATCTGTCTCAAATTTGGGATTAGTAGGTATCTTAAAGAAGCACTGTGCTCTGTTCCAGGGACACTGCAACTGCAGTTCATAATCTGACAGTAGGCCTGTGGTTTAGCTTTCATATCAATTATGCATCACTTTTAATCATTCCATAAAGATATCTGGAGCTTACTTAACATTTAAGCGCTTGGTGAAATTGCTGCACTTGTATGTAAAAGATTCAACAGATTGTTCTCCATTTGGCTTCTTAAAGGGTAAGCATTTTGCAATCATTTCCTAGCTGAAATCTGATTAGATTGGAATCAACACTTTTGTATAATTAATTACCGAGTGAGGGTCATTGGCAATGTCGGTCTCTTCTTGATGTGGTTGAAAATAATTTCATTGTAGCTGGAGAAACAAATAAACCTTGCCAATTGCAGGTTATCTGGAAAAAGTTGTGAACAACACCTGATACGTTATAGAGCTGAGACACACAAGAAGGGGCCATATATCATAGAATCATAGAAATGTAGAGTTGGAAGAGACCACAAGGGCCATCCAGTCCAACCCCCTGCCATGCAGGAAAACCCTCAAAGCACTCCCGACAAGTGGCCATCCAGCCTCCGCTTAAAAACCTCCAAAGAAGGAGACTCCACCACACTCTGTGGCAGCACATTCCACTGCCGGACAGCCCTGACTGTCAGGAAATTCCTCCTGAGGTTCAGGCGGAATCTCCCCTCCTGCAGCTTGCATCCATTGCTCCTTGTCCTGGTCTCAAGAGCAGAAGAAAACAAGCCCACTCCCTCCTCAACATGACATCCCTTCAAATATTTAAACATGGCTATCATGTCCCCTCTCAACCTTCTCTTCTGCAGACTAAACATACCCAGCTCTCTAAGTCTGTCCTCATAGGGCATGGCTTCCAGGCCCCTCACCATTTTGGTTGCCCTCCTCTGGACCTGCTCCAGCTTATCCATATCCTTCTTGAATTGGGGTGCCCAGAACTGGACACAGTATTCAAGATGAGGTCTAACCAATGCAGAATAGAGTGGTACCAATACCTCCCTCGATCTAGACACCATACTCCTATTGATGCAACCAAGAATTGCGTTGGCCTTCTTGGCTGCCGCATCACACTGCTGACTCATGTTCAGCTTTTGGTCTATGAAGACTCCTAGATCCCTTTCACACGTACTGTTAGCCAGCCACGTGTCCCCCATCCTATATTTCTGCATACCATTTTTTCTGCCTAAGTGTAGGACCTTACATTTCTCTCTGTTGAAGTTCATTTTGTTAGCCTTGGCCCAGCTCTCCAATCTGTCCAGGTCCTTTTGAATTTTGATCCTGTCATCAGGCGTATTAGCAACCCCTCCCAATTTGGTGTCATCTGCAAATTTGATCAGCGTGCTCTCTATTCCTTCATCCAAGTCATTAATGAAGATATTGAACAGCACCGGGCCCAGGACAGAACCCTGTGGCACCCCACTAGTCACTTCTCTCCAGGATGAGAATCTGCCATTGGTGACCACCCTTTGGGTACGGTCAGTCAACCAGTTACGAATCCACCTGACAGTAGCCCTGTCCAGCCCACATCTTACTAGCTTCTTCGCAAGAATGTCATGGGGAACTTTGTCAAAGGCCTTACTGAAATCAAGATATACTATGTCCACAGCATTCCCTTCATCTATCAAGCAAGCAACTCTATCATAAAAAGAGATAAGATTAGTCTGGCATGACCTATTTTTGAGAAATCCATGTTGACTTTTCGTAATTACGGCATTGTTTTCTAAGTAATTAGAAACTGACTGTTTGATGATCCGCTCCAGGATCTTTCCAGGTACTGATGTCAGGCTTACTGGGCGATAATTATTTGGGTCCTCTTTTTTTCCCTTCTTGAAGATGGGGACAACATTTGCCCTCCTCTAGTCTGCCGAACTTCTCCGGTCCGCCAAGAGTTTTCAAAGATTATAGCAAGAGGTTCCGCAATGACCTCTGCTAGTTCTTTTAAAATCCTAGGATGCAATTCATCTGGCCCTGGAGACTTGAATTCATCCAGTGTGGCCAGGTATTCCTGTACTACCTCTCTATCTATTCTGTGCTGCATTTCCCCCACTTCCTCACCTGCTCCCCAACTGCCAGGTTGCGTGTTTTTATCCTTTTGGGAAAAAACTGAGGCGAAGAAGGTGTTGAGGAGTTCTGCCTTTTTTCTTCCTCCTGTTATTAATTCACCATCTTCCTTGCGCAGTGACCCTATCGTCTCCTTCTTTTTCCTTTTGCTGCGGACGTATTTAAAAAAGCCCCTTTTATTGTTTTTAATGTCTCTGGCCAGCCTAAGTTCGATCTGTGCTTTAGCCTTTCTGACCTTCTCCCTACATCTCCTGGCTACTTGCTTATAATCTTCTTTGGTGATTTCCCCCTTCTTCCATTTCCTGCACATGTTTTTCTTAATACTTAGCTCAGCTGAGAGCTCTTTAGTCAACCATTCCGGTTTGTTCAGATGCCTTCCCTTTTTCCTCCTTAATGGCACAGTTTTAGCCTGTGCCTTCAGTACCTCCCTTTTAAAGAACTCCCATGCATCCTGAACTCCTTTCTCATTGACTATTCTTGACCACGGGATTTCAGCCAGCAGCTCCTTCAGTTTACAGAAGTCTGCTTTTTTAAAATCTAAGACGAATGCCTGGCTACACTTGCCTTCTCTTCCCCACTGAATACAAAATTCTAATAGGGCATGGTCACTCTCTCCTAAAGATCCAACCAGTTCTACATCATTAACAAGGTCTTCCCTGTTGGTCAGGATCAGATCCAGAATATTTGATCCCCTTGTCGCCTCTTCCACCTTCTGGACCATGAAATTGTCTGCAAGACAAGTAAGAAACTTGCTGGACCTTGCCGCCTTTGCAGAGTTTGACTGCCAACATATATCTGGGTAGTTGAAATCTCCCATTATTACTGTATCTCTCCTTTTTGAATGTGCTGTCATTTGGTCTATGAAAGCGCCATCGAGGTCCTCAGTCTGGCTTGGAGGTCTGTAGTAAACCCCCACTATAATATCCCTATTGTTTCTCACTCCCTTAATTCTTACCCAGATGCTCTCGACCTGGCTTCCGGTGTTCAAGTCATGGATCTCTTCACAGGTGAAAACATCCTTGGCATATAAGGCTACTCCTCCTCCTTTCTTATTTGGTCTATTTCTACAAAATAGGCTATACCCCTCTATTCCTACATTTCAATCGTGAGACTCATCCCACCAGGTCTCAGTGATGCCTATCAAATCATATTTATTTTGCTGTACTAGGAGTTCGAATTTATCTTGTTTGTTTCCCATACTCCGTGCATTAGTGTAGAGACACTTAAGTCCCCATGCCCTTCCTGCAAGTCCCATAGTATTGTTTCCACCCCTCCCACGATTGGATGCTATTCCTAATTGGCCAATATCATTTGGGCCTTTTTCCCCTGCACTTGCCGAGTCCTTGTCCTGAATAATCTTGTCTCCCTCCCCAGTTGTACTTAGTTTAAAGCCCTCCTAATCCTCCTTGTGAGACTGTTTGCAAAAACGTTCCTGCCAAGTTTCGTGAGGTGCAGCCCATCCCTTGCCAGAAGCCCATGTTCCTGGAATTTCAAGCCATGATCCAAAAAGCCAAACTGTTGGCGGCGGCAAAATGTGCGGAGCCAGCTGTTGACCTCTACTATTGTTCTTTCCCTTCGTGCACCATATCCTTGAACAGGGAGGATTGATGAAACGACCACCTGCGCTCCAAGGTCCTTAAGCTTTCTCCCCATAAGCTCGTAGTCCTTTGTGATGTGGTGAAAGCTGCGCTTCACCGTGTCATTGGTTCCAACGTGTACCAAAACGAGGGGCTTACGGTCAGTGGGCTTGACCAGCCTGGCTAGCCTCTCTGTTACGTGGTTTATCCTGGCCCCAGGAAGACAGCAGGCCTCTCGATTGAGCTTGTCCGGTTTGCAAACTGCCGGTTCGGTTCCTCTGAGCAAGGAGTCCCCAACCACCAGAACTCGCCTCCTCTGAGGCCTGTCCGGGGTTCTTCGACAAGCAGATTCTTCCAGGATTGCCTGGGCATTGTGTTGAGGTCGGGAGTGCTGGACTTCCCGATGTTGGATGCTGTCCTGTTGGTGTTGAAGTTCCAGTTGCCGAAGTTGGATTCCTTCTTGCTGATGTTGTGTTCCCTCCTTCTGGTGTTCCTCATCATTCACAGCACCAAGAACGTTGAAGCGATTCTGTAGTTTGAGAGTCTCTGTTTCCTTCCTGGCCCTTCTACTTCTCCGTGTGACATTCCTCCAAGCATCGCTTTCCTGGGTCACGGAACTGATTTCCTCATCAGGCAGCTCCTCCGCATATCCGGTCTTCAGGAAGGTCCTCTCTGCCCTATCTAAGAAGTCCTCACCTTCCCTAATAAGACGAAGATTAGAAACCTGTGCCTCCAGCTGCCGCACCTTGACCTCTAAGAAGGTGACCAGCTTGCACTTGCTGCAGGTGTACCCGACCACATCTTGTGGCAAGAAAGGAACATGCCACAAGTGCTACAGGTGACAGCAGCAGCTCCCTCACCTTCCATACTTGATAATACTGAGAATAGAACAAGAAAACAAAAACAAAAACTGGGCCTCCTTTCTTAATTTGAGCTGTATAAGCTATGTCTGCTCAGCTAACTCCCAAGCTCAGTTGAACTCTTCCTAAATTTGTTCAGTCGCCATAAGGATCGGTTGTTCCTAAACTTGAATGGTTGAACTTGAAGGAATGAAGTAGATGAATGAAATTGCTGGGAGTTCCTAATAAAGCCTCCTTCCCCTAGCTGGCTCCTCCCCCTAGCTTGATTAACTCTCCCTAGTTTGATTGACAGTTAACTGACTAACTAACAAACAATTAGCTGACAATAGGCTGTGAGCTCAGGGAGAGCACACGGCCAGTGCAAGCAAAAAAACAAAAACAAAACACACACACACACACACACAAACACAAAAAAAACCCCCCACAAAAAAAAAACAACACAGAGAAATAAGCAAACAAACTCAGCCCCACAATCCTGCAAAAACACCTATCAAAGTTGTCTTCACAGACCCAGCTTACCTTCTGCTCTCTCCTCTGGAAGTCAGCAAGAAGCCTGCTGGGAGTTCCTAATAAAGCCTCCTTTCCCTAGCTGGCTCCTCCCCCTAGCTTGATTAACTCTCCCTAGTTTGATTGACAGTTAACTGACTAACTAACAAACAATTAGCTGACAATAGGTTGTGAGCTCAGGGAGAGCACACGGCCAGCGCAAGCAAAAAAAACAAAAACAAAACACACACACACACACACACACAAAACCCACACAAAAAAAAAACAACACAGAGAAATAAGCAAACAAACTCAGCCCCACAGTCCTGCAAAATCACCTATATCAGGAGCTTTCAGGGAAATGAATACTCAAAGATGCTCAAAGCCAAGATGTATGGTGCATTTCCAAACTATGTAGAAAAGAAAAAAAAACAACTACAATCTAGATGTGACATAATTGTATGCAAATGTTAAGAAAACTAACTTACTCTTTCTAACTGTATATGTTTCCATTTATAGTAATTTTTAATTATATTTAAAAGGACACACTTCTGTCTTTTTCCCCTCCTTTGTTTCATATTATTTATACAAATATCAGAAAGAAATAGTTGTAAGCAGGAAAAATGCAGTTAGATGGCATAAGACAAATTAAAAAACATTTCTGCATGAAATAATCGTCTGGAGGAATGAAACACTTCCACTCAAGTGTGCTCTGTGATACAATGAACTTTTTTTGTTTCTGAAACATGAGCTGGGAATTCAAAGGATGGTGGAAAGAGATTAGTGGGGGAAGCCATACTTTAAATTTTATAGTTCAAAAGTGAACTCCAGATTTTCCATATCATCATTATCTCCATCCCATCACCATCCCATCACTTTCAAATGCATGAAGAAGGAGTAACAGACAACAAAATATGAAAATTTTTTGAGATCTCTAGATCTCAAACATATTGTAAGCAAAAGTGGAAAGAATATGCATTACAGTCATAGTGTCTGCATGACCACAGTCTTGTGATGGAAACCACCTTGAGGTTCATCAGACAGATAACACAATCAACATCAAATCAGATTTTTTTTCTCTTCTACCCTCTCAGCCTGCTTTCTGAAATATCTTCCCTGATTAAGAGACTGAGAAATCTCAAAAGCTTGAACATTTTTTTTAAAGAAAGTAACTAATACAAGAATTAAGATATTGTTAAGAACCACCTCAGAGACAAAAGAGTTTCTTGCTTTCTACTTTCAGGAAACTCTTTTCAAATTCAAATCAGACTAGGACATATTAGACTATGATAACCAGAAAGCAGACAAAGAAAAGGATCTTAATTGCACAATATTTACATAACATTTCACGCTGAAACAATGGCAATGCTAAGGCTGCCTCTATTTCTTAGATGTTTGAACACAGTGAAGCAACCTATGTTCTTATGGCTAGCTGTATAACACCCTCTCCCCAGCTTGTACTACCCTTTCAGCTGTATACCTGTTGAGAATAACACAGAGTCCTATATAGGCAGATTTTGATAAATTATTGACTATATTATCATTATAGTTTATATTGTATTATTCTATGTATTGTATACTCAAAGTAGTGAAATTATAATTTACCTGCAAGTATTTAGCATGCCAATTTCACTGTAAATTCTTGCCTCAGGTAGAGTTTGGTGCATGGAGAAAAACTGCAAGAATTTCCTTGCAACACAGTAATAGAAACGAGATGCACAGTAGTATCAGCCATCTGAGAAAGCACCAGTTTAAGCAAACTGCTCTCCTGGAACCAAATTACTAAAATAACAGGTTGAAAACATAAAGGAGCAAACTGTAGCAAAGAAAATGTCTACAAAATCAAAACAGGGTGAAATCCCAACATGCTAGCTTATCTGGTGGGTTAGATCTACTCTTTCTGAAAAGAATCATAAACAACCTAAGGGTGAGAGAGCTTTTAGAGCACTGATCTGTAGCACTGACAAAACAGACATATATGCATATGCCAAGGAAGAGCATAGCATCCAAAACTTGTGTCAGAAATGTCTAAGTTATTAAGGAGTCTTCTGTATCAGTATACTAAATTAAATTTATTTGTAATGCCATCCTATAAGTCCTACTTAATTTTAAAGAGATTTACTCCCAGGTAAGACTGTATAGGATTGCAGTCTAAGCCTGATTGCTGGTAGAAAATTAGGAAGAAAACCATCAGTTTTGTGACTATGTAATATATTCTAGTAACAAGAGCATCCTTCCTTTCTTGCGGTTCCCTGAAAATCAGTGCAAACCAGCATGCCCCCTACTTATTTTGTTTGGCCAAGTCTTCTCAATATATTTTTTTCTTTTCTTGATATATTTTTTTCTTTTCACAGTATCATATGCAAGAGTTAGCATTTTCACTTGTGATATCCTAAAATGAGAGACTTATCAGATACTTGAGAATCCAGTCTCTCCTTCAGTAAGGACTGAAACTTTCTAAATTATCACTTATTCTTTCTGTGTTCCATTATCAGAAGTTTGTATGGCAAGGGTATGGAACTGGTGGCTTGCTAGATGTTGGACTCTCAGCTTCCATCAGCCCCAGCCGACAAGGCAAGGATGATGGCAGCTGTTGTAAGGTAACACTTGGAAGGTTACAGTTTCCCTGTTCCTGGTACATGGAATCCATAGTCTGACACTCTGATCCTAACCAAATATGCAAATATGTGTATACTTTATAATTGATGGCAACAGAAGTCAATTCTTGTGATGGACCAAGTTTGGGAATCATGTGTCCCTTCAAACATTATTGGACTGCAGCTCCCAGAATTCCTCACCATTAGCTGTGCTAGCTACCCAGGCAGGGCTGCTCAGACTTTTAGTCCAATAGTGTCATGATTTCTGCTTGAGTAGGATACTGCAGTTGTCAAAAATCTTCCATATCAGGAAGGTTCAGCATCATGGTTGTAACATAAACAGGTCGCTGGGACCACTAAGAATTTCCAAGTTTTATCTGCCTTTGCCTTGCTGTAGCACTCTTTATCACATGCACACAATTTTCCTCTGATGAACTATGCATTTCAGCTATTTATTATGGTACTCTAATTCTCTACTCTCCAGTATCACTAGTAATTAAAATGCCATTAGGTTTTTTTTCCCTGGTGCACCTCTACTTTTCACCCTTGTCTATGAGCCAAGACAGTGAGCCAGCGGGAGAGAGTAGCTGCAGTACATGAGTGTATAGACCCCTTATATGCGTGTGTGCACATGCATGTATTTATGGAGGTATTACAGTGTTCTCTCTTGGATTGCAAAAGACTGAGGAAAAGTAGAGCGAACCAAGGGCTTGTAGCACTTCTGTCTTTGCTCTGCATAAAGCACAGGAAATGTTAGCAACAGGTCTAAATTTTAAAGATACACTTTTTTTTTATTTCAGTGAGAACCATATTGAAGTATTAACAATTCTTGATGAAGTTAATGTCCTCCATTTTGAACAAGAAAAATCTATCTAGTGCTGGGAATCAAGAATTTGGAAAATTACTTTCTGCAAAAACTTCATTGTAGCCACCCCAATTTGTAAATTATGCTTTTAAATTATGTTTTTTTTGTTCCTTTTTAGGAAAAAAAATCCAAATGAAAAAGTAAAAAACAGCCTAAATCTTTTTGAAAAAAGCCACCACAAAATGCATCCCAAAAATGTTTAGCCTCCACAATTATCAGGTTACTGTTTATATGGAAAAAATAAGGGCATTACCAGATGGTACATTATTTTTGCATAAGAAACTTAATTATGCTCTTGCAATCTCAAAAAGTAAAGCATTACAGATAATGTTGTTACACATAATGTGTTATTTCCAAGCTGTGCTAGGACATTAACGGTAGCTTCGTCCAACACTTGGAGAAATCAAAAATCCATGCTGCAGAAACTTAGGAGCCCTGTGGAACGTTCCAATGCTAAATAAGCATTTTAAAACTGTATGCATTATGCCTTCATGACACAGGTGTCTGTTCATGTATTAAGTGGCTCTTACTCCTTGTACTAATCCTAATAATACTTCACCTAAGCAAGTAGAGGTAAGGTCCAAATGAAATCAATTCAGCCTGCTTCTGAGTGAAGAGATTTAGGGTGGAAATGGCTCTTTTAGGCCATTTCCACACTAGACTGTCCTAGTGCTACTATTCCACTTGCAACATCCTTCTGGGGTTTGCAGTTTCGGGAGGGGCCAAAATTGCAAACCTCAGGATTTCACAGGATGTTGCAAGTGGGATAATGGCGCTAGAACAGTCTAGTGCGGAAATGGCCTTGGACACAGAGGTCTATTGTCTTAGCACTATCTTAAAAAAAGGTAATCTCCAGAATTCAAGCCCTTGGCTAATAATATGGCTAATAATATGGTGTTATTCCAAGAGATACAACTGGAGTTTCAAAATATCAAGTGAGCTGGAGGGCTGGCTGGTTATGATGGGGAGTGGTATTGAAGAAATAATACTAAATTAGTGATAGGGCAAATGTCATTATATACTGTTCTCAGTGTCCTCTAGCTCCAGACTCATCATCTGACATGCAGACTGAATGTGAACAAAGTGTAGTAATTTTCAGCCGATAAAGCTTTAACAGGAATAGTTGCTTAACTCTAACAAAATCCATGCCAAGTACAGTGAGATGAAAAACGCAGGATTGCTGCCACTTAAATGAGCTGAAATAATATTTAGACTGTATTGCTTTCCTTTGAGTGCTCTCAGTACGCCCCAGAGAAGGCCATCTGGCCAGAACATTAGTTCTTTTGTTACAGCCTGCTTTGGAGAAAGAAAGAAGTCAGCTGAGTACCATTATACCTGTGAACACTGAGCAGGAGGAAAAATGCACCAGATATTTAAAGATCGGAAGGTAGGCTTTTGTGGTTCTCTTGCTGCAAGCCAAATCCATACCCTATCATGCTCAGCAGCTCTGCTAGCCTCCATAAGCTGAGTGTGAAATACATATATTTTTCACAGTTTTGTCCACCCTTTTAAACTGGTAGAGTTACTGGTTTGAGAGCAAGATGGAAAGGAAGGAAAACAGCCTCACGGGTAAAGTGGTATATGTTTTGCATGTTCAGTCTACACATAGGATGCAAAGGACAAAATGTACCTAAGAGGTTACATGAGAGGTTACAGCCCAGAGGTTCAGCATATCCTTTCATGCGGCTGCAGGTTCAAGCACTGCCATATCCAGTTAAAACGTTCAGGTAGCTGGTTCAGGGCTTTCTTAGGCAAGGAATACTCAGAGGTGGTTCTGCCAGTTCCTTCCTCTGAAATATAGCCTGCAGCACCCGGTATTTGTTGGCAGTCTCCCATCCAAGTACTAACTAAGGCTGACCCTGCTTAGCTTCTTTAGTCTCTTTACCCTTTCCTGCTCTTCACGGCTCATCATCCTGCGTGCAGCTCCATTTCCTATAAGCATGAAGTGGAAGGGCTCGTCTTTTAGCTGAGGGATTTACCTGTGTAATAAAGCTCTCAAAGAGGCAGCCAGTTAGGGAATTAAGAGCATTTGAGATAGCAAATATGCTTGTGGTTCTTGGATTTCAATGGATTTCTAGATGATTTTTTGGCTGTATATCCCACAGCAGGTTACAACTTATCAATATAGTGTGTTTTATTGCGAACTCTGCTGTTTTGACTTGAGAAAGAATTTCTTCACTCACCTCTCAAAAGTAACAAGGCCAGAGTATCTTCACAAAGTCCTACTCTGTCTCCTCACAGTAAGAGAGAAGTGCACCAAGGCTCTTGAAGACTATGCCTATGGAGCACAAGCTCTAGCGGGTTCTATCAAGTTAGGCTTTGGTATTGCATGTCTCTTGTCCAAAGATCAGCCTAGTTAAGCACAGACAGGCCCCTCACCAGAAGGCTGGCCATTGGGTGATGAAGTAGTCAAAGCAGCTTTGAACACAATGGCAGTGGAGAAGAACTGCAACCTGCACTGGCTGATTATCTACCTGCAGTGATGAAATTATGGATCCCTAAGATCTTCAAATAAGACAAAAATTTAAGGCATGACCATGTGGGATTTTTAAACTTTTTTTTTATAAGGGTGACAGCTCAATGGAAGAGGTTGGTGGGGGAGAAACATGACTGTAAAAGGTTAGCCAGCATATGGGTCACTGGTCGACACACCTGTCATTTCCACTGCAAATACAGTATTGCACACCTAAGAATTTGCTGACCGCTTGCTTTGCACATTCTGCATGCTCAACATGGCAAATCTCTGCTAAAACTGAGTGGAGATTCAAAATCAATCTGCAATATGCTAGTAGGGCCTGCAGTTTGAAAGGAAGGTGAACCCCTTTGAAGTCTTGGTTCAGCTTGAAACATACCAACCTAGTGATGAGGCTGTGCATTTAGAGCCCTCCCACAGAAAGGCAATGGGGTGTATTCAAGAATTGCCTTCTTTGCACAGAAGAGCTCTGCTCACAGAAGTTCCCTCTACCTGATATGGAAGGATCCTTCCCTTCCCTTTCTTCTATCACAGTTTCCCCCATTTATTAGGAACTCCAAATCACTGTATAATGGTTGAAGAGTGCAGGTGGGGATGCTGTGGAAAGAAAAAGCAAGGAAATCTATTTTCACCAGCCTGATTGGACATGCTGAAATCCAGATCCAACCCACAAGGATCAACTGTTGCTGAGGGACACTCCACATTTCCTGTCTCAAACCACTAATTGAAACTTTATCTGCAAAGCTCTGCTACTAGTCCACTAAGAAACTAGTATCCATTTATAAATTATGGCCGCATCCTGTTCAGCAGTTACAAGATTGTAAACTGGATTTACAATCTCCCAGCTGCTAAGGATTCACATTTACAATCATGAACAACCAAATGGGACCCTCAAAACCTACCTTTGGAGCCTGGCAGCATCCTAACTGAAGCGCTTCCGAGCTGCTGAAGATCAGGGTTCTGGGGAATGATGCCTGTAGCACATTCCCAGTCACGGGCACACTGAAACAAAGTGTGGAAAAACCCCAAGGGATTTCTCCAGTTTCCTATTCTCAACAACTCTGCAATCAGGGCAGCACTGCAAATGCTGTTCTGCAGTGCCTCAATCTTTAGTGCTTGGAAACTCTTATGTCACGGTACTACAAGCCTGCAAGATAGGTTTCTTTGGGGTGGCAAAATCAGATGCAACTACAATGAAGGAGCTCCACTGTCATAGTTATGTTGACGATTCAAGACCTTGGCCATAGTTTTAGTTCTCACATCTGCCTGGATCAGAGCTCACAAAATCCACTCATTACTGCAGCTGAAGAAGTGGGTTTATATCCAAGAAAGCTCACGCTAAAATAAAAAAAGGTTACTCTTAAAGATGCTGGTACATTTCCTTTTTCTATCCTTCCCTTCCTTCTTTTCATGCTAGAAGACACTAACATGGTTATTTCTTTGTAGTAATAGTGATTTTTTTTAAAGTAACTTACACATTAAAGAACAAGTTTGTAGATTTTCAACATGTCTTTGTTTTACTGAATGGAAATCACTGATACTTACATATAAAAATTACTTAGCATTCTTTCTTTCTTGGGGATTTCAAGTAAAGTATCAGCCCAACTAGCTCGTAAAAAGGGGGTAGAAATTAC
This sequence comes from Iguana delicatissima, assembly GCA_948472985.1. Classification (NCBI taxonomy): domain Eukaryota; kingdom Metazoa; phylum Chordata; class Lepidosauria; order Squamata; family Iguanidae; genus Iguana; species Iguana delicatissima. The sequence continues at coordinate 168,969 of CAOKZL010001800.1, forward strand.
TTAATTTTAATCTAATGCACTCTCTCTGTCAGATTGCACCAGAAATCTCAAATGAAAAGCTTTTTAAAATTTATGTTTTAATTATGTAATTTAATGAAGTACTTTCAATAATATAATTTTTAATGACTTCAATTTATATTTCAAATACAAAGTGGGCTAACCTCTGAACTTTTGAAGATGTTGAGGAAAATTCAACCAAGGTCTGTTTTGCTTACACTTCATATTGGATTACTGACCCTGCTATACTGGGATGCAGATGATCTCTCTGTAACACATCTAGGTTTTAAGATCACAATCTGATAAATAGGTTATGTGTGCTTAAGTCCACTGATTTCAGTCTAAACAAGTCCGTCCACCTACATTTATGTTGGACTATGGCAGGGCCAAACCAAGAAATTTTATATCCTGACACAGAAGAACAAATGTTATAATCCTCCTGCTACCTAAGTCAAATTCCATGGTGTATAAAACCAGCCAAATTATTTTGAGACATGAAGCAGAAAGTCCTACAAGGGCTAATCCCTCTTCCTGGCAGTAAAAATACAAGAACATAAGAAATGACAAAGAGTTAGTTGCATGTTCATGTCAATGAAAGTCTGCTGCTTGGGGTGGTTCCTTAACTCTGCCTAATGGTAGAACTGGAACTCCACTGTATCCACTTACCACTACTTCTGAAGAAAAAAAAGCTAGCAATTAATGTAAGATATCTAAAACATGTATTAGACACAATTTTACATGTTCTTTTACAGGACTTCACTTAATGCAATGCAATCTAATGCAATGCAATGCAATGCAACAATCAGCAGACATAACCAATAACAGACTAACTAATTTTTTTCAAGTATTCACAAAGTTTGTATAAGGGCAAACATGCTTATACATAAAAATTTCTCAGAGGGAGTTGGTATAATTTAGTGCACAGCGTACTAGGCTTAGACAGGCTGACCTGCATTCAAATATCGGCCCAACAAATGAAATCACTGGTTGGCCTTGGGCAAGTCATTAACTCCCAAGCAGCAGTCATAGGTACTGAAGGAAGCTCCACTGCATTCAGTGGGGGAAGGGTGTGGCTTTACAGCTCCAGCTTAATACACCTCACAAAGTTGTGAGGATAAAACAAGACAGCTCCTCAGAAGGCAGGCAGGGCTGATTAAATTTCAACTATTCTGCACAACAGTGATCGCAGAAAATAAACATACTAAGTTCTTTGTCCCAAATTCACCACTTCATTTGGTGAACCTAACAGCATAAATTTTAACCTCTTTACAGTAGCTGCTTTCTGTCCTAATGGTTGCACCTTCCTCCTCTGAACCACCTTCCTCCCACCCTCCCTCTCAGTAAGGATCAACCACAGCAGCCCCTCCTGGAGGTTGGAAGCAAATGAGTGCAAGGACATGCAACTGCACAGGCAGAGGGTTAAACTGCCCTTACTTTACGTAGGCTCTTGGCCACTGTCTGTAGATTCAATGAATTTTCTTCTGTCTCCACTTCCTGCCTTCATAGCCCTCTATATCACCCTCTGGAGTGGCTCTGAGGTTTTCCCCAGTCCTGTAGAGCAGCATCTGAGAGCACACAGGAGTTTGTACAGAGATGAAGTACTGACAACCCCCATTTTACATGACAGAAGCAGCACTGCCTGCAGAACCATCTTGTTGGATAAAGTAGTGGTTGGCAAGACACCCAGCCCCACCTTGTTTCGTAGACCTTTGGATACACCCTACGTCAACATGGAGAATGGCGGTCTGATTCTCCTTGAAACCAAGATATATAGCCTACCATCCGCCTGGCTTTGTTTTTTAAAAGTGACAAATACATTTTAAACTGGAAATAGACTTCCCACCATTGCTAGTTTGGCATCATTTGGCAGGTGGCCCACAACGGATTTGGAGTAGAGAAAACTGGCCTACAGAACCTCAAAATTTGCCCACTGTGGTGTGAAAGGTGCTTGTCCATCTGTCACAGAAAAGAGGTGATTTGGATGTATATAGGACTGCACGCCACAGGCAACAGAGGAGAATGATTATTGTGCAAGCCAGGCCATGACTCCTTGAGTGAGTGCCTGGGAACAATGGCTGGCAACAATCCACATTACATCTCCACCAGTCTGAACAGCAAGCAAAATGTGTGCTTCACTTTTCATATAGACTAGAAATATGGCAGCGTCACCAAACTAGCAACTGATTGCCAATGACAAGTAAATTCCTTTATATTTCTGCACATAAAATGGTGACGCCCTTATTTTCCTTAGACTTTGCACTAGCACCATTCCTAAGATTGGACAGCAGCTGTTCTTCCAAAAAGTCAAGAACTTTTCTTCATTTTATCCATCATCCTAATGAATGACTCTCACTAGATCATCATGTCTTTTACTTGAAATGTGCTTGGGGAAATCCTTTTTTTTTGGTAATACCATCACCAAATGAAATCTGGGTTTCTGGAACATAATAGGGATTCCCAATGGTAGTAGTCCAACTGTGGAAAACTTTCCCTCTGGAGGTTAGATTGATGCCGTACTGGTTGTTTTTAGCAGCAGGTGAAAAGCTATTCTTTCCTGCTAGGTTTTCTGTCCAACATCTAGGCTTATGTATTAGTGTTGAATAGTTGAAAGACCATATATGGGCTCTAACTAACTGTGGTATATTTTTAAATCACGGCTAGCAATCTGTAAGGAAATTACATCATTGTAAATCAACTTAGAATCATGTACAATAGAACTGCACCATTGCACAACATTTATATTCTCAGGAGGAGAATAGTCATAGATACTTCATTGGTACCACTGGGCAAGCAGACCAAGCAGTGTGGCCAATGTGCAACATGTCTCGATACACAACATGTTCTATTATGCTATTGTATAATTTTAAAGTTAAGGATTGTCATCATCATTTTAAATTAAAGGACTGTAGCTTCCGATGCAGAATTTTAGCCCATATTGTTCATGTTTGTGTCTTTTACATTGGGATTGCCCTTGGATCATTTTAAGCTGAAGGACCAATTATAAAAAAATTCTGTAACTAAGTAAACACTTTTCATCACTCTCCAGTGCAGTTATTATTCAATCTTATAGAAGGGGAATAAAGATGCAGAGTATATGTGAGGTCTAGACAAGATTGGTTCCATTCTTGTTCATTCTGCAATCAAAAATTATACCCAAGGATGTATGTACTGTGAGAAAGAAAGAAAGAAAGAAAGAAAGAAAGAAAGAAAGAAAGAAAGAATCTTTGAGCCACGAAAAAAATTAATACTACAAACAAACAAACGATTTTGGATTGTTTAACCCTAAGGAAGGATAAGGAGATGAATGAAGCCCAGCAATGCAAACACACAAAATCTTATTATGCTGTTACTTTGCTTGCTAAGACCCATTAGGCATTATCTATATTTCTTTAAGGTTTTTTTTTTATAATCATGAGGGCTAGAAGCCTGGAATTCTCAAGCAAATGAGCATCGAATGTAGTAATAGGCCTGCATGTGCCTGTTACTAAAGTCAGGTGCTCCTGTGGAATCACAGCTTCTGTTTTTAAAAAAGCATTATGCACCATGTTGTCTACACACTAGGAATCTATTACTGTGGGAAGAAATATATTAATGGTTACATCTGTCATAATATTTCCTACATTTGACCAAAACAAGTTTTCTTTTTTAATTAGTTCAGCTTTGAATTCAAAGCCATAGTTGTGTTAGTCTGGATACAGTATGCAAAGGGGTATTGTAGCACTTTTGAGACTAACTGAGAGAAAGAAGTTTGTAGCATAAGCTTCTGTAGACTGAGTCTACTTCAGATGTATCTGATGAAGTAGACTCGGTCTACGGAAGCCTATGGTACAAACTTCTTTCTCTCAGTCAGCCTCCAATGCTACAATATTCCTTTTCAAAGCAGTTCTGCTTTGGTGTACACAAACAATGTAGTTGTCAAATACTAGTTAAATCGTGCTTCTAAACATTTTTCTCTCACTGCATTTTTTTAAACATTTTATTTTAGACTGTTAAACTTTTTTTAGGATCTTTTCCTGTGTTCAGACACCTAGATTCTACCCTTTCCACTCCAGTTCATCGTTAGCCACTTGTAAATAATACGGTAACATATTGTGCAAGAACATGCACATCCCAAGGCAACACAGTGAGGAGACTGAAAATCATTATCTGGGTGTTCTTCTGATTAATGCTCTGTGCTTCCAATTCACCAGGTGAAATGTGCATATGATCCTGCTTCTACATGCATCCTTAGCTGGACTGAGCAAGTAATACTTCTTCACTTCCTAGAATATTTCTGTTCTTTGTTGAAAATGTATGACAGTATATTCAGCTAAGACTATTTAAACTGATTTCAAGAGGTGACGCATCAGTAATCAAGTAGTATTAAAAGTGAAAACAAAATACTTTTCCTCCTAAATGATTTAAAGTGTTTTTGCACATTTTTATTGGGAACTGTTCTAAGCATCTGTTTTATTAAAAATACAAAACTGTATCATACATTTCCTCAATATTTTCCTGATTATAGCTTCCGATGTAGAGATATTACTCTTGATTATGACCTGAGATAAGCTGCAATGGAATGATTTTATGACCATTTCAAAATATTTTTAAACCCTTACATTAAAATCTAGATTTTTCATTGCATATACCAAAGGAGAGAACTAAGAAAAAATGTAAAATAACTGAAATAACATTTAAGTATTTATTAACTGAGCTCTGCCAACAGACTGTACAGAATATTGAGAATACAGAGTACAGCAGTTGTGTGAAGATGAGATATAATAAAGTATCTAGATAACTATCTAAATAAAGTAGACATAAATTATATATTGGCATAAAAACATCATGATGGCAATGTCGTTATGCCGCTTGCCAAATTTGTTTAAGAAATTATTATTCTGGTTTCCCACTAGGGAAACAAATAAAGTACAAACATTTTAATATTGAGTTTACAGCAAGTTTGTAATAGCCACATGACCATCATGATGGCACTAGGGAAATACAGTGGAAATAACCAGTTATTACTCAGTTTTCCTTCTGATTCTGGTTACTGCTTAAAACTAAGCTATAGTCTCTCATTCTAGAAGCAGAACCTGAGCATGGATCCCCTCAGTGAAAGGTATTCTGTATTTCCCAAACTGTGTAAACTGTGCAAACTGATTGCCACATGTTAATGTAAACTATTGTTGACTGAGGGCAACAAACTTTGTTCTCTAAGAACTTCCAATTACCAACAAACTGTGATCTCAGACGCTCAAGACCAGCAATTTATCCAGGAGCAGACTAGTCACTCTAATCCTTTGCATTTCACTATTTTTTCCAGGCTTTCAGTTTTGATTAATAGCATTCATGCACACACACACATGCACACACACAGACTACATATAAACTATGAAAGGCTTGACAGTATCAATTCAGAATTGTATTTTATATTCACCGAAATGTAAAGCTTTAGTTTAATAAAAGAAACAGAAAGGAGTATGATGAAGACAGTAGTACTTGTTGGCAATTTGATACGTGAAAGTTAGTTCTTCAATAAGGAATAAAGAGTAATACATAAGTAATATGTAACACATAGAAGCCTAGAAGCATTAAATCAGGATACAAATTGTAGTGCTTTCTTTGGGTACACCACACTGATTTCCTGTTATGATAGGTAGTTCTTTTGGAAAATTAAGTGTTCAGACTTGAACAGATTTTTCAAGTGCTAGATTTTTCAGCATACAAATTACAAACTTTAATAGTGGACTTTCAGGAAACATTGACCAAATAGCATCCTATTTTACCTCACTGGGTGAGACTAGGGTTTTGCTGAAGTCTGGCAAAGCTTTCTGTCACTTTGATGAGGTCTAAATTTAATCTTAAAAGGAATATCTAGTCTCCAATTTATAAATACTGGGTGTTAGATCACACAGAACTACTGTACTTTTGTGAATCATGTTCACAGGCAGCATGCAGAACAATCAGCAGAGGAGTGCAACAAACTTTGTCAAAGTTTATACATCTCCCTACCCTTAATTGCGCATTATTTATTCAATTTTATTCCAAAATGATAGCAAATCTATTGCGTCATCAAAGGAAGCAACAGTTTGAGGGGACCTATAGCTAAAATTATTTAGATCAACTTGCAGGGAGGGAAGCACTTTAATAACGAAAGTGCCTTATTTGGTCAAATGTGTAAGTGCTACTACAGTTGTTTAAACAATAGCTTAAGAGGTAGTTCTGAAAATGAAAATGAGTATGGCTCAAAAATGGCAAAGGAGAAAACATGAATATTCTGGGCTTGATTATTATCTCCTTCCTGTCCTTCTGTGTATTCTTCAAACTCTCTGGAAAATATTAGCTGCTGTATGTATGCCCCGCCAGCATTGTATATACACAGATGGGCGTGGAGCTATACTAACTAATAGGTGTACAGAAAAAGGGGGAAAAACTGTTAGTATAAACTGATTTTTTAATTTACCATTGGCATCAAACAAAAAGTTCAAAACAGAAGATATGCAAAATGATAGCTCATTTAGCGTAAACCTTAAATTAGCATCCACCTTGGCGTTCAGTGCTATAGCTATGCAACCAATCATGAATTAATATGGAAGAAGAATTTTGTTATTACCACATTGAAATGGTCTTGTCTTGAAAAGCAGCTGTTATGAAAATCTCATGCTAAAATATTAATATGGGGCAAGCTACTAGTATTTCTGTAACAAATACATGAAATTATTCCTACAGAATTTCACACATCAAGTAAGTATTAATGGGTTTTGTAGTAAACAGCAAGAAGTGCACAGGCATAAACATTTTGTTGTTGTTGCTGTTGTTGTTGTGTGTGTGTGTTCAGCTTTGCTGAAGATGTTTTTCAGGCAATTAAATGCTGTGCAAATTACACTGAAAGAATCACACTTTCTCAGCTGCACTTCTGGACATTGAAACTCTGCTGGCTTGAGCACCATTTCAGATTTTGGCTCTTATTGAAAGAAGCACGTTTAATTGCAAGTCTCCCCTCCCCCCAAAAGTGGCAAACTACATTATAGCAAATAACCTTTAAGATAATTAGCTGACAATGCTGCAGCTAGCATAAAATTTTCCTTCAGGCGACCCCTAATTTAAGTGTTACTGGCACAAAGTGAAGACAGATTGTGCTTCACCACCACAATGTTTACATAGCAGAAACCCACAGAGCAGGAAACATGAGACTCAACGATGCACTAAATTAGGAACAATCATATTCAAGCACTAATTTGCTCTCATTTATATTAAAAAAAACCCCTTCTGGTCCAAAAATAAGTTCTAATACTTATCACTCAACCCCCATGTTGGAATAAACAGAGGCCCCAACCTGTAACAAGTCACAAGCTATGGATAACTTTACTCACAACTGTCTCCAAGCCCAGAGCCACAACGACCAATATTTGGGAAGAGGAGGAAGAGAAAAAGAAAGTAAACCCAATAACATGCCCATAATTTTACTTATTTATTGACGTTAGATGAACATTGTGTAAGATGCCCTGCAAAACTTACTGGAGAGTAGGCTGTAAATCTCTACAATAAACAAGCAAACAAACAAATGCAGAATCATAGCATTTGCATTTTTCTTGCATTTCCTCTCTTTCAACTATATAAGCAAGTTTATTACTTGAACTAACTGAATGCTAACTAGACATCTAGGCATACCATTTAAATTTCTACCCTAGATCTAAGGCTAGTTCTTATTATTGCTGTTAGAACATCCTCATCCTTGCAAACTGCCACTTGGAGTGAATATGCCTTCGATTTTCATATAAAAATGCCTTCTCCAAATAATATTGTGTTGTGTGCAAATATAACATAATATGTATATTCTGCACACTACATAACATTTATATTATAAATGTCATGGTGATCTTTATTATGTCAGCACAGCCACCACTTTCTTCTGAACAAATATTCCTATTTATCAGTAAGTAGAAAGAAAAGGTTTACCTTGCCCACGTGCTGATGTTCTTCGAAAGCCATAATCAGTTCTTGTGCCCATTTTATTTTTTCAGGGCTCGGTGAGAACTGTTCTTGGACAACAGCAACTTGATTAGGGTGAATCACTTGCTTACCTACAAAGAAGATTAATAACCCCAGAATCAAGCATTAACCAACAGATGTTGCTGCAAAATGTTCCAATCACTCGAGGCTTTCAAGTGCTACCCAGGCTTTCATGTTTGATTGTTCATTTTTTACAAAAATTGAACTTCCTTCATTTTAAAACTGCACAATGAATAGTCTGACTTCTCCTATCCCATGTGAACTTAAAAAAAAAAAGGATAAAAGTAATATCACCTTCAGTAATTTTGATGTATACATTTCAATTTTTTTTGACCTGCTGTTCAAAAAATGGTACAATATAAGGCGTAACCAGAGTTTTGAGGACTTTAATACTAACTGTTCTGTTAAAAATGAAAACAGAGGAAACAGAATTTAACATCAAACTGTAAAGCCTGAAGATAAAGCACTTCCTTCTATTTATAAATAATTATTCTTTAAATTCTGAACACATAGTCAGACATTACATTTTAGCAACAATTTGCATCTATGATTTACTATATTTTAAGTGTGTCTCAAATCAAAATCACTAAACCCTTAAAAATACTGGATATAATCCACCAGGAAGTTCTCCTCCTTAAGCCTCATTGAAATGAACGAGAGAAACACAAGAACACGATTCATTCTAATTGAACTTGAACAGATATAATTTCCTCTTCAACTGTATTCTTTATAGCTATGACTTCCAATCTATCTCCATCTTTCTAACACAAAGCAAAGAAAAGCTAAATAAAATTTAATCTAGGGACAATGAGGAAAGTACGTTAAAAAAAATCTTTAGTGATCAGGTAATTTTTGCTGCTCTCAATGTATCGTGCTCCGTTTGGTTTATGTAACATATTGTTTTATTACCTTTCATGCTGAGTATAATGTACTGTGATAGACTGAAAAGTTACTTGTAATGTTTTCATTGTGGTAATGAGGCTAAAAGTGAAAAATATAAATGTTTGAAACAATTAAAAAGCCAATTTGCCAGATATGAAACTTTCAGATTTTTTTAAAAGATCTTTTTGCTCCAAACTATGGACTTGTAAGAAAGAGTATTTCATGTAATAATATTTCATACAATACTTTTATGGCTGAAGCAGTTGAATGTCTTTCCATTCTGATTATTCCAGCTATTTTAATAGTGTAATACTAGTCCACTTACAGATTTTTCAAATCTCTAAACAAAAATCCCCCATACTTTAAAAAAAAATCCTACATAAGAAATTTTTTTAAAAAAGAAGTACAGAAAAAGAGGTAATAAATTAGAGCTCCTATTCTAAAATTATTCTTTTATTTTTTCACAGAAATATTTGAATGTGATGAAGATCCTCATCTGTTATTGGGCCATATTAGAATGGATTTGTACATCTACCTGGCACTTTTCTTGAGATATGAAGGGGAAGGAAGAGTTTAGAAAGTACAACAGTGGATTTGTTTTCATGAAAACTATAATGGTATGGCAAACAACATAAAGTCTAAATTCTTATTTCTAAATAGAAGAATATCCCAACAATTTATGGTTAACAGAAAGACACTCTATTATGATAAAGTGATATTACTATACTGGCATAAAAGTCACATACTGTTGCAAATGTGGTCATTTTCATTGGTTTAATATCCAAAAGAATAATTTGCCATAAATTATAATATATTAATTTATTTAAAATGTTTAAATGCTGCCTTTTTGTATCTTACGGTTCAAGCAGAAACACAAAGAATCATATTAAATCACAAGATCAAATTAAAAACAGGAAATCATAACCACCACTAACAAGAATTAAAAAAGCATTCCTACTACTGTTATTAAAAACAAACAAACCTGTTTTGTAGAAGTATTTCCCCAAAACTGGGTTAATGCACCTTCCTTTTCAGCAATCACACACTTAAAAACATACTACAAGAGACTTTGTGTGCGCGCGTGTGTGTATGTGCCTTCAAGTTGCCAGTTGATTTGTGGCACTTCCATAAATTTCATAGAGTTTTCTTAGGCAAGAAATATTCAGAGGTGGTTTTGTCAGTTCCTTTCTCTGAAATATAGCTTACAGTACCTGGTATTTGCTGGCTAACCAAGGCTGACCCTGCTTAGCTTCCAAGATCAGTTGGGATCTAGTCCCTTTAGAGGATTTACTATATTTTATAATAAAATATATTACCATTCATCATTAGTAAATGTAATATAAGATTCAGATATTCCCATAAATTCTATGTGGAAAAATATTTAAAATCCTTTGAGGACTAACTTCTAAAAAGGAATTACACTGAAGAAATTAGTATAAAGTTCTAAATATGATTCTACTAGAAGCCTCAATGTCTTCATTCAAGAGATATTTGAAATTATACCACTGGAATAAATATTATCGATTTGAATTTGTTCTACTTGTAATATTCTAAATTGCAAAAAAACAAAAACAAAATCCTCTGACTTGTATTAGGAGACCAAGAAAAAAAGATATGAGAAATTGCTACATTGTGAGGAAGGAGTCCTAAAATACTGGTAATTTTTTTTTAAAGCAAGGTGTTTTGCTGGAATGAAAACTTGGGTGGACATGAGACTGATATATATTATGAGAGCTTCAGCCTTTTTAAAATGACATCAGCAAAAATATAATAACACAGTATTTGATTTATGACTCTAAATTGCCTTTTGTTACACCTTGATGACTCAAACAACTGTATAACGTACCTCAGTGTCATGGAGAAACAAGGGAAATATTTTAAACCAAACTGTTGTTATTGACAAGTCACAGAGAGGTTGCAGAACTGGAAGGCATTAAAATTTATGACCATGATATCCTTTTTGCAGTAACACACTTGATATATCGTGCTTTAAATCAATACCCGTCAAGTCTTTTATGTAACTCTATGATGGTGTCATTTTTGTCTTTTACAAAAGACTGTAAAAAGACTGTAGTGTTTCATATTTATATGTAGCTGCTCAGCATGGTGCACTGGAGAAGCTATAATGACTAAGTCAGCTGTTAAACTGTCATTCTGGGGTTACCACTTTTAGGTGCATAAACATTATTACCATTGATACTCATTTGGAGAGACATTTGCGTTGGCTATAGAGTTACCATTGCATTGGCTCTAAGTCAAATTGAAATCAATGGGCCTTAAGTCAGTTATGAATATTTGACTGAGTTCCACTGGTTTCAGTGGGTTTACATGACGTTCAAATCCAACCCAGTGCCTTGATATAAACCTATGGAATACACAACAGTGTTGTGACATAAAACAAACCCTTAAAAATAACGACACTTTAAAAAGGTGAATAAAAAAATGGCTTACATGTATTAAGATTTCCTTTCCTGTCCACACTTTCCTCGGAATAAATACTAAAGAGAGACTCACATCTTATGAACATGCATAGGTTTGTAACAAAAGAAGGACCAGTACTAAGAACTAGTTGATCATAAACTTCAAAAGTACTATATTTATTATGAAATAGCAGTGAGGCAGGAGCATACAGACTGGTATATTGGAAAGATATCATGATCCAGAGAGCTACAGTGATTAATACATTTGCTACTTAACATAATTCAAATTACCATTTATCACGTAGTGAATGCCAAATAAAAACTGGGAATCATGTTATATTAATCCTATAAAGTTTTTTTCTGAAAAGCCTATTGGAATTTCTCATAAAAACTCTACTTTTACTAGAGTTTTAAAATGGTGATGTGCAAACAAGAAATTATGAGAGTTAAAATCATGGCGAATATGAAGCCTTTTAAATATGTTGTTAGTTTTGTTGTTGTTGTTTCTATGACACTTGGAAAAACACACTTCTTTAACCTTCAGGATGAGAACTTAAAGAGTCATATATAAATATACTGCTGTGGGAGTCATTTCACTATGGCTTCTTCCAGTAGTGAGATGGTAGTGGGCCCGTTCCTGCAAAACATCGTTTTCATCCACAGATTTATGGAAGCCATGAGAAGAAACCATCAGACAAGATATTAAAGGCTCTGGTAAGATATTAAATGACTCTGAATACGCTTTACATCTTAGAAGTGGATACGTATGTGCATTGCACTCTTGCATTTGTGTGCGCTGTCACTGAAAAGGAGGCTATCCTGTGTAGTAGTTGAAGTTGCACTTTGTAATGTGTGAAGAGGAAGTGGCACATTTGAGGTGTTTTCCTTGTCATGGAGTCCCTTTCAGAAACTCTCTAATAGCACAGACAGCAGAAGCACAACACACTTGTTGTCGCTTACAACAATGTCCAGAACTGCTGTAAGTTTTACCTCCTCTGTCCCCTCTCCAAATGTAAAGAAAATAGGGATGTGTTTCTCAGAATTTGAACAAAAGCTGTAAGGCTCTATGAAACATCCCCGAGAGACAGGACTTATTCTAACCCTTCATAGTAACCACTTCAGTAGCACCCATGTTATTTTTTCAATGTTAGTAACATCTTTAATAGCAAGATATTTAAGGAAATATTATAAAAATTACCCAACAAATATTGCAGTAATTTTCCACTCAAGGATCACATCTCCATACAAAATGCATTAAGCTCTAGTAACTCCTAAATCAGGCTCAGGCTATCCCAAGAATCAACAATTGTCTGTGTATTCTGAAAATGTCTGCTGTAAGCAAATCTGCATAACTTCACATAGGAAGGACCAAACTGAGTCATACCTGGCTGTCTTCCATATATGTTTGAGTTACAGAGCCTGGAAAAAAATCCTGCAACAAGTGTGGCCATACTATAGATGGGATCTTGGCAACTGTAGTCCAAAGGTAACTCTTCCAATCTCCGCCTTCACTTTTAACATTAGTCTTTTACTGTCTGATGTTTATTTTAATGCATAAAATGCTCAGAAGAAAAGGCGCTGTGAAAATTGATGACTTTCTACCTGTTAGGAGTTATCACTGACAAGTACGGTTTGGAAATATTCAGTCTGTTCATATATAGTGTTAAGTACACCTTGTTACACACAGGGTGATAGCCAGATTTTTAAAGACAGAAATGTTGCCAGAGGTAAACTTTACCTGAGACCTTTACAGAAGTTCATGCTAAGAGTTCTCTTCTGGTAGGCAAGGGATCTGTTTTGTTTTTTAAAATTTGACTTGGCAAGAGATGGCTGATTGGTTAATTATCTTAACGTCCTAATCTGACACGTCCAATGGCTAACATGACAACAGATTATAGAAGGATCTTTACATCTGGCCTTGTTTGCCATTACTGTCATTTTGCTAGACAAATTAAAATTTAAGAAAGTGTTTGCTCATTCACTAGACTCCAACATGGCAAAAATGTTGCTAATAGTTAAAGGCACAAATCACCATCCCACTGCCTCTCGAAATGAATTTTTTGCGCCTTGGTACCACTGAAAGGAATGGGTACTGACTGAGCATAAGCATGAGTACTTGTCTCCTGATCTCCTGCTGAGGGCCTAGCCAACATTTATTCACTTGCTTGTTTTCCTAAAATTATTAACCTCTTCTGTAACAGAGGCCTCAGAGTGGTCTCCACTTTTAAAAGTGTGATGTTGCCACTTAAGTTAAGGAAAATTTTCTGGCACCACAGTGAAATATATCAAAAAGACAGCTCTTCATGTAATGTGGGAAGATGCCATTGAAACGCACACTTTAATCACTTTAAGAGAAAGTGTTTGCTACTTTTTATTAAACAAACCATTTCCGTCCCTGTAGCTGGAGGCGCCACCGTGAAATTAAATTATTTCTCTCTCTGGGATGGATGATTTGTAAGATCTTTTGATTCAGCTAAGTGGCAGTTCCACACACTTAAAGTGATTAAAGAGTAGTGAAAATGAATGCAGATTCAGGTGTCTTCAACTGGGCTGGTGGAAGCAGACTTCCTTGTCCAATCTTCTCTAAAACGGACTCTCCAACTCCCAAAAAACCCCACGAAGAGGGTCTGGGAGTCCCCACTAAATGAGCAAGGTATAGCAAAGTGGAAAGAGCTGAACCTCAAGACCTTCCATCCATGGAAGGCACATTCTGAAATGACTGAATGGCAATTCTTATCCACCTCAGAGATTAGGATTACATGTTAATTATTCTAGAATGAAAATAAAGCTGATGATAATAGACAAACATCTTGAGAAACAAACCAGCCTTCTAACACATTTTAATAGACATAATCTTGGGAAGCATATGATCAAATACCGAATAGTAATGCAAAAATCAGCCTGCTTTGCTTTGTTTTCATTTTTTCTTTTCATTTTTTTGTGCACAAGCTAATTGTATTCTATTTCTAGATCATCTGCATTGCCTCAAAAAGTCTGTTCAAAAATTTGTATTGATGTTTATGCTCATGAAAATTGATACACATGTTGAAAACAAATTTCATGGTTATTTAAATTTTTGCAAACAATCTTCCTATTACACTGAATGTATTATTTCACAGATATGGAATTTTCTCTTCTTGTTGTTGTTGTCATGTACCTTTAAATTGTTTCCAACTTGTGGAGATTCTATCTACTACACAAATTTTTCTCTGCCCTTTCTGATCATAGAATTACAACATAAAATTTGGAGAAATACAGGAAGTGAAGGATATTTGCATTCTGATCTGTATATTATTTTGGAAAAAATTGTTATTGTAAAAAATTGTAATTCAGTTGGTTTGTATTAAAGTGCAAACCAAGAGAATTTCATGTATCACCAATAACTGATATTCATCTCCTCTTCTTCATCTGGATCAACTGATCTTCAGATAACTGATGAGTTATAGATAACTATGTAGCAAGTAACTTTCAAAACTGTAAGTAAACAATCCATTTGGTAAGCTATGTGAAGTATTACTGTATCACCTTCTCAAGTAGTGAGTTAGCATTACTTCACAAACTACTGTATCCATTCCAACCATAAAACAAGGAAGCATAATGTTAATGATTTTGAGAACTCAACCAGAACATGCTTTAATTAATCTGAAATAAAAGCCTGGTCTTGTCAGTAGCTCAAGAGGACATGCTAGGATTAGACACTTTTTAGTGTTCAAGATCCAGAACAGCTTGTATCTGCTTACAGAATACTTCCATGTTCACACAGAGAGACAGTACTTGTTTTGTTTTTAAATTCTGGTGGCAATCCCATCCATCTCATGGGAGAAGGCCATGGCTCAGAAGTAAACCACCAGTTTTGCATACAGAAGGTCCCTGGCATTTCCAGGTAAAAGAATCTGGGAGGTGACAGGAGCAAGTGATGGGAAAGATAACTGCCTAATACGATGAAGAACTGTTTTCAATTAGCAGAGAGTACTGGAGAAGTTGAACAAATAGTCTGACGGGGATAAAGCAACTTCCTAGATCTCACAGGGTCTCCACACTCTGGAGTTTTTTTTCATGTGATGCAGGGGACTGCATCACGTGCATCACAGGTAGCACTGGGATCCAAGTCACCAGCTTAAACAGGACTGTGACACCGTGAAGGAAATATTTAAAGCAGTATCTTAAAAAAAAATCCAAAGTAATTCTTTTAGTGTTTGGGATACCATGAGGTTGTTTTTATTTCCAGAGGGGTAGCCTACCTTTGTTTGAGGCAACAAAATGCAAGTGCTGGTAGTACTTTAAAAACTAACCCATTTTATTCAGTTAATTCTTTTGTGAATGAAACTGTATGACATAACTGATTTATTAGTTTACAAGGTATTGTTTTTCTTTTCTGATTGTTGTTAGAAATTGTTGGCACTTCAGGTAATTCCTTGTGCTTCATTTCTTCAGAAATCAAAGGGTGTACATTTTTGGATTTCAGACTTCTCTCTTAGATTTGATTTTTAATAGATTAAGAGCCACATAGACACCCTCAATTCCCCAATCCTTACCCCCGATTTTAAAACCTACATATTCATGCCAATGCCTTAAATGAGCTGTATCACTGAAATGTTGTTCTTTAAAGCACACTATAATCTGTGTGTGTGAGCCAAGTAGTTGATTTTTATCATAAAGCTGAAATCTTTGTTATATAGCACGTCTCATGGGGTGCCCACATGAACTGGCGCATCTTGAGAAACAGTCATGGGTGATCTGTCTATCTTACAGGGATTGGCTGTAAGAAGCCTGCTTGATCGTGCTGTCTTGCCACTACACGTAGGTGTCATCAGGCGAACAGGCAATTACTTGGAAACAGGCCAGAATATGGGAAATCAGCTCAAAGAAAAAGACTGGCTAGAAAATAACCATCATAGCCAAATTGGTATACTGGATACTTGTTACAGTAGTTGGGTTCTTTTTAAAGATCCACAGCATCCCATAACAAAAATTATAGCTATGAAGATTTTTGTCTATGTATTGAAATTAAAATGGACTCATGATTAGCAAATGGGGTGTGTGAATTCAAATGTTCCGAAGTCTGTTTAAACTGTTGATGCTTAAAATACAGTGGCAGTGATTCTTTGCATAAACGTATACTCACAGGCCCCTTGAATAGGGTACTGAGCTGTGTGCAAGTTGTTGTTGTTTTTGTTTAGCCAAGCTTGTGTTTCTTATGAATGAGAGGAACAAGAGGGGCCAGGTACTCGGTCAGATACTGCTGCCATAATTTATCCTGTACGTTCAGTAATAATAGAAGCGTAACACACTTGGGTGCAACTTGTTGAAAGACTTTTAAGGGTCTAATTTTGTACTTGGAATTTTCCACCTACCGTTTTATAGGCAAAAGTAATTGTGAAACGTTTTATAACTTCTGCAGTTCTCTGCCCCTCCACTAGTAAGTTTAAACAGGTGAACAGGAGTCAATACTATAAAGCACATCTGTTTTATGATTAAGGAGAAAAGACGATACGTTTTAAATGTTATCTAAAAGTCATACCAGTGAAACCCATTAGGGCACCCTCTCTTGACTGCTTACGGAGTCCCTCTTCATCTTGAAAGTCGATATATACAAGGTCTATGGCCTGCAAGCCAAAAGCCTTTGCTATGACAACAATTTTTTGTCTGGCATAAAGAATATCATGGGATTCTTTGCTACTCGTTGAACCTAAAAAGAAAAAGCAAATCACTGGATAAAGCTGGACTTTTCAACAGATAAATCTTTGCAACACAAATTTAGCTAAGATCAGACTAGCTTTCCTTTCATAAAAAAGGACAAACACAGAAATGTTCGATCCCAAAAATTGCTGTGCAATTGTTGCTGCAGACAAAATATCAAAGCTGCCTCTAAAAAGTAACCCCTCTCCTCTTTTCGTTCCTGCTTCTGAAATGAACAGTAAATTTTCTGTCAAAAGCAAGTTCCCACAGGAAAAAGCTGTATGAACAGGCTTTTCTTCAGTAGGAATCATGGAACATCTATTTTTGTAACCATTTTCTATTATTATTATTATTATTATTATTATTATTATTATTATTTTTTTTGTTATTTTGGCACTCACTACAAAGGTAGTATGGAATACAGGAAAAATCTACATTGATGCCCAAGCAGACGTTCCATTTATTTCCATGCGACTAACAAGTGATTTTTTTTATGTGTTATCATAATCTCACACTTTCATTCTTAACACTGTTTGGAAGCAAGACCACAGATTTCAATTATATTTTCTTCAAATTTAGAATTTTAGCCACAGGTACAAGTTTTTGCTCAAGTCCTTGGATGGAACTTTTAGGAATGATAAGAGATACTTTCTCATGCACCTGTCTTACGTGAAAGTAACTGTGAAAAAATTTAATTTGTCCTCTTGTTCTGGGCATCACCATTTCGACCTAGGTTCTTATCTTACCAGGAATAAATTAAGACTCTGTTAGTCATCATGATATTAACTGAAAGTCCTTTTCACTTGGGACTCCTGGTTCTGAATGACATCCTCAAAGTTATGATTAGGTGAACTAGATTGAAAGGAGCGCATTTAGTTGAAACATCTGCTCTAAGAAAAACAGAAAGGAACTCCTGACATTTGTTTTGTTTTGGGAGTGAAATGCATTTGAAGATAGAAAAGGCAACAAGAAGTAGTCGTTTGCCTTCAGAAATTTTGCTTACAGAAAAGTACGTTCAGGAAAACAGAACTAAGCACACAGGTAATTGCAAACTATTTGAATCATCAGCAATAAGCTTCATTTACTAAAACAAAAATGTTACACCTTAAAATATTACCTTAAAGAATGCTTCTTTATTTTACTTTTATTATGGATAAAGAGGCTCCTGGGGACATGCACTTCTAAAACAGTGCTGAGGACTCCAACAGCTACTATATTTCATTTTTAGTTGCAGATTAATATGCAGAATAGGTTTTTTTCCCCCAAGAAGCAATAATGCCAATATTCAACAGTAGGACATGTAGGACAGCATGCAAAGAAGTGTAGGCCTGCTAAGGTAGGCAGTAAGATGGATACAAAAATAATGAAGTCTATTTTTAAAAATATCAGACCTGATCTGGCACAGAAGGATTCAATCCAGTGTGCCTAAATGCGTCTTACACTGTGTAGGATTTTAGCAGAATGTACTATTAAAATTGTGGTGTTAAAATTTTTTTAACATAAAAAAAAGAGTCACCTATGCTGGCCCGAAAATCTTCACCTCCAAAGACGACTGCATCCAAATGAAGACCCAGTTTGGGTCCTTTCTTCAGAGTTTCTTCACAAACAGCCTTTAAATACAACAAAAATATGAATGAAAACAGCAGGTTGTGCAAAAATGATTTTTATTATCAAAAAGATGCTGATCTTTCCATGTAATCCATTCCCTAAGGAAAAGGTTCCTAGATTCCTTTGTCTACCACTTAAAATGAATAAATGTCAAGACAATATTATCTATATGCACATCAAACAGCACCAACCCTTAAAGTTACATACAAATGCATACAGTGAAGTTAACAGTGCAATCCTACACGTGTCTATAGAGAAGTCTCACTGAATTCAATAGAATATGCTCCCAGAAAATAGGATACAGAGTTACAGCCTAAAGCAGAAAACACAAATCCCTTTTATTCCACTTGCTGTTAACAACAGGGCTTTCAAATGTGCCAACTATTTCAGAATTACTTGTAACAATATTCTAAGTGCTGCTTTTTTAAAAAGCATAGGCTGTATGCAACTTCAGAATGCTTTTCATTCAGGAATATTTCATAACCTGCACAGAAACACTACTCTGGTGTTTTTGGTATCTTCACATTGCTGATGGAGGATGCAACCACCTAATTATGACTCACAGGGCAGCACAGAGCAAATTACTCTCCAATGTATTTGAAGAAATTGCTTTTCTTCAAATAATTACAAGTGGTTCAAAATGCAACAAGTAGCACACAAAAATAATTCAGAAAGTAAAATATACCTCAGATTTGCTAAATGAATTCATCATTATATAAGCATCACTTATATAAGCATCACTTTTTTTAAAAAATTGCCTTCATAAACTGAAATATAGTTAGCTGGGAAATTCTTCTGCAAATCCTCAGAGATGCAGTTAGCTAAGATGCTTTTGTTTATTATTTTTAAATTAATATGATTGATTATACACACACAAACACACACACACACCCCTTGTGGAAAGGTATGCTATCACTATGGTTTACATAAATCCTATATAAATAGGATACTTGTTGAGATTTCTTCTTTTATGAACTTGTCTTCAGTAGCTTAAGAAAAAGAACAAAATAAACCCCATTAACGGAATACAACTGCTTGCTAAGTATAATCATATATAATGAGTAATCCTTTACATTTTTTTTAAAGTTGATGCTTGCTGGAAAATGTGATATGTATCAACAGATTAGCCACAAGGGCCTTCCAGCAGTTCCTTCTAACAACACAAAACTTTTCCAGGAAATGTTGACCTGGCCGTGGTGTACTCTGGTTGCAGTTTCATCGTTGTTAATATCTTTGCTCCCCAGAAATATACTGGCTGGATGCCAAGAGGAAGAGGAAGAGGCTATTAGCTATTAGCGTAGAGGAGGATTGAAGAAAGAACATATTTATAGGGCAGATGAAGAAAGAAAACACCATACACCTTAATGCCATTTTATTCCTACACTGAAGCACAGAAAAGCTCATTTTAGCCTCCATGAAAAATATGTATATAACGTGTGTGTATTATTCTTCCTTGGTAAAAAGAAAAGTGTTTTCATGATATTCCACAAAACTATATATTCAAAAACAGTCTAACTGAAAGATCAAATGAAATCATTTGTGAGAGTTGCTAGAACATTCAAGAACAACACATGTGTTTGGAGTTCTCTATACCTTTTCAAGTCAGATCTGTCTTTTATTGGTTTTCACCAAAATAAACAAAAAAGAAAGGCACTAACAATAGTACAAAAATAAACTGATGTGGGATGTAAAATGGAGAAGCAGGAGGTATCTATATTTTGTGGTGCTGAATATTTTGCCCAGTGAATCAAAATAAGGTATGAAATAAACACAAGATTTTATGGCATTCTAATTTTCCTTTTCCAGTTATTAAGCCAGGACTTTTTGCAGGAATGTTAACGAAAATATATTGATGTTTCTTACCTTAAAATTGAGCAAGCCCATTGCTGTTTCCACAAAAGGAATAAAATTCATAGGTTCTACAAGTGTTCGGCCTTTTAAATGGGACATAAATTTCTCTGCAAACTAAAATAATTGAAGAAGTAAATGGGAAATGATCAAGTTTTTTTTAAAAAAACAACAACTCTTATAAACTTGTAAGGCTATCTAAACTTTGCACTGAAGTGAAATACAAATGAACAGAGAAAACAAAGCTCAGAATGCTTAATGACAGCTACCCCTCCCCTGCAAGCTTTGACAGAGTTCTGCTCTTACAGGCCTGTCTTTTAGAAATGTCAGCATTACTGTATATTTTGAAGTGTAAAGGTTTAGTTGTGAAAATATTTGCCTAACACCCATCACCCTGACTTAGTTAGATGCAAATCAGCAGGCTCTTAAAAACAAAGCAGTATTGATATACCTGACATTCTGTTTTGTTTCATGTCTGACACTGACACGTCTGTGAATGTTGCCCAGCTTTCCAAAGTGGCATCCACATTATTCATTACGGCACTGTTACTCTTTGTTCCGGAGGCCTTTTCTTCATAATTTTTAGCTTACCTAGGAAGGGCCTTAAAAAGGAAGTTTAATTCTTTGAAGACCAAAGCCCTCCAATTTTTTCCATGAGACCAGTTCACAGCTAGCTCTGAGCTGCCGGTGGGGTAGCCCAGATTCCAAAATCTATCATCTGGAAACATACAAAAGCTCTTGTACCGATTTTTTTTTTCATCACTCCCTTTCAAAAGGGAAAGGGAGAGGGGGGAACCACCTCTATATATTGTAAATCTATTATGTCTGTCTAGATCTAGTAATGTGTTGGGAGATAAACATATCACAGGTATTCTACGGAAATTTTAGTCAATAAAGACAGGGGGAAAACATTCACCAATTTTATATTTAAGGAATATTTAACCATTAATGGATATCAAAGGAAAAGGGAATTTTAATCATCTCTCCATTCAGTCTCAGTTGGGTAAATCATATCTAAGAGATTTGCATAAATATAAACCATCAAAGACTTTTCATCTTCAAAGGGGGCTTCAAGACCCTATAAGCTTTGTACTGTAATCATCGCAGGTCACAACCCTGCAGGAATAAGGCTGCTATGGCAACATAAAAAACTAATGCTTAAGGCTTAGCATAATATTCTGACTAATAGAAAGGAAACTCATTTTAAAAGCTGGCAGCCTATTTACCAGAAGCTGGATTAGAGGTGTTATTTCCCCTTTTAGTTCCCCCCACTCAACTTCACCCCCCCCGCCGAAGAAAGGGAAATCTAATCACTGAAATCTTTAAAAAGCTTCCAACCAATTTGCTGTAACTTTACATTAGGCCAAAATAAAGCATGTTTTATTCCAATGAGAAAATTTATATGTTCTCATTTTTTTGTGCATGTGTAGTAACACATGTTCCTCTACCACCACTGAAGCTGCCACAATTGCCACTGTGGCCTGCCAAACATTTCTACAGGCTTGTAAACCACAGAATTTAAGGAATTAAGAGGAAATCTGGAGTTGAAATATTCTGGATACAGTGACAAGCAACTGCAAGAGAGATATTTCCAGCCCAATCATATTTGTAGAAGCAAATCCGTTGCTTCAACTGGGCTTACTCCCATGTATGTATACTTGGAATTGCAGCCTTAATCTCACTCAATGAGCATAATAATAAAATAAGGCCAATATGCATTGTCTAGCCTTGATAATTTTAATTTATTTATTAATACTTGAAATGAATTTATTAATTTATTAATACTTGAAATGAAACAGCAAATCTTTTTGTATGCTAAGTCATTTAAAATCAAAACAACATTAATCTATTATCTATGTTTTTTATTTTAATACATTTTCATTTTGGAATTAAAAGGGAGAGATTTTGACCAAATTTGTCCCACCTACTCTATTTATTTAATTTTTTTTTAAATTGTTAGTAGCACAAAATACAAAAGGCAACTAGTAGAGAAGTTTCAATTAATTTTTTTTTCAAAAGGAGGCGATTAAATGTTTCCGGCCTGGTAAAGTGTTCATTTCAGTGAGAGGGGATAGAAAAAAGGAGGAGGGGGAAGAAAACAAAGATCAGGGCGGGAACCAAGGAGCAGCCCTTAGCAATTCTTTCAATTCCAGTGCACACCCGATAGTGTGTTGGGAAGAATGCCCACTGTTCAGGATTTGTGGGAGAATTGTCCCATGACAAAGAAGCGAGAGTTACGCTTGTTATAGTCCAATAAGCCATGCCAGTCAAACAAGTACCCATACTAGGGACAAAAGGAAAGCAGGAGATTCTCACACAAAAGAAAACAAGTAAGCCCATCTTTTAGTTGTGCATCAGTCTCCAGGTTTTATGCTTCACATAAATAAAAATGAAGGGGGGAAAAATAAACAACCAAAAGCTTTGCAATACGCCAGCCATCTTAAACCAAAACCAACAGTGTCACCAAACTCACAATGTCCCCAAGGCAGGAAAAAAATGTAAGAGGATTAGAGGTACGCAGGTTTTGGTGAGTGAATGTTGGTTTATTTTGAGAAAGGAAAATGCTAGAAATCAGAATTGAGAGCCAGGAAAGCTGGGGTGTGTTCCTCTTAGAGTGAATTAGAAAGGATGCCTGGAAATCTCCCATTGAGATACTGCATCTTTGGCAATACTGAAGCATTTAACTGAATATGTGTGTGTGTGTGTACAAATATTCATTACTACCATTAAATTCCAAATGTGTTAGTCTGCCATCTCAAAAGCAGCAGAGATGCCTGTGGATCTTGCCTTTCAAAGTTCATGGCAGCTATATATTTCTGGAGAATATATTACCAAATAAATAAATAAATAAATAAATAAATAAATAATTTTTTTAAAAATTGAACTGTTATCTGTTACATAGCTGAATTGACCTTAAATTGTTCAAGTCTGGTCTCAGGAAGATAATGTTTTTCATCCACAAACATTTGTTGAACTCAATGGATCAAATTATTGTTCAGTGTTACCCATAATGACCTGGCTGCACCAAAACATATTAGAGGCTAACAAATGTAACTTAGGCTTAGATTTGGATTTGGCAGGGAAGCTTATCAGTTTTCTCTGGTTTTATCTCTCTTCATGAACCTTATAACATTTCCATCCCCCACTCTCTTGAACTATGAAACCAGCATAGTGAAGCAGTATGACTTCATTTGGTATTTTTCAGAAATAATTGTATCACTAAATAAAACTTATCCCTCCTGAACAATTGCAACAATTACAGCATAATTAGGCCTATTTCAAAGTTTTCTTAAGTCTTTGGACATGCTAACCATTTACATTTCAGGTTTTTATTGGCTGAAAAGTCAGTCATGAAACACAAACACACCTGTCTGCAATTAAAAAGGAAGAAATAGAGAACTGGACAGGAAATAATATCTGTGCTAATTAAAAACACTAGTTAAAAGCTTCCTGTTTGTTCTTCTAGTTGCCCTAAGGAGTGACCTTTCCTTCTTGTCCCTGCCATAATTTTTTCATGTGTTGCTAAAAAGTTTCCTCCTTCTACCTATATTTTCAAACAACTTCCAAGACATGTATTCTATATATTTACATGACAGTCAGTATGGTTTTAATATAATAAAAACAGGAAGGGGGGTCACATTGTAACCATATTTTACTTTGTTGTAATGACAGCCTTGCTTATTAACAGCAGTTAAGCAAGACAGTAATTCTCCATAAAACTTTTAAAAGGCTTCATTTGTTTTCTGCATTCAGTTTCAATCTTAGGGCTACTCTCTTAGAACTTTTGTTCTTCAAACTGCCACTTCAAAACCTTCAGTGCAATTGTGGGTGTGCTTATTATATTCAATGGATCACATTTAGACTGGAAACTAAATTCCAAATTTACTTGAGGAGGGTACTGAGACGCATCAAGTTTCTACAGACAATCATGCAGAAGGATGAATTTAGTTGTTACTGTCACTGGACATATTCTTTATTAGCTTCCTAACATGAGTTTTCTAGTCCCAATGGTTCATTTTTTGAAACTAGAGAAAGGCTTTAATCGAACGCTCAGGAAATGGGAACTTCTTACTCACCCATCTAATTTCTTCTGCACTTTCAACCTTTGGTAGCATCAAGCTTGTAGGAAGAACATTGGAGTCCAAAATAACTTTCAGATCTTCTTCAGCAAGACCACTGGTCACTGAATTGATCCTAACACACTTCTCAGTCCGACCAAATTCAAATTCTTCCAGTGCTTTCACACTTTTCTCTCTTGCGTTTGCCTAAAGTTGTGTTGGGAAAGATAAATAAAAAATCTAGCTCTACATTTCTATATGATCATGTATTTAAAAAGCCGGTCAAGAAACCGATTCTATAAACATAAGCCATTAAGCTCAGTTACCATGCTAATATTTCAATGGGCATACTTTTGTCTATCTTCAATTTCAAAGTGATAATAGTTAATAATGATAATTATTAACAGGGATAGCCTTTTAGGAAGACAGGGTAGTTTGGGGTGGAGAAGCCTCCACAGCCCTGTTGCATAAGCAGAGCTTTGCTTGATCCTCTTGAATCTCACCTCACATAAGCAATTACAAAATCAGAAAACACTTATACCCACCAACTGCCCTGATTTGGCAGGGACAATCCTGATTATCCCATTTATTCACCTGCTTTTAAAACATCCCAGTTTTTCCTCTATTCCCCTTTGTCCCCAGCTTACTTCAGTGGCTGCAAACCGAGTTCAGAATAAAAAAATAGTTTGCACTCAGTTGACTCAGCAGTGGGGAGAAGACAAGAGGGGTAGTATCTTGTCCTTTTCTGATGACATAGGTAAAAGCAAGCTGCTTCAACCTCTCCTAGCTTATGTGTTCTCATTTTTTAACTTTTGTCATGTTGCCCACTCTAATGTCACATGTCTGCACATATCTTGGTTCTCAACTGAGAAATGCTGCTGGGTATGGGAGTCTAATACAGGGTGAAGAACCTGCAGCCCTTCAGGTATCGTTGGACTCCATTTCCCTTTAGTTTTAGTGAGCATGCACATTAGTCAAGGCTAATGGGATAAGCAGTCCAATAACATCTGGAGGGTCACCTTGTATGAGATAAACAATCCAATAAATGAGACTGACATTGATAGAACTATCTCCAATAATCAAGACAGGGAGCTGAAAGATTTTCTACAATTAAGAAAATATTTCCTCCAGTAAATGTTTATAGGACATATTTTCCTATAAATATCAGCAATATCACTATTGGTATTTAATACTACATTTTGGTATTTAATCTTTTATATCATATCCATACAAACTTAGGAGCTGATCTGTGGACTTCTTTTTTTATTATTAACCTGTAATATGAAAGTTGAGTAAGTTGAGTTTAAAAAGTAAAACAATTATACTGAGAATGAACAAGCATTTCTTGCGTCTCATGTAATGAAAACCCCCAAACACATCTTTCCAGGTTGACACATTTTATATGAAAGCACTGAAGAAAAATGACCATATTAGAACAATATTTGCCTCCTGAAAAACTTGAATATTTGACAAACTAAAAGACCTTTTATTGGGCCAGAGACAGATACCAAAAGCAAGCAAACATTTGGACTCTGCTTCCTGTCAATTTCAGTTTCAAAACATGAATTCCTTCAACTTGGAAGCCCTCAGCAAATTCTTATTGTCAAAATGAGCACTAATCAGAAGTAATTTCATTTGTGAAGAATTTTTACAGTAGTAATAAAAGTTGAATGCATCTGACTGATGAATGTTTTAAACCAAGGGTTGGGGGTGGCAGTTAACAGTGTTAATATACAGTCACTTGACTAAAAAATATTACCAAGGAAACAGGCAAAATAAAAGGAAAGGCAAATCATCAACATTTGTATCCAGAGCGAAACCGATCAGTGATGCAAAACATTAGATTTAAACCAGACGGATACCAATCTGGCCTTGGGAGTTGAGGCAGAAGAGGCTGAAAAATGTGGTCTGTGTTAAATTGTGTGAGGAAACAGTAGCTTAGAGTTGTCAGGACTGATCAGGATAAAGTCTCCAGGACCAGGTTAAGACAGCTGTAGGATGCACTGATTTATGAGATCAATAATTAGAAGAAGTTTAGACAGAAGAAAGCAATAGCCCTCTCAGCAGCTAGTGTGAAAAAGAGAGAAAGTTAATGACACTCAAAACAAGCGTTGGCTTGGAATTTGTACCACCCCTCTACCTAATATGTGCCGTATACGGGTGAGCTTCCATATAGAACTGGGAGCATTGTTTATTGCTGGGGGAAGGTTTCATTTGTTCTAAATCTTCAATCAACTTGGATTTAAACCAGAAAATATAGAACACAATGATGTGGCACAACCCTGTAACACTCCCCCTGCCAGTTCTTAAAATATCATGGCTGCTGGTTGCTTGCACTAAACATGGCCTCCTATTTGGCTTAAGACCAGCAATACTCATATAACTAATAACTATGCTCTAGAACAAGGCACAGGAAGGCTATTTTTTTGGACTGCAACTCCCAGAGTCCTCATACCACTGGCCATGCTGATTAGATTCTGCACAGTAGTGCAAGCAAGGAGCAGACATTTCATAATGGGATTTTAAGAATGGGAAGGGCAGAGGTTGTGCCACATTACACTATTTCGTTTTTTCTTGTCTAAAGAAAATGCAAGTTGAAGATTTATGATGCTCTTTTCTAGCCATAAACAACATAAATGGCACTGCTAATTCTATATGCGAACACATCCCTACGTGGCACATATTAGAACAACTAACTTCCCAAAGTGCTGCTCTAGCTTATAGCTCAATTATAACAGTTTTTAAATTTTTTTTAAAAAAAGTGAAGTTATTTATTAGTTTTAACACAAACACAAACAATATAATTCACAAAAAATTAAAATTAAACTAAAACTGAAATACAATAAAAACCACTAACTAAAACACTGAATATTCACTAATTAAAACACCACACGCTAACTTAATAAAACACAGAAGGGCTCTGACCACCCCATGCCAAACTTTAATGAAGAAAAAAATTAAAATAAAAAGGAAAAAAAATGATTCTACCATTACAGATCTACTAGAATTATTACTAATCATAGCCACAGATTATTGTATCAGTAGATTTCTGATTGCTCAAAAAGTCCGTAAATGGTTTTCAGTCTTTCAAAAAAAAATTCAGTTAGCTTATCCTTTAAAACCCATGTTAGTTTATCAATTTGGGCTAATTCAGCAGCCTAAACAGTCCATTCTCCCGTTGTCAGTGGGAGAATCCATTCAATCCATTTCCAGGTTTGAGCAAACAACGTTCTTGCTGTTGATATCATATATCATATATCAAAGAATTAATCCATATTCTTTATCCATAATACCCTGCAAAAACATTTCTGGTGACATTACAAAATCCACATTTAACACTTTTTGGATTAATATGTAAATCTTAGACCAATAACTTCTCGGCTTCTTATAAATCAACTCCACCTATGGAAAAAGGAACCCTCCTTATCTTGACATCTTCCATACTGATTTGAAACATTCTTAGACATCATTGACAGTTCATTTGGGGTGAGATACCATCATCTTATACATGTTTTCTTTTAAATTACTACACAAGGTATATTTTATATCTTTAGACCACATTTTCCCCCATTCCTCCATTTCAGCATTGTGCTCAAAGTTCTGGACCAACCTTATCATATACTCTTTTACAGGTTCATCTTCTGTCTCTAGTTTCTGAAGGTATTCCTACACTTTTTAAATTACATCATCATTGTTTTTACACAACTCAAAATAAAACTCATTTTCTCCAACCTCTATAGCTAAATCACTCTTGTCTTGATTAAATCTATCCTTAAGTTGCATATAAGCAAGCCAATTAAGATCCTTGCCTTGCTTAAGAAGCATTTCAGTTAATTTAAACTCCCAGCTATCTTGTTCAAAGTACAAAAGGTCATCATAAAACAACCATCTCTGAATTTCAACTCATTCTTTCTTGAAAAAGGCTTCCTGCAGTGAGGTAGCTAGCATTATCTTACAAAAAAAATTCTCTGCTTGTGTTTATACCAAACTCACAGAAGAGACTTTTTAATACAGTGATTTTTAAATTCAACTTGTGTCTGAACTTTATCATACCAAAGAAAACCATGCCACCCAAATCTTAAAGCATGATCTTCCATATCCAAGAATCTCTTATCGTTAAGCAGTATCAGTTCTTTCAACCATACAAAATAAGAGGCCAACCATAACAACTTTAAGCCTTCTCAATTCCACCTTGAAAAAAAGAAATATGATTTCTTTGTGAATGTAACATGCATCCCAAAATGACCTCATAGTAGCCTAGACATTTTTTTTCAGGCAGAGGTAAAGGTTTGCTTGGGGTGCTTCTGTCTAACTGTGGGTGATTCCTCTCCCACAACAACTCCTTGGTCAGGGGACTCTTATTCACTGGAGAGCATAAGGGCGAAGAAAGGGATAGGAAAGATCTTTGGGTGAATAGCCTTCTCTTTGTATGTATGTGAGTACATGCCTTTAAGTCATCTGTCAATTTATAGTGAGCCCATGAATTTCATAAGGCTTTTGTAAGAAATAATAATCAGTGGTCATTTTGCCAGTTCCTTCCTCTGAAATAAAGCCTCATTTAAAATATTCTTAAATGTTATTACCCAGCTAATAAGGGCAGGGACTTTTTAGTCCACTGAAAGTTTTTAATCCAAGTAACTAACTAGTTAGATGTTACAGCCATGACAGTCTTCTGTACTGGGGGAACTGTTTGTTTAGACGAGCATTTAATCATCTGAGAACCTACCAACAGTTGGAAGATGTACACTCCCTACACAGATCTGCCCTCAGTTTGTACTTGACCTCAGCATGTTGCTGTGAGCAATTTTCATAAAACCAAGTATGTCCATTCTCTGCTACAAAGCTAAAAATAACCAACTAGCAATACAGTTACTCACTGTCCCATATTTCAACAGAAAAATATGCTTCTGTGAGAGATTATACACTCTTGCCACCTGTTGGGCAATAAATAGATTTTTGTGGAACCATTGCATTCTATCTCTGTCCATTTTAAGAGAAATATGATTTTTTTTAGCAACAACAAATTGTACAAATAACATTATTACATTTTAACCACAAAAGCACAGATTTTGATTTGTGACTTAAAGTCACAGGCTCTAGCCTTTGATCAGTGTACATGATTTGGAGCTCGCTTTCTTGTCTTTCCTCACAGACCAGTCTCCACAGATCACACAACGGGACACATGTTCAAGAAACTAGCAAAAATCTGTGAGAGAACATTGGCAGAAGATGGGACTTTGAAATTTCTTTAACAAAATCGTAAATACCTTAAAAACCACCTCTCATTTAAAATGGAAGGAAGAATAAATAAAGAACTATATCCTTCTCTTTCATGCATCCTTCCCTTCACCACTTCCTTGTTGGTGGTACTTTGAGTAAGACAATCTTAATATGTCAGCAGGCACCGTTTGTCACTATGAGCAGCCTTACACAATCTAGCATCCTCCAGACATGTTGAACTACAATTCTCATCACCCCCAGCTGGCATGGCCCATGAGTGTGCCACCTGGACATGATGAGAGTTGCAGTCAACATTGTTGTTGTTGTTTGTTGTATTATTATTATTATTATTATTATTATTATTAAAAATATCACCTCATCCCCAGGTTGGGGAAGATTCAGAAAATGGAGGTACATCCTTCAGTCAAATCAACTGCTTCTAGTTTATGTGCAGAGTGAAGGCTACAACCTCTAGCTTCCCAAATTCAAAAACACAGGATCTGTAAGAATAGGAATTTTTTTTTTAAAAAATGACATAGCTAAACTTCATCTTCAATGCTAAGAAAACCTACAATGCCAATCTATAATGTTTTGTAGTTGTGTTGCAGATTCTATGCATCTTCTGCTTAGCTTGCTGTCATTCCATGAAATGCTGGGGTAAACATTTTTTGACTATGTAGGGCAGATTACAACACTGCACTTGGACAAACCGAAAGTGGAGCTCTGAGGGAACTCTGCTTGCAGACTGCGTACTTGCGAAGTTCTGGGTTGGGCTGAATATTATACAAGGAAGGAGAGATTTCACTATTGGGTTACATCCCCTAAAATCTTCCAGTCAGTATAGCCACTGCCTAGAGGATTCTGGAAGTTGCAGTTGAAGAAGCAGCTTTCCTAAGCCCTGGGATCAACCCTCAGCATATTTACCAGGGTGTGTGTGTTGGAATATTACTAAAGTATATTTCTCAACAAATGTATATAGGATAAGAATGGCAGGTGTTAACTCTTGTTAAAGCCACAGAAAGTTTATATTCCTCTTCATTTTTTCTGATAACCTGAAGAAGAGGTCCCAGGATGAAAAAGAACAGGTTGCTTACCTGTAACTGTAGTTCTTCGAGTGGTCATCTGTGCCCTCATACATTAGGAGCTTTAGCGTTCGGAAGATTCTAGAGCTCGTTAGTTTGGTGGGAACCCCTCCCCCATGCTGGTATCGTGCATGCTCAGCCCGCTGAGTAACGGTCTCTCCTCAGTTCCGGTCCACCGAGTAGAATGGGACCTGAAAAAGAGGGGAAGGTTGGGCTGGCATGTATGAGGGCACAGATGACCACTCAAAGAACTACAGTTACAGATAAGCAAACTTCTTCTTCGTGGTCTCTGTGCCTCATACATTAGGAGACTGTGTAGCTTACCAGCAGGATGGTGGGTCAGGTCCCAGGTCCTACAGAACAGAAGCCAGCACAGCACGTCCAAATCGAGCATCCGTCCGGGACCGACAGTCCAGCCTGCAGTGGCGCAGGAAGGTCGATGGTTGGGACCAGGTCGCCACACGGCAGAGTTCCTGCAGATCAACTCCTCACAGGAGGGCAGCAGATGTTGCCACGGCTCTTGTGGAATGAGCCCGAAGAAGGTCTGGCGGAGGCTTCTTGGCAAGCTCATACGCCAGGTGTATCGTCTGGGCCACCCACTTGGAAGAACGCTGGGTGGACACCTTGTGGCCTCTTCGGCGCTTGCCATAGCACACAAAAAGGTGGAGGGGTCTGTCTGTAAGAGGCAGTCCTGTCCTTATAGAATGCCAGGGCCCGACGGACATCCAGGGAGTGAAGGGAGCACTCCAGAGGTGCAGTCGGGTCTGGGTAGAAGGTGGGCAGGATGATGTCCTGGCTCAGATGGAAGCTGGACACCACCTTTGGCAGGAAAGAGATGTCAGGTCGAAGGACCACTCTGTCTCTGTGGAAGACGAGGTATGGCTCATCAGACCGAAGTGCTGTCAGCTCTCCCACCCGCCTGGCAGAGGTGACCGCCACTAGAAAAGCAGTCTTCATGGCGAGCAGCCTGTCATCTGCTGTCGCCATCGGCTCGAAGGGTGGCCTCATCAGCTGCGACAGCACCAGCGATAGCAACCATGGCAGTAGCGGTTGCGATACCGGCGGGTAGAGGTGCTGTAGACCCTTCAGGAACTGCTTGATGGTACCATCCCTGAAGAGAGCAGCTGATGGGGATTGTGGTGGTTGGTATGCCACGATCCCGGCGAGGTACACCTTCAGCGACGGGAAGGTCAGGCCCTGCTGTTGGAGGTGCAGGAGGAAGTGGAGCACGGTACGCAGGTTGACAGGCGAAACCAGCTCTCAACGTTCCTCAGCAAAGGCAACGAAGCGCTGCCACTTGTAGTGGTAGTTGCGGTGAGTCGACTTCTTCCTGGCCGCGGTCAAGACGTTCCCGATGACAGGGTCGTCTACGGTGATATCCTCCAGGCATGGAGGACCAAGAGCGGCAAGTCCAGGTGCAGCACGAGACCGTTGGAGTGGGAGAGGAGATCCAGTACTGTCAGGAACCGGAGGATTCGTCACTGGATGGCCTCGAACAGGGGCCCGAACCAGTGCTGCTTCGGCCAGTATGGTGCCACGAGAACCACGTCCGCTCGGATCTTCACTATCACGCGGCCCAGGAGGGGGAACGGAGGGAAGGCGTAGAGAAGTCCCTCGTTCCACTGAAACTGGAACACATCGCCGATGGAGTGGTGATCACAGCCGGTCCTCGAGCAGTACCGACGGCACTTTGTGTTCTCGCTGGTGGTGAAGAGGTCGATGGTCAGCTCGCCCCATTGGTCTTGGAGCATCTGGAAGGTCTTGCTGGACAGAGACCACTCGTGGTGGGATGAGGTGTCGCTGCTGAGGGTGTCCGCTGTGGTGTTCTCCTGCCCCGCCAGGTGAACTGCCACCAGATGGATCCGTAGCGAGACGCACCAGTCCAAGAGATCGAGGGCAATGTTGAGGAGACTGGTGGAGTGAGTCCCTCCCTGTCTGTTCACGTAGCAGATCGCCGTCGTGTTGTCGGTGAGGATCAACACCATGCAGCCATGTAGGTGACGAAATGCCTGCAGAGCTTTTGAAATGGCCAGCAGCTCGAGAGCGTTGATGTGAAGGGCCGTCTTGCATCCGATCCACTGACCACGGACCCTGAGGTCGCCAGAGTCTGCTCCCCAGCCGAAGAGCGAGGCATCTGTCGTCACCATGACCGAGGGGTTGTGCTCCCGGAACGGCATGCCGGACAGGAGGTGGCAGTATGACTGCCACCACAGTAGTGACTGGCGTACCTGTTGAGGCAGCTGGTAGCAGCGAGACTGAGGATCGAAGGCTCTGATGAACCAGTGCTGAAGCGGCCGTGCGCGCAGCCTGGAGAGGTAGATTATGGCGGTCGTGGAGGCCATGTAGCCGAGGAGCTGCTGTATTGTCCTGGCTGATACTGTCGGAGCGTGGAAGGCAGCGGACGCTGCCCGATAAAGCGTCCGCGCCCTGTCTATCGGTAAGTAGGCCCTCGCCGATACCGCATCTAGGGTCGCCTCAATGAAGTCGAGAACCCTCGTGGGCTCGAGATAGGACTTCTTCAGATTGACCCTGAGTCCAAGCCGAGTGAGAAGGGTCAGAGTCCGGTGGATGTCTTGATATAGTTTCCGTTGGCAGGATGCCACCAATAGCCAATCGTCCAGGTAGGGGTAGACAGAGACGCCTTTCGTCTGCAGGAGACACGATGGGGGCCATACACTTGGTGAATACCCGTGGTGCAGTCGAGAGGCCGAACGGCAGCACCCGGTACTGGTAACAAGTGCCGTCGACCGTGAATCGCAGGTACTGCCTGTGCTGCAGGCGGATGGAGATGTGGAAGTAGGCGTCTTTGAAGTCGATGGACGCGAACCAGTCCCCTCTCCGGAGGAAGGGCAGGATCGAGGGCAGCGTGACCATCTTGAACCTCTTCGGGCAGATGTAGTCGTTCATCCCTCTGAGGTCTAGAATGGGCCGCAGGGATCCGTCTGCCTTCGGTACCGTGAAGTACCTCGAGAAGAAGCTGGTGGTCTTGGATGAAGGCGGAAGTGCCTCGATCGCTCCCTTTTGCAGGAGGGACTGGATCTGTTCCAGCAGGGCCGAGCTGGCCGGGGTGGAGTAATAGACACCCCGCAGCGGAATATCCTGGAACTCTATGACGTATCCCAGGCGGATGATGGTAAGCACCCAGAAGTCCACAGTGATCTTCCGCCATTGGGCGAGGTGCCTGGCCAGGCTCAGTTGGTGGTGAAAGTCTGCTGGAAGGCTGAAGGTTGGCATCGGTGGTGTCCTGCTGATCCCATCAAAATCGTGACTTCATCCCAGATGAAGACTTGAGGACAATGACGGGCATCGTCGCGGAAGCCTTCGTGGGGCGGATGAGGTCTGCGGCCCGGACGCGGTTGATCGGGGAGATCGCGGCTGGTAGGCGGAAGAGGAGGAGGATCTTCACGAAGACCTGGGGCGAAACCACAGCGAGACTGGGCTGGCTGGTTAATGCCCATTTTCATCGCGGTCAGACGGCCTTAACGAGGTGGTCCATGGCCTCGTCTGGAAGAGCCCCTGGCCATCGAACAGGAGATCTTCGATTCATCAATGGCTGTCCTCCTGTAGGCCAGATGACCGAAGCCGTGTGTGCCGTCGGAGGGCCACGGAACCAACCATCACTCTCGAGGTAGCCTCCACAGCATGCCTCGAGGAGGCGATTTGTTGATTTGCAACCGCGACGGCCTTGCTGAAGAGTTGCGTAGCGGCGGCATGGGACTCGGGCAGCTCGGTTAGGAGCAGGGTGAGTTGGTACAGTATATTACGATGGTATGCCGCGAGTCATGCCATTGTATTCAGGGTCCTGGCCACCAGGGAAGACGCGGAGTAGAAGTGCCTTCCATAGGCATTGAGTTTCCAACCTTCACGGTCCAGAGGGGTGGTATGTGCTCGATTGCCTCCCTTTGTCTGGGCCAACTCCACCACGATGGAATTCGGTACAGGGTGGCTAAAGAGGAACTCCGCATTCTCTTTTTGTGTCCTGTACAGATGCTCCAGCCAGTGTGGTATCGGCTGCGCTGATGCCGGTTTCGCCCATGGCTGCTTCATTGTCTCGACAAGCGTTGGTAAGAAAGGCAGTGGTGTGGTCGACGGTGGGCCGGCCTTAAGATATTGGAAAACCGGGTCCTGCGCTGCTGGAGCCAGCCCTGTCACCTTCAGAACCAGGGCTGTGGCCATACGGAGGAGGATCACCGAAAATTGCTTTACATCTTCCGGGGCGGACTCTGGAGCAGGTTCTCCAAAGGCCAGCAGAGGCGACTCGTGTGAGGACGGAGTCAACTCTGCGGCGTCCAAGTCAGACTCATAGGAGTCGGAAGACGGAGTCGGGGACCTCTCCTCTGCTCTCTCCTGAGATGGCTGACGCGCAGGTGGGGCCAGGGTCACTGTCGGTACCGTGGACTGCTCCGGTATCGAGGTAGCCGCCGTAGATGGTATTGGCGTTACCTGCAGGGGCACCACTGAGGGCCGAGGGCGGTGGGCAGACTGCGTTGTTGATGTCGCCGAAGTCGTCATCTGGGCCACAGTGGTCTGTGGTGCTGGACGAGTTGCAGTCACGGTCGTCCTCGGAGGCGGTGAGACTGCCCTGTAGCAAGGTGAGGGCTCCCGGGACCTCCAATGATGCGGCGAGTCGGAGCAGCACGGTAATTGGCTCGGCATCCATTCGCAGTACGAACGATGGGCCTCCCTGGGTGGCGACCGAGACCGGTGTCGTGGTGACCAGTACTGAACGTCAGGATGGTACTGGTCCCTGTACGACGGGGAATAAGAATAGTAAGATCCCGCCGGCTTGTGCCAAGGGTGCTCCTGGCCATACCTTCCTAGGTAGGAGTATGCAGGCTTCCCAGAGTGGGCCCTCTCCAGGCGTATCTCCCAGTGTCGTGGGGATGGAGGCCTGGCTCTCATGTCAGGAGAGTGGGATGCCCCGCGTCCAGAGGCTGGCCCATGAGAGGGCGATGGTCGATATCTGACCGTAGCCTCCTCCCGGCGGTTGGCCGACGAACGGCGATCCAGCAGGATCACCTCAGCCATGAGCTCTGGTGGCTTGGAGGGCAAGGCATCCATGGCCTGTTCCTCTTCTGATGCCTCGAGGACCTCTTGCTCCTCTGGGAGCTCCTCAAGTTCCTCGGCAGGCTGGGTGGGCGGAGGTGTTATATGGTGAGTCTCCTTCTGGGGAGAGCGCCTCTTCTCCTTCCTCTTCTTTTTCTTTTCTTTGTTCTTCCCGGTGTCCTGAGGGTGAGGATATTTTTTCTGGGCCAGAGTCAGCGGCTTCGGAAAGGTTGAGGAGGCCTGTGAGCCTGCAGGGTCCTCCCATGCTGACAGAGCCGATATCTTGGGGATCTGTGGCAACTTCATTATCGGTACCGAGCCTGGTACCAATGAGGTGGAAGGCGTGGCAGCCGCCGTCGCCGCTGATGAAGAAGCCGCCAGGCGTCCTGGTCTCTCGGCCATGGTATCAGGTTTCTGGGCACAGAGGGACTCCTCCCAACAGTGCGACTTAAGTCTGGCGGAACAGTTACGGAGGGTCCGATGTGTAAACTGTCGACAGACCGGGCAGGACTGGATGTTATGCCCTTTGCCTAAACAAAAAAGACACTCGCTGTGGTTGTCGGAGAGGGCAGCCTTCCTTCCACAGGAGGTGCAGTGCTTGAAGAGGGCCGACATAAACCGACAGCGGATAGATGAGGAAGAAGGAGGGGAAGTACGAAATCGTCAAACACAAGTCCAAGATCCGAAAACCGTAGTCAAGCCAGAAAAGTAATCAAAACCAGTCGAAAATACCAAAGCTGAGCCGAAATCCGAAGAGAGTAGTCGAAAAAGCCAAAATCCGAAGTCAGAAAGCCAAGAATTGAACCAAAAGCACAAGCCAACGAAAGAACCTTCTGTTCGCAACGGTGGACAAGAAAGAACTGAGGAGAGACCGTTACTCGGCGGGCTGAGCATGCTCGATATCGGCATGGGGGAGGGGTTCCCGCCAAGCTAATGAGCTCTAGAATCTTCCAAACGCTACTGCGCAGGCGCGAAAGCTCTTAATGTATGAGGTACAGAGACCACGAAGAAGAAGCAGAGTTCTGCACACAAAGGATGAGATTAGGACATTAAATGGCTTAATAACAGAAATGTTTTTAAAGTCAGTAAAATTGGCACTGTTGTATTTTAAAGAATTTTATATTTTTAACAGATTGCACACCACCCAGAGAATTTCATTTAATAGGTGTTTTTACAATGCAGGAAATAAACGAGTAAAGAGTATCTATCCTCCTCTAATTTTTACTACTCATCTGGTTCGATGTTTTCTATCATCATCATCATCATCATCATCATCATCTTTCTATCCTGCTTTTCTCCCCGAGGGGACTCAAACGGCTTACAAATGTAAAAAACATAATTAAAAACTGTAATATACAAAAGTTAAAACACATATTAAACATCAGTAATGATTAAAATAATGTTAAAATACATATTAAAAACAGCATACAAAAAGCAACTAAATAGCAATTAAAATAACCAGCACCATCCTATATACAGATTACATATTAAATGCCTGCTGGAATAGGAATGTATTTAACTGTTTCCTGAAGGTAGGCAGGGAGGGTGCCAGTCTAACCTCTTTGGGCTGGGAGTTCTTACTTATTCCCAAACCATTTCAGCTTTTACTTACTACACTTATTTCTCATATTTCTTCCATGCTGGAATACAAGGTTCTCAGGAGGTCTTTCATCCAGGCACTGGCCAAATCAAGCCCTCCTTTGCACCAGCAAGGTAGCAGTACCACGTGTCCTGGGACAACCTTTTCCAACCTGCTGACCTTCATGTCTGTTGAACCACAATCCTGATAACAGGATAGGGAAAGTGGAAGCTGTCATCCAACACATTCAGAGGACATCAGGTTGGGAAGATTTCCTTGGAGTCCATCATACTGAAACTGGATTTTTCCCTAATGGCAATTTAATTTTTTTAGCATATTTAAATACATTTCCTTAGGCAAACAGAAAAATATATCCCCCTTCCCATTCCTCAAATACCAGCAGTAACTGCGACTGCAGTAAGGCAATATTAGCATGACTGTAGTTGTTGTGTGCCTTCATGTCATTTCCAACTTATGGTGACCCCCAGGTGACCCTATCACAGGGTTTTCTTGGCAAAGCTTATTCACAGGGGGTTGCCTTTGCCTTCCTCTGAGGCTGAGAAAGTGTGACTTGCTCAAGGTCACCCACTGGGTTTTCATGGCTAAGTGCGGATTTGAACTCTGGTCTCCAAAGTCGTTGCCCAACACTCAAACGATCATTCCACACTGGCTCCATTATTGGCATGATTACTAAATACAAAACTTTCAACTTGGTATTGAACTACTTAAAACTTCCTCTGAAGAATATCGCTTGGCTCTCATTCTATGGCTATTCCAGAATGCCCACCTCTATAGTTAAAATGCTTTTAAGAGTTAGATGTTGAACTTGTCTAAACGAATAAATAATCAAAGTGGTTCTTACATTAGTCAGACCTTGCAGTTTAAATTGGGATAAGCTTGTGAAAATTATCATCTAGATTTTGCACTGCTTGGACACTGAATAGATCCAGAGAGTGATGGAAATGAGAGATGAGCTCTCCATCAAGAATATCATTACACACTGATAAGTACTTGTAGCCTGGTACAAAGTGTTCTTAACTATGTAAATTTAAGCCAATAATTATAGAATTATTTTATGTAAAAATCCTTTTAACATTTAATTCTGAACTGATGAGAACCTAGGGAGTACTGAGATAGCTGTTACTCAATGAGAGGAAAGTAGTGAGTTTGCCCACATGGGCCCTGCGGATAAATCAAGCATCACTGCACCAAACAGACACTGAAATTAAAGAAGAGAATATGCATGCAGTTGGTTCAACTGGCATCCATTAAAGCTAATAACAAATCATCTTCACAAGTTACTAGGTCTGAATTATCAAATCAGCAAAGAAAACAACATCCGTCCACTTTTACACTCCAGTGGAAGGGGTGGTTTCTCGCAGCAGGGCTGCAGAGACTCACCATCTGGAGAATAAATCGAGTGTGAAGTACAGTATAGCTTGGGACCAAGCTCCGTGGCAGCAGCTCAGCAGTTAGTTCATTAGTTCCAAACTTCTAGGGATTAGACTGGTCTCAGTTCTACTGTCGGATGGAATAAGACAGACAGAATGCAAGACAGGGGAAGAAAGTGACAACTAAGACGGAGCTTTATTTACAGAACTTCCCCAAAACAAATGCCTTAAATAATACCATCACTACAAAGTCAAACTGTCTGAATTAGCACCACAAAAAAAGCCTGAACACCATACAAAAAGTTTTGTGAATGGAGGAAACTTTCCCTTTGAAATGAGAGGAGATCCACACAGATCTGAAAAGGGAAAGGTAATCCATAGCATTTTTAAAGAAGTAGTTAGATCAAGATGTCTTTATAGATAATTTTTTCTGGGTTTGGGAGGGAGAAAGGACGCAACTTCATTTTCTGCTTTCATGTTTTTTCTATCCAACTCATTTCATTGTCTCTCCTTGTAGTTGCTAGAATAAAAATGCCTCAGTAAACAAGTACTTATCTATCAGTGTTGCATTAAGTTGTACAGTAAGCTAACAATACTATCAATTTCTGTATCAAGCATTACTACAGTTCAGGTATAAATTCCAAAATCCGTCTATTTTCTGTTATGGTGTTAGGAGGAAAGTGAGAAGCTCAGAAGGAAATGGGAATGATCTGTGTTGGCAAATTAAGGGAAAGAGCGCTGAACTATGTTACATTGCTTTTGTAGAGATGAATACAATCATAATTATAAAGCACCACAGAAATTAACATTGCAAAAAATAATAACAACAAAACCATAGCTTAGAATCTAATTTTGCTGGGGTACTTAAGCTCAAATTGTGCTATCTCAACAAGACTGGTTAATTACAGGATCTTTCAATTCATGAAATGCTTTTTTTTTTAAAAAAAAAGCAAAGCAAAACAAAACACTAAAACAAAACCCCGATCTAGTACAGTGGCAAGCAGATTGTAGCTTCTGTCTGATGGCTAAGGGTAACTCCGTACATTTCACATGGCAGTAGAAAATTAATTACTGTAGTCACAGTCAGAGTTAGCTGTTTTGTGACAGTACTGACATGATAAAACATGCAATTATGATTTAATGTTAGTCCCCTGTAGTGGTTTGTTTATGCAGCCTGACAGTACTGATGCTTTTGTCTCTTGTCTGTACTGAGTGCCACCATACTCTAGACTTCAGCTTTCCTTTGTCAAAGTCAGCCTACATATTTCTTAAAGAGGGTCATTACTCTAGCAGGATTCGTTTGTGCCAAGGGGAAAGAACGTGAACTTCTTTTACAAGCCAGTGTCCCTTTCCTTGAAATGCCAACAGCTGAATGGTCAGGTCATTTTTGTCTCAGGCTTCCTGCTGAGAATTTAACTGGGACAGATAATCACCATTACTGTCAAAGAAACTAAGGGGGGAATCAATGCTGAACAATTTCTCTATCAATTTATTTTAGAAAAAAAAGGGTAGCAAAATGTAGTTTTGTGTTTCCTTTTCCACTTGCATTTTGAAGATATATTTAGAAGAGTAAATCTTCAATGCTGAACTTGGAGATGTCCCAGTGAAAAGGGAAACTTACAATGAATTGCTGCGTTGCTGCCTGCTTTTTTTTGAATGAAAAATCTTCAGTGCAGTGTTGTGAGCCTTGTATTCCACACTGTACAAGCCTTCATAAAGCCATCACCAGATCAAAAGAATTTTTCATATATTTTGATTCTATCTCCCTTTTGTTGTATTTAAATTATATTCCAGACACAAATTAATTTCATACAATTTTACCTTTATTGAGTGTTCCTTTTCTTTTACAATAATCAACCTCAGAATGGAAAAAAAAAATAGCACTGAGAATGAAAAATGAACGAAAGAGACCAAGCTTCCTTTCTTGTGTCATCACCACTGGCAGGACGTGCAGACAATACGGGCTAAGTAGAATTTGATATACAGAGGAGGGATCGTACATGGCTGTTTTTTGTGGAAGTGGGGCATGCAGCATACGAAATTCTATACTCAGGATGTGGCTGTGTGTGAGAGAAACAGGGTATATTGGCCATTATCATAGAGCAATTAAGTATTTAGAAGGACCTGAGAATCAAGATGTGAAGAACATGCATAATCCAGACTCTGGAAACATGCAGCCATGAATCTACTGATGATCATCATCAGATCACAATTGTCAGTGGAAATTATTAGACTTCTATTGCTCTCGTTTCTCATCTCAGCCCTTCCCCGAGCACTTTCTGCACTTCTCCTTAGTATGCTCTAGGACTGGTCAGAGCCGAGTTTCAGAGCCCATACTCTGCTATCTACTCCTTACATAAAAAAACAGGTCTTCCTCATTTACTTGCTAAGCACTCATTAAGGAGAAGCTAACATAAATCCATCTGACTCAAATCTCAGTAATCTGAAAAATACAACCATTAAAAAAACCTAACAGAACAGTGTAATGAATGAAAACTAAAGGTTAATTCACCATCCCAACCACTTTGAATGAACTGCTTCTAAAATGGTGAGCAGTGTGATCTCATCAATAACATCTCAGAGTAAATAAGCTACAGATAGGACTGTGGTGGATTATTTGATCATGTGTTTCAATCAAAAGTACATTATCATCCTTCAGTACTCTTGATAGGAGGGAGGTGTCTATCACAGTGGCAACTAGTAACTTCTAAGTCAGTAGCTCAATTACTCTGGTCTTTAAAAGAGCTAACTATGGTACTGTACCCTGCACCTGAAACAGGTTCAACAAACTGGATAGCTCATTCGAACTACAACCCAAAGTGCATTCATTACTGTACCGGCATGGAAATCACCAGCTGCTACTGATCTATCAGATATCTGGGTAACATCACAGAATGAAAAGGTGTGCTTAAAACTTATACCACAGAAACTCCTTTGAGTAATTCTTAAACTTTGTTTCTGCAAGCAAAAACCACCCAACTCTACCAGGAAAAACCCCATCTTTTAAAAGATTGACACAGTATATTCTATCATCCAGTACTGTTATTTTAGGAAATAGAATTGCATGGTCTAACCAAAAAAAAATAAATGTTTTGGCTGGACTACAACATAAATCATCTCTTTAAGATCACAATGCAAGAAAGCATATGAGAAATTTGTTTTTCAGAGTGTAATCATAATACAAAAGGAACAAACATTAAAATATTTAAAAACACATTTCTTCAAAGGACAAGAACAATCTGTGTTAAATTAAATATTTAAAAAATGCCCCATCTCTCTATAGATCTATATATGTTGTTTTCATTGTTGTTGCTGCATTGTCTTCAAGTCATTTTTGACTTATAGAGACGCTAAGCTGAACATATCATGAGGTTTTCTGGGGCTGAGAGTTGTGAGTTAGCCAGAGTCACCTGGTGGGTTTCCATGGCTCATTGGGAAATCAAACCCTGGTCTCCAGGGTCATAGTACAACATTCAAACCACTATACCATGCTGGATTTCTGTCTCTCTCTATATCTATCTATCTATCTATCTATCTATCTATCTATCTATAATTTTTATCCCACTTTTCTCACAAAACTGCAACTCAACGGAATCAATGACTAAATAAATAAATAAACAAACAAACAAACAAATAAATAATCACAAGTTATAACATAAAAATACAATTAAGCATATCCTGTTAAAACAAATGAACAACCAGAAGTATGTCAATTAAAATCTGACCGTCCCTCTTGTTAACAATATATCTTTCATCAGTTGCTAAAAGCCTGTTCGAATGAAAAGAGGGGTTTTTTTTAAAAAAAGAAAACAAATTTTAGAAAACATTTTCTAAAACTTATTAAGCTTTCTAACTTTGCAGTGCCGTAACGTCAGAAAAAGACATTAGGAAGAAGAAAATAACCTTCATCTCCAATAGCTAGTTGCTGTTAAAATTCTAAGTCCAACACCAATCTACTGCATCCAACACTAGAGGAGAAGTGTCATCATCTTATTGTTCTTGTAATTACCTTTTCCATTCTCCAAGGATGTGCAAGGACAGCTATCAGTTAACCTTCTCTACCTCATCATAAATATTGTTTTCTCAAGCATTTGTAGATTCTCTTCTGCTCCAGACTCCATATCTCATTGTATGCTTTTAGGGATCATATCATCTCTGCTTTATGCATTGCACATCTTTGTCACTAAAAAGGCAATGACCAAGAGCCATCTACGGTCAAATGTGACCAAGACAAGGATGAATACTCATAAAAAACATGTAACCATCCCAATATAGCCTGGTTGACAATGTAGATGTAGGTGTACATCTGGAAGCGCTTTTCAGATCTGTGTTCATTACCTTTGTAATGAAAACACACAGCTCTCTTTTGGTGAACTGGGGTGAATGTGGATGAAATCACATAAAAATCTATGTATTAAGTCAGGCATTGTAAACAACTGTACTACAATACAGACAGAAAATTGGTTGTTTTTCCCCCTTTACCCTGTTGGAAAGGGATGTTTTCCTGATCTCTTATCTTTGTTGCATTTTAATTCTTGCATTTTGGATTTTAATCCTTTTTTTTTTTTTTTGCTTCTATAAGCTGTCAGAAGTTATATAAATTGATGAGTAGGCCTATATAAATGCAGCAACAAAGAAACAATAAACTTCTTATGCTGTATTAACCTTATTTGAAAAATAACAAATACATTCCTCTCTTTCAGTAGTTTTAAATGTGTTCTTGATCTAGCATTATACAACTACACTGGCCTGTTCCTATAACATTTTGGAAGTCTGCACTGTAACAGCTCTATGGCACTTGACTATCTCTGTGTTCTGGGGCACCCTTCTAATTTAGTTTTTAACTTAAAAGAAAAATAATTTGGATTGTTTTATTCAGGTATGGAATATGTCTGGCTTCTCACTGCCACTGAAATGGCAAGAGGTGCATATTAATTGGCCCTTTTTTCCATACTGGGTGCTTTAAAAAAATGTACAGTGCTCTGTGAAAGTTTGTGTATCTATCCATTTTATTCAGTGTCTTATTAATTAAGAAACT
Source organism: Iguana delicatissima (assembly GCA_948472985.1). NCBI lineage: Eukaryota > Metazoa > Chordata > Lepidosauria > Squamata > Iguanidae > Iguana > Iguana delicatissima. Next base: position 212,809 of record CAOKZL010001800.1, read on the forward strand.
AAACCTTGCTTCTTCTTTTTAACAAAGTGGAAAAATGTCTTGTAGGCAGGTAGACAGTTACTTCTTGACCTCATAAAACCAGCTAAAAAGCACTGTCCACAGCCAACTTTTCCTTCAGTCTAGCAGTACTGTTTTTAATTGTTTTTCCCAAGTTGACACTAGAGAGAAACTTGTTTGTTTGTTTGAACAAACTGAGGTCATTTCTATAGCAGCCCCATTCCCCTTGGCTTCATTTTGAGTTCTGCCTCTCTCCCCATTGCTCTTAGCTGGATTCTGTCTGATTTATTTATTTATTTATTTACTTACTTACTTACTTACTTTATTTATTTATTTTTGAGCAGTTATACCTACTCTTCAGCCACAAAGGCTCTTAGAGCAACTTACAAATTGTTATTTTGACAGTTCCCTGTCTTCAGGCTCACAATCTAAATAAGAAATAACATACAAGGAAAAGGGAATGGCAGTGGGGGAGGTGATCTAGGCCCCCAGATACTACCTATTCTTCTCTCCCCCTGAGGCCAGGGCAATGGCAGTTGGGACGGATGGGGGGGCCTTCCATCTGCTTCTGAGCCCACTGATGTGATATCCTCCCCAAAAATGAATCAAGGGCTTTCCCCAAGGTCTGGAGGATTCCATTTCTGTTCTGTGGGTAACAACCTGCACAGCCAAGAGAGCTGTCCACTATCAGTTCAGCACCCAACCTCATCCACCTTCCCAGTCATTCCTTTTCCATACAGTGATGTACAACTTGATAAAATGTCTTCTCTTCAAAAGAGATTGTACTTTTGAAACACTGAGATAGGAGCGTCTGAACATCCTGCTCTGGTGTACTGATGAGTTTTCTAAATTTTTAAAGTGTACTGAATAATAGAAAGAGAAGAAGAAGGAGCAAGAGATATCTCTCCTGCCACCACCATTCTTGCTTTTGTTTTCCAAGCTGTTAACTTCCAATGTGACCTGCAAATCTTGGATCACCTTGCAAATCAGGTGGAAAAGGTTAATTTCTTCCACTAAAAAAATGTCAAGAATGGTCAAATGTTTCATGTCACCCCCTTCTCCACTTTGGCACATCCCGATTCTTTAATTAAAAAACATCACCACCAAGATCCATTACATCACGCAGCTTTCATATAACCACCATCTCTTTGCTGCTATGGTTAACACAATTATGTCCTATTTTTGGAATCATATTCCAAAATACCACATAGCCATTATGTTAAAGCAAGGTTCTCTCTTTTCTGTTGCTTATTTGACTTTTTCTTTGGCTATGTTTTAGGAATTTAAATTATGTTGGTTGTTTCTTGGCTGCCTTTCCCTTGACCCTTTTAACTTTTTGAAAGCCAAGTCTTCTGTTTGTTCAAGCAGGAGCAAATCTCCCTTTACAGTTCCAAAATATTCTCCTTCAATCATCATCATCATTTTCAGGAGAAGCTTTGTGACAATTTTCAAGCAATTTATGTCAGAACCGTATGCATTCTGCAGTCATGCACAGGCACACACACACACTCCCCAACTTAGATAAAATGTGCAAGTTAAACTGTTTTCATGCACTTAATTATATTAGGTAAAATCATGGAAAGACCTTCAAGATTCATCTAGTCCAACCAACTGCTCAGTGTATGATCTGCTATGCAAGATACAGCAAGAGCGTTCCCTACCGTTGCACAGCCCCTGCTTCAATACCACCAGTGAAGAGTTCACCAGCACTGTCCACCAAGAGGTTCTAGCCTTCTATTCTGGAACAATAGATAACTTATTTTTTCCATCTTCACACAATTAAAACCTACTGTCACATCCTCCCTTACTCTTCCTTTCTTCCGGCTACAACGTAACACACCTTTTCCAATTGCACTTTATATGAATTCCTGGTCTCTGATCTGAACAAGATAGAGTTTGTCAATGCCCTTCTTATAATGAGGTACCCAGAACTAGATATGTACTCTACATTGTTGGAATACATTGTAACTATGACTTCCTATGACATAGACATTGTGCTTTTTTATAATGTGTTCTAAGATTGCATTAGCTTTCCTAGTAGTTACATGGTACTGTGGCTCACATTCTGCTTGTGATCCTCTAAGACATAGAGTCTAAAACATTTAGATCCTGTCCACATACAATGTGGCTAAATCATTATACAGGAGGCCCACATCTAATGTTCTGGGACCCTTCGCATTATATGGTTTTCGTGTATAATGTGAAACTCTTTTTGTCTTACTTGAAATGAATGAGGGGGCATCACAGCCACCAAAAACCATCAGTATCGACCTTCTGACATACAGGTATCAACAGAAGAGGAAAATTCATCAGAAGGAGGGTCATCGGAAGGTAGTTCTGGATTGTAGCTCCAGGATGATGTACATGGTTCAATGTCAATATCAAGTCCAGAACTTTTCTCTTCTTGCTTAAAGAAAGCACTTTTTGGATTGTCTTTGGCTTACCTAGAATGCCAGCATCCCCATTCATACACATTGGGACCATTATTAAATAGCAAGACCACTTCACCAGCACGACCACTTCACCAGCTACAGCCAAGCAGCTGAACACGAGGTAGCATGAGGTGGCACCAGCCACTGACACCAGATACCACATACAACATCAACAGCATGAGAAGCCAGCGCCAGATACTGCCAGCAATGCCAATAGCATGAGGACCCAGCAGCAGATACCACAAGCAGTGTCAACAGTGAGAGCAGGGGGTCAGCAGTACCAGCTACTGCAAGCAGAGCAAGCAGCACTGAAAATCAGCAGCAGATACTACAAAGCAGCAAGCGATATCATGAGCAATGTGGCCATTATGAGGGAGGGCTTTCTGTATAATTGAAACTGTGTGAAACAAACTTGCATCAAACGTGGGCCTACCATAAAACCTCTATGTAATTCTTGTCTTCCCTGCGCCCTTGGCTTTTGCTAGTCACGGGAATGGAGAAGACAAGAACTACACAGGGCACAGAAAAAATTATTTTCACCAATTGAAATACTGATCAACCACTTTGTCTTTTAAAGTTACAAACATAGTTAACATACTTATTTTGTCATCTTCATATTTAAAAAAACTTTGTATTTTAATATACTTGTATTTTACTTATACTTGTACACATGATACAAATATCCAGATGTATGTTTACAGTGAATATTTATTTACTTAAACATAGCTATCTGATCCAATCTCAGGGCTAAATTTTACAAATAGTTCTGCACATTTTCAGTGAGTTCAGGACACACCCAAGGAAATGCTGGCTTTGGAAGAGGATAATTGGTGATAATTCCCAAGTTCCCAGTTATTTTATGAAAAATTAACTAGGTCATAACGTTCAGATATATTATCATCCAAGAATAATTTCCCATAGTACATCTTGCCCAAGTTGGAATTTAAAATGAGATTCTGCCTTTATGTTGCAGAACATTTAGCAGCATAGGTGCTCAAAGTCAGAAGGGCACTGTAGGTGTATTTACATATTTCTTTTTTTAAAAAAATGTTAGCTCTTATTCCCATGATGACCAGACCATCTGACCAACAGCCTTTTGTTTACTGAGGAACTTCCATATTTGGATAAGTTATCTGAATTATTTCTTGAAAACACTGAATGTGGTTGCTATTTCCTTTCCAAATGTAAACACCTCTCTTGTGCCTGAATGTTCCTTCAGGTGGTAGTTTCCATGGTGTCTGGTCCTATGGAGTGAAGGCAGTGCACTGAACAAAATTATAACTTGCAGTACATATATTCTGATATATAATATACACACAGCACCATTAGTGCACATCTACAAACATGACAAGCTAGGAGATAAAGCTTGGAAAAACACTACACTTCTTCTGAAAGCTCACTAAAAAAGGCTCATGAATACTGAACCAACTGTGATCTGAGCTGAGACTGGCTACCCTATCACTAGTACTGATGGGTTAATCCCCTTGATGTAACTCGAGCTCTTTCTCAACAGTTTACTTTTTAAAGCATAGGTACGTGTGCATAAATGAACAAATGTTCTGTTTGTTTCTAAACACCATCTAAAACAGGTCAGAAGGCCCATATGAGGAGCGGGGGGGACAAGCCTAATAGCTAAACCAGGATTTGTCTCACTGGTATGTTGGTCTGTTCCACTAACTGAGAAACTGGGTCCATTATAGCTCAGCTGAGGAATCCTCTAAAACTATTTCTTTAATTGATGTCTATCTTCACTCTAATGTTTCATTGGGCATGCAGAGATAAAGGTCAGCAGCCTGCTTTTTAAAAATGGAAATCTGAGATCCCTGGAACATGATATACTAAATTTAACACCTATATCTATATTTGCACAGAGAGACTGTGGCAACATGAAGTACACACAGCCTAGGTTTTACTACATTATCCCCACCTACTTCGACAGCATTTTTATATCACTGTGGAACAGAACACTGAACAAACTGAGAAAAACACCTTCTATCCAACAGAGCTGCAATCTCTCCCGGCTACATTTTTCAGTCACTACGCATGTGACCTAAAAGCTCAGTTCAAGCTCCATTTATTTGATGTTTTCTGTGCTGTTGGTCTCACAGGTTTACAACTTTTGCAAGATATACACTTTTAATTATGTTTTGGTGCACCAGTTGTTGAGCCTATTTGTTCAATCGACTTAATTTTTCATCTGCTCACTAAGGAGGAGACTCCTTGTTGGAAGATCTGCCGTTCCACCGTCTGTGGGGTTTACTCAATTCATTCCTGCCCTCTTGCATTTCCTGCATGCTATCGCATTCTGGGAAAGCAGGCAGAAGCCCCCCAAAGCTCGCTTCCATCTTATCCTTCTGTCTTTTGTATTCCCAGGCAGCTCCTTAAGCTTACTGAGCTTCTGCTATTTTGCTTTCAGTGAGGCTAGGCAAACAATTTATTGAAATGTTTTTGTTTGTTTATACCATTTTCCCCCTTGGGCTGTTTGCAAAGAATTTAATGCTATACTAGGTAGGTTAATGTACTGTACTGGTAGAAGGAAGGAAGGAAGGAAAGAAGGAAGGAAGGAAGGAAAGAAAAAAGCAGGCTATTTGGAGTGTCTCGCAACATTGACATATTTTCAGCTTGAAAATCAGATGTCTCCATCCCAAAGGAAAGAACCATTGCCAAAGCTTTGTTTACAACGGTGCCAGGTGCAAGCTGGCACAACCATGAGAGTGACACATGAACGCTATAAACAGTTTGCACACACACACAAAGAAGGATGCTCCAAAATGAAATCCTGATCCATTTTTACACTACAGAATTAGGCTTTTAAATATTCTACAATGCCAAGCACAGAAAGCTCCCCTACATGAGGCAGTGTCTTTCTGTCCTTTTTATTAAAATAGGCTTCTAACCTCTGACTTCTTCACTGAGGAGGTATCTGCCTCAGTGGAAGAAGGGAATCAGTTCTGCCATTGTTAGAAACGCATTTTCTAAAAGCATCATCATTGCTGATCTTGGGAAAAGAAACACACAGATACAGGACCGGGATGTGAGACAGAGATGAGACCCTTGTCCTCCCTGTAGTTACCTAACCTTAACCTTGGTCCTTCCCCCAGGAACCCAGAAATAGCTTCTTCAGGCTGATTCCTTTTCCTTTTTCTCTTCAAACCCTTAATCCTTTCATTGTCACAGCACTGGAGATCTCTCCCTCTCAGCTGGGCAAATGAACAAAAACATGGGAGCACTTGTTTCTATCAGGGATGTGATAATCTCTCCATTTTGATTTCACTGCGTTTCTCTGAATCCCACATGCTGTTTTCCCATGTCCTTGCTTTGTATCTGGTTATGAGACTTTGAATTTTTACCACATGGAAATTTTGTGCATATTCTTTAAATGCATCTTCCTAATGTGTGTATTTATCTATGCACTCCACCAAATGATGTATTCCCCCTTGACTGGAGTGTGTTTGTGTGTATTTTTCAATAGTATACACTTTCAGCTGCTTTCTTTTTTTTTTAAATTAGCATTTTGTAAAGTGCACATTATCTTGTGCACACTCTTTTTCTCCAAAATTTCCCATAAACCCTGCAAATACAAGTCTGAAATCTCAAGGCAAGATGTATTTCTTCCTGCAAGATATAACTGGAAAGGCAAAAAGACTGCTTTTGTCAAGTCTGTTGAATCCAATTAAATCCATTTCCATCCCTAGCAACTAATCTAAATACAAGGAGAAGTAAAGTGCTCTATCTAGCTGATGTATCAATCTATTTTTCGATGGTTCCTTTTGGACGGGACTCTGGAACAGACCCTTATAATTGTATAAAGGAAATATATTCAACAGATACTCAAACTTCTTCAAAGTCAAACTCTTAAAAGTAATATCAGTTGTATGGAAGTATCATTTCAGAAGACTTGCAAACAATTCACACAATTCTTGTTCATTTTCAAGAGCTCAACTCAAGTGGAGCAAACATGCATGTATCAAAAATTACATTGGCTGTTAAGTATTTGGAACAGGGCATTCTCAGTGGTGGCACTCATCCTGTGCATTTTTTCAGGAAGGTCCACCAGGCTTCTTAATTTGGAGTGCTTCAGAATACTTTTTTGTGTATTTATTCAGTATGGTCATTGGACAGATTTTCATTCTGCTGACCTTTGATTATTTGATTTTATTTTGATACTCTGTGACTTGTTTTTACCATGGCTATTGTATTTAATTAACTATGCAATTAATCTGTATATAAACAGGACTGTGGGTTCAGTGGTCCGTATAAAAACAAGTATGGTGTAGATTAAGCAAGCAAGCAAACAAATCACGTGACACACCATCTGAGTGGTTCAACATGCATCCAAACCTCCTTTTCAAATTTGTCTTGACAAAGTCATGCTGGCAGCCTGGATACCTGTTGAGCTATCCTATGGTCATCTGAAACATCCTTTTCACTGCAGCAAAGCCTCGCTAAAATTGCTGCTCTGTATTTGCCCTCACATGTTCATGATGCAGGATTGGATCACACTCCTTCAGATAAAATGGTGAGGTTACCAACTTATTTTATCAGGAACATAAAGAATGCACAAAATCAATCCATGCCAAATCATACTCTAGCAGCAGGGACAGGGAAAGAACAGCCCAAAGACTGCACGTATCTCCCTAGCCCCATTTTGTTTGCCCCCTAAGATCCTCTATGCACAAGCAAAGCTGCCACCACATTTTGGTGGTGTGATTTCTTGACTGGACAGTTTGTCGCCAGCAAACTGCTCTACAAGTTTATGGTACATATCCTCAGTCCCAGTCATCACGTCCCCCTGTAGGCCATTCCCTCCAAGCACAAATCTTCCCCTCCTCTGGAACCAGGGCACTTTTGACTCCTCAATTCCAGTCATTCATTTTTTTTAAAAAAATTCTAATTTCATGGCTTCATCACATACTCACACGACTACAGGTTGGTATATATTCATTCACACTATCATAAGCTTGAAGGCAAATGGTTACAGTCTTTTGTTGTAGCACAAGAAGCCTGGGAGCTAGTCCCACTGTCTCTTGAAATGACCCGTTTCTTGTTGCAACTTGGGATGTGACAGCACACAATATTTTCTGAATTAAGATTACAGATCAATAAAGATAACAAAATGTACACTGATCACAGCACTGCAAGAGATGCCATAGTAATGGCCTTATCATCGTAGGAGAAACATAGCCATTTGATTAGTTTTTTCCCTAAAGGCAACAAGTTTATCCTAAATTCCTGTCATGACCCAGGAATCCTACAACAAGCAGATTCAGAGGCTAAAAAGCTAGTCTTGTCAACATAGGAGTTATCAAGCCTGAGAACCACCAGACAGTCAGAGAACGCTGAATCTAAGGCCCGTTCCATACAGGGGACCAGAAACGAGGTGAGACGGGGCAGCGCACACTGGGACGGAGCTTACCTTGAAGCGGGAGGCTCCATCGCCGCAGGGAGCAGCGCGTGTTCGCCGCTCTACACGTTGGTGGCGTTTGGCGGCGTTTGGCGGTGCCCAAAATGGTGGCCGGCGGCTTCCGGCGGCACTCCGCCAATCAGGGCAGCATGCGAGCCAGAAGCCCGCCCCTGGACAGCTCTGCAGGGACGCACTAGCACGTCCCTGCAGTTCTAAATGGGGAGCTGCAATGGGCTAGCGTGCATGAATTTTAAAAAGACCACTTGAAAAGTGGTCTTTATAAAACACGTGGCGCCACCCCCGCGGCCACACTAGGGTGGTTTGAGGTGTAGAACCTCACCTTTTTAAACTGCCCTAGCGCGTCCCGCAGTGTAGACGACCTCCGTGTGAGGCCGTGCCAGTGCGGGGTTTTACCCCCGTGTGGAAAAGGCCTAAGATATCGGAAGCTGAGAAGAGCAGAAATGCTCGAGCCTGGACCAACCTTTTTGGCTCCTACACCCTGTTTTGAATCCCTGCCCAGCCATGCAGGATAACCAGCATGGTGGTGGACACCATGCAGGATTTACAGCAAGCAGCTCCACTTTACAGTTTCCGATCACACACTCAATGGTAGAGTTCCTGCTCAGAATCTAGAAGGCACACTCAGAGGAGACAGTACTAGGGTAGGTGGGCAGACAATATTAGATGGACAAAACACACGATTTACTCACAAAACTAGGTAAACTACAGTTCACAACCTCGGATTAGCAGTCTCCAAACATAAATACATCTGTTAAAATAATATACTTTGGCAAGGGGGCGATGCTGTAGGACTGTTAAAACTTAACACAGATTAGAGCAAGTGTGGGAACCACATGGCCCAGCAGATGTTACTGAACTGCAATCTAAACCAGAAAAAAAGTGGAACCATCCAGTGAATCAGGTGTAAAAGAGAAACTGACTCTCAGGATGTATAAAAAATGGTTTTATTTCTCAAATTTAACACAATGTGTTTTGACCAAGAAACACCTGTCTGGCTTTTTTTTTTTTTTTTTGAATGGAGGGTGGATAAAAAGACTAAACTACAAGAAGTTAAACAACATTTTGCACAGACAAAGATTAATGGTAAAATCACAGAGCAGCATTAACTACTAAAAGTTTGGTAGAACCATGTTGACTTCATCCGTCAACTAACCCTACTAAGGAAGGATTTCAACAACCGAGGTGCTGCTACACAAAATGCTCTGCCTTTAATAACCAATAATCTCTAGGAGACAAGAATATGTAATGGATTAAGATGATGAATGTAAATTTGGGGTACAAGGTGACTTACTTGTGCAAGTCACACAACAGTCTTGGGAGTGAATGGGGTATAAACTGAATGAAAAAAGGTAAATAGCTACAGAAGTCTAGATGCCGTATTAGTCCTACCTAGAATAAACCCATTTAAATGAATGGTCTTGTTAGACACAACTAACTTAAGCCCCATTCATTTCAACTTGTCTATGTTAGATGGCTACATAGCTCATTCATCCTAGTGTGTACCAGCTGAAGATCTGTTATTGCAATGTAACCCATTTTGAACAAATTTGTTTAGAAAAGTTTGGTAGAAAAAGGGGGTATGTGGAAGAAGGATAAGTACAAAAAATAGGCTGTACTCCAAACCTTGCAGAATACTATACATGTCTAGTCAGAAATAGGGCCAACTGCACTGTAGTGATACAGTCTACAAGTTGCCTGGTTTGATGAACTGCAATGATTTTATTTGCTCTCTTTCTTGCACGTTGCCATTTCATAAATGGTAGCAATTCCTAACGGCATGAGCCTCCATCTGATCTTGAAAGCTAAGGAGGGTCAGCTCTCATTAGTACTTAGATGGGAGACCATCGATGAAACGCAGATGCTGTAGGCTATACATCAGAGGACGGAATTGGGAGAATCACCTCTGAATATTCCATGCCTAAGAAAACCCTATGAAATTCACAGGGTCGCCATAAGTCAACAGGGGACTTGAAGGCGCACACACACAATCATTCTAGAGGTTTGCAGAAGGAAGTGTGATGATTGGAATAGAAGAAAGGACTGTTTGGCAAGTTTTAAACTATTTGTTTCTCAAAAAGAAAAATATAATGTTTTGGGAGTTTTTGGAAAATCACAAATCTTGAATCAGCGCCTCAGTAGAAACTGAAAGATTCAGATTTGCAGATGGCAAGTTGCTTGCTGCAGTTTGCAAGGGTCTACAGTATAATGGCAGGAAATATGACCATCTAAACTCTTTCTTCCTCTGTCCATCTGCCACCATTATGGTCTTGTGCGTGGGTGATAATATTCTAATTTGGATTGTCTGCAAGTGGATGTTGCTTGTCTCTATGCATTTGTACTTGTCACACAAAGACCACAAAATTTTTGAGAATAGGTCAAAACGAGGACTGTCATGCTGCTGCATCATTTAGGCAATATACAACCACAGTGCAGACATATTTGATCAATGCTGAAGCTGCTTGAAATCACTGTCATAATAACATCTGTGTCAGCCTCTCCCAATTTGGTGCCTTCCAGATGTGCTGGACTACAGTTCCTACCTTCCTAGCCAGCACGGTGATGTTTACATGCTTGTGTAGCATAGAAGAAGAACATGGTAATTTAGGCAATTTTTCAGTGCAGATGTACTCAGCGTTTCTGAGCTTTTTGCAAGAACTACTATGGCTGCTACTGATAATACTCTAGAGTTGATTTACATAGACACTGCCACAATTTATGTTATGTTCACTTTCATGGATTAATATACATTGATAAAGCTTATATTGTCACCCAGTGCCATCTCTGTGCAATTTTTTTTAATGGAAATGGCTTACACCTTCAGCTACAACTCATCATTCATGCAAAGTAATGAGACTTTGCTGTAGCCCAGTGGTTCCCAAACTTTGGTCCTCCAGATGTTTTGGTGTCCAGTTCCCGGAATTCTTGACCAAGCTGGCTGGGAGATTCTGGGAGCTGAAGTCCAAAACAGCTGCAGGACCAAAGTTTGGGAACTACTGTGTAGTCTCACTCATGTTAAGAATATCCTCAAATTTAGCTCCTCGATGAGAAGGGGTGTCTTAACACACTAGGATGCCCCCCTTTTAAAGTCAACTGCAATATTTTTTTTGGCCCCAAAGGAGAACAAAAACAGCAGCATTTTTTCATTTTCATTCATTTCATCTTTCATTTCAGAAGCAATAGCATAAAGACCTCACATTTTTTTCCAGAAATGTGTTCCTGAAGAAAACCTTAGGAAAATTTTCACCAAAAAGTGCCCACATTTGAAAAATCTTTGGAAAATGTGAAAAAATTATTGCCATCTTGCACAGCAAGGAGAAACAAAATTTTTGAAAGTTTTCACTCTTCATGTATGAGACTGAAAGAAAGAAATGGAAATTAACATTCTTAGCTTTAGATCCTGGGCTACTATTTCCTGATGTGAAGGGCTCCAACTGTTCATGGAATGTCCTTTGATACAAAGGAGGCTTCCACTGGTGCAAACGGAGAGCAGTGAAGTAAATGGCAATGACGCGGACCCAATTTACACCATAGGGCTAATCTGAAGTATTCTAGATGAACCAGATCCATCTTGTTGGAGGCATATAGCCTGATGTGGCCTCAGGACTATGAGCCATACAATGATATCCAGAAATAAATCCCACTAACTTCATCTGTATTCTAGAAAAGTTTTATTTTCCATCTATCTCACTCTGTCTCAAAAACACTGATATACAACAAAAGAGATACTATCACAGCTAAAAAAAAAAAAAAGGAGCTATAGTCTTATAAACTAGGAAAGAGCTCAAACGTCTCCCCTGCCTTTCCCCCATTCCTTCTGCTCCGAGCAGGTTTCTGTTGGGTGATGTGAAAGAAACAAGAGCGTCCGTAAGATCAGAGGAACAGGATGAAAGAAATGCAGCACAGTAGGTATTTGGGAGAGGGATGAGAAAGAGAGTAGAAAGACTGGTGGATTCAAGTCTCCATTTTAAGTTTTTTGGGTTATTGTTGTTTTCTCATCCTCCTGGGATAAGCACATGGGAGAGGGGCTGAAAATGTCCACCTATTTTGAAAGTCCTCTGATTAGATGCTGCTTCAGGTGACATACCCTTCCTCCCCAGACTGACCTCAAATTTATACCAGTCTACAAGATACACCTAAAGTAAGGTCACAAAATACCTCACAGCTTTTTTTTTAAAGATTGGATTTCAAAGTAAATTTCCTTTTGTCCATGTTTTAGACTTTTACCTTTTATAGTGTTACAAAAATCTGTTGATGGTCAGAGAAGAAGCGAACATCATGTGCCTCATGAAGTTTACTGCTGGGGCTAAGGGGTTTTTTCCATCCTGTGTAAATCCAGCTGTGCTTTGCAAGCCCCTGTACCACCTCTCATGTTCTTCTGGAGGTTTCCCCAACTCTCTGGAGCACATTTTCAAAAAGCACATGCAAATGAAAGCAGAAGGAGAACTGTCAAGGGAAATCTGTTATGACTTGCCAATAACAATAGCAATAACAATTGTGAAAACAATGTTGTATTTTGGGCTCTGTATTTTAGAAATCAAGAGCTTAAAAAGATGATGTGACAGGAAGAGAGCTGTTTCTAAAGCAATGTCTGGGAAACAAGCCACTGACATTAATGTAAACCCTTCAGTTTCAGGTTGTTGTTTTTTTAACAAACACAGCTGGGCAGACAACAATGATGGAGGAAATATCATACCAGGGTAGTAGGAATTTTGGACAAGAAGCCAGACTAGACATTTTGGACTTGTTTAAAAAGCCAGCTTTTCAACATGTTATTGGGAGAGAAAATAGATAAACAAAGGTCTGTAACACTTCTAAATACTGTCAGACTACAGTACTTAGGGGCCAGCGACTTCATGACAGTGCCAAAGAGATACAAGATGTCATCCGTGCTGTTTTTTGGACTACAGAATATAGGGTATATTCTAAATATGATTTCTCCCTCTACTTCATCACTCTGGAGTTAACAGGCACCTGGTCTCATCTTTGGTTCTTAATGTCAACACATCTATTCTTGTGGGCAAAAGGGGAAACAATATTTATGTCAACAGAAGTTGAACAGCTTTATATAACATAGATTACCATGCTTCAATTGCTTGTGTCTGCCTCAAGCCAATCGTTTGGTTAAATTCTTATAGAGCTGCTGAGAAATTACAGGCTTATTCCACATATTCTATTATGTTGTTTGCTGGTTAGCTTCTGTACTACACATTCCAAAACAAGTTGGTTCCATTTGTTGGCAGAAAATCTAGCAAGTCCCATTTCCCTCCAACAGTTCCTCTTTCTCTCTCTCTCTCTTTTAAATTGTAAGTGTTTATATGAGGGGGCAGGGTGTGGGAAGGAAATGAAAAACCTTTTCTAAAGGTTGCCAAATCACAGATTTCTCATTCCTTCTCAGCAGCTACATATCATATTTAAGATCTCAAACCATTAAGATCAGCATAAGCTTAACTGAAACAAAGGAATGAAATGCTTTATCTGGTAACCCTGTATATGATTTTCCTTTTCAGGACACAAAGTGCAAGAATCACCATTGTGGTGATGTACAAAGGGTGACTCTGATATATATAAAAGAGAAGAATCTGATTTCCTTGATTGAATAGAACACTACATATGACAATAGGTTTAAGCTTTGGGAGCTTGCGCATGAGCTAAATTTAGGTTCTTTAGAACAACTAGGAGGAAGCCTTCCCCTGCCGTACCTTCAAAGAAGAACAAATAGACAGTTCAGTTCTTTACCTGCCTGTGCCAGCAGCAGATAAAGACCTTTCTGTTTTAGCCTTTGGACTGATCTTAAATATAGTTTCTAATGCTGTAATCGCTGATGGTAGAGGGATGTTAGGGAGAGTGAGTCTGTCAGGCTTTCTGCCCTTTGTATTGCTTCCCTTTTTTCTTCTACATTGAGAAGTCTGCCAATATGGGACTTGCAAACTGCTGCCAATATGGGATTTGCGTTGTTGCTACTGCCAATCTTTAATTTAGCATATGCACAAAGCTAATTTTTGGATCAGATACCAAAGCCTGGCATCGCTGCAGGTTATCATGTTTATGTCATATCTGGTCAACCAGGTTATGGTGTTTGTGAACTAACACAGACAGACGGATACATACAGTGAAATGCTTTTCATCTCACCGTATAGACATGGTCTAAATATTTCGCCTTTTCTTCCACATCTTAAATTTCCCTTTCCTCACTCTGTGTTGTAGTACCATCTCATTTCCAATCTGTGTTGCCTGAAATATGAGCCAACGCTGACAATGAAAGACTCCTAACTCCCTACTGAGAACGTGCTAGAAATGAAATGTAAAAACAGTATTCTTGGAAGAAGATGATAAAAAAAAAATCCTTACTATCTCCTCCAACCCAAGTAATAAATAATCTACTTTTTAAAGAAAATGTTCCAAAGGGAATAAAAAGGATGTTTTCATGTTAAAAAAAAAAAGTAATTTGATGCTACAGGAACATCTGTCTCTCAAAAGAAGGATTGTCAAGGATAACTTCTAAAATATGCTAACCAGCAACGCTGCCTAATCAAAATGTCATTTCCTAGATGCGTTTATAGAGATTCTTGAAATATATGCCTCTTTCCGTTCTCTGTGGCTCCAGATATTTTTAGAGGAAGGAAGCAAGGCTGTGGTAAAATGAATATGGACAAAAAGTAGCGATGACTTGGTGGCACAAACTATGGCCATTTCAAACTATGGCCATTTCCGCACTAGCCTGTTATAGCGTGATGATTCCAGTTTCAACATCCTCTGGCATCCTGGGGTTTGCAGTTTCGGGAGGGGCCGCCCAGCCCCTCCTGAAACTGCAAACCCCAGGATTCCAGAGGATATTGAAACTGGAATCATCGCGCTATAACAGGCTAGTGCAGAAATGGCCTATAAGTGAGATGTTACACTGAATACTTCCCTATATAACAGGAGCAACAAGGTATAACGAGCTTTCTTGAAAACTTAAAATTAACATATCAAGAATGGGGCCTTAGCCCTGCACTTTGGCTGTCATGCTGGTTTTCTAGAGTACATCATCACGTCGCAGATTAAAGCAATCTAGTCCCTTCTACTACACCAGCATTCTACCATCCTGTTTCAGCTTTTTCCACTTCATTTCAGTCTTGCACTCTGCGCAGGGGAGAATAGTACTCCATCTCCAGGGCCTGGTGTCTACTCTCAGGGTGCTCTTGTAGCCATCTTTGTCACTAGAAGCACAAGTAGCCTCAAATGCAAAGTTTGCCTAGTACCAGGCAGAAATTACAACCATTATGGGACAGTGATAGTCAAGCCGCTGTTATCGATGAGCTAGTAATTTCAACACGGGTTCATTACAATGTTCTTTAAATTGAGTTGTCTATGGGCTCGGTGCAGATTGCAATGTCTGGGCTGCTTAGCAGGGCTTCTTGTTGTATACATATAACTACTGCACCAAAAGATATGCACCAGTTGCCAGTTAGCTAGTGAGCCAAGTTCCCCATGTTTCTTCGGGCTTGTGAAGCTCCGTACATCTTAGAACTAGATTATCTCAAAAACTTCCATATGGACCATCCTGGTCTTTACACTCTGGGGAGGGGGATATTATTGTGGGCTAGTTAGGAGGGCTTTTCATTTGGCATTATGTACTCATTCGCCTCACAGAATTGGATGTTTCTGCCATCAGCTAAAGACTTGTTTGTTTTGTTTTCCCCAGGGCTTGGACAGAGAGGGGGTCAAGGACAGCAGATAGCAAATCAGGGTCTAGGTGAGGGTGCAGCTAGATGGCCAGGTCATGGTGATCCAAGATCAAAGCCAGTGAAGCACAGTAAACACAAGAAGCAGGTTCAGAAGCAAAGCCAGAAACTGCCCAAAGTCAATTCCAGGGTTTCAGGGTGCACAGTAACAAACAAACAAAAAAAAAGTCAAAGTCATTCCAACATCTTACACAGGGTTTCCATCCAGCAGATAATCAACAGGACAACTTATGGGGAGATATCTGTTGCTGTTGTTCCAGCAGTTCTCCTAGCCTTAGACTGAAGTTTTTAAACAGAAACTACCAGAACTCAGTTCAAGGGCTCCACCTGCATATTGTATAGTATTTGAGGCTACTAGATGTTCTCTTTAGAAGACTTCCTTCATTCATGAGAAATCTTCTACTGCAGCCAAGCACATCTTCTAAGAATGAAGATTCTTGGCTGCCCCTTAGGAACCAACACTTTGGGGGACTGTGAGTAGTTCTACATGTAACTCAGATGTAGAGCACCTTCCCCTGAAGAGTGCAGACCTCTAGCAGTCTCTTCTGGAGGCTCTGGCTTTAGTTGGGCCTTAAGCTCTGGCAGTTCCTCAAGGCCGCTCATTGGTGTAGGTTCAGGTTCTTATTCTGGACATGGAACTTTCCTGACTATTTCACATATTTTACATAGCTTAGATATTCTATCTACTAGTTATCCATAGTCTTTAATGAATTATTTTCTTGTTTTTCTTGTTTTGTTACTTAGCACAACATTCAGATTCTCCCAGCCAGCACAGCCACAGACTATACTGGGTAATGCATTTCTCAGAGTTGGCCTCCAACATTTACCTGGATTTCCCTCTCCATGCCTTTAAAGAGAATTTTGAGTGCTTTCTAACAGGCAATCTGCTTCACTCTGGCCATGTTTAAAAAGATCACAGATGGTATCATTCATTTTGTGCTCCATTCTAACACATCAACTCAAACAGGATGTTAGAGAGCTAAGAAAGTTGCAAAAAAGGTGAACACCATTAGCAGAGGTAAAGTATTTGTGGCTTCTATAAGGAGAAAGCTTTGGGGAAAAGCTAAAGTGCCTAAAACCTATAGATTTCTATAATCATCTGGGTAAGTCCCTTGTAATTAAGTTAGATTGTCACACTGAGTACAAATATGAGTGGAACAGTTGCTGGAGCTCGTTGTTGTTAACTGCCGTCAACCTATGGTGATCCTATGATGGAGACATCAACTTATGGCAATCCTATGAAGGAGAGATATCCAAGCCATTCTGTCATCAACCATTGGGACATGGTTTCCTTGACTGAGTCCATCACTCTGTAATGCAGCCTTTCTCTTTTCTTACTGCCTTCTATTTAACCAAGCACTACTATCTTTTTCTAGTGAGCCATGTTTACTTGTGATATGGCCAAGAACGACAGCCTCAGTTTAGTTTTCTTGGCTACTATGGAGATTTCAGGCTTACTATCTATTATTTGGAATTATTCTAATTAGAAAAAGTTTTTTTCAATTCTTAAAAAAAATGGAGTGATGAGAGGGACAGATATATGTAATCACATTTGGGAATCAAGTTATTTTGAACTTTAATCACAGTTGTCAAGTATTGTTCGATATAATTAAAACAGATTCATGATGTTAATACAAGCAAACAGATTTCAGGACTGTTGATGCACGAAAAAAAAATTATGGATTTTCATAAAGACAGAAAATTGTGCATCTTGTAACTTATGTTTGGAAAACTTGGACAAAATTTTACAAAGAAATTCATGGCTATGTTTGTGGAAATCAATGCTTTTATTTAGTACTTATGTAGGAGACAACCTCATTAACAGATGCTTTCTGACTGTTAATCCTGCTCATCATGAATTTCTGTGACCTCTTATTGTTGTCTTGAAAACCAAGCAACCCTACAGTAAACGGGGTAGCTCACCTTGTGTATGCTGAATGAAAGAGAATCAAAGGAAGGTGGGGAACATTCAGGGAACATTGTGTGCTGTATGAAAGAGTAGTAATAAAGATACCACTATTCAAAAGCTGTTATACCAGGTTTTGCATAAGCTCTTCTATGCAGCCTGGCATAACTTGCCCTTTGTTTTGTTACTGGATGAAGTTAGTCGCTCCACTAGGGCATTTTTAAAACAACCATCTCTTGATCTGGAGCACATTTGCACGATACCAACATCACTTTTAATTAACAGAGCCTGATGGTTCTCTCCCTCCTCCTCCCCCTCCCCTGCCCTGTGCACAAAATGTATTAACGATTTTTCAGGGAAAAAAGAAAAAGAAAAAGAAGAAAAAACTGCCTTGAGAAGAAGCTTGCCTACTCTCACAGCAGCAGCCCCTAAGCACCATAATGAGAACGGATTATCGTTAGGCCTGTGCTCGGAGGCTCGCTCCCCAGGCAGCTGAAAGAATGACTGAGTCACGCAGGTGATGCATTCACCATAACAAGATGGACAAAACCTCAAAACCCACATCCAGGCTTATAGGAGGGCAGAAAAAGTCCTCCTTATATACCTATGCCTCTGGCAAAAAGCAAAGGGTGGGGGTGACTTATGGGGGTGATGGGATGAAATAGCTGCAGTGGTGGATGAAAACAAAGCTACCCAATGTCAGAAAAACCAATAGATATAAAATTTATAAAATGGCCTGCTGTTTGTACGCACTGCACAGTCATGCAGAAAACCACAGCTTGATTTCCTAGCCCACCCCCACAAGTCCCAGTCTCTTGTTCCTTGGGCTGGCAGGGCTTGTGAGAACACTGGAAGAAGCATTCTCGCGGGCCAGTCCTTGGGGGAGGAAAGTGCAGTAGTGTCATTCAACAGTTAGGCCCTCTGGCTGATTAGTGAAAGGGACTGAAAAGGGAGTGACAGGCTCTTAAGGGAGCTTCGTCCAGTTCTTGTTGGCTGGAAGGTTGACAGTCTTGGCACAGGCCTCCAAGTCTCAGGAGGAGAGTCTTTTCCCAGCTTTCTCAACTCCATCTTTGGGCTCCAATGCACTGTCACAACAACTTTTCCCCATCAAGAACTGGCTGGGACTCCCACAGGAGCCTGGAGATGGCCAGTCCCATACTGTGAAGCTCTCAGAGACCCTGTCCTCCTTTCTTTCTTCATCACACACACACACACACACACACACAGATGGAATACCCAGTCTCTTGCACTGACACTGAGAACAATGGAAGCCCACTTCTTGAAAAGACAAACTTAAGAAGAAAGTCCTTGAACCAGTGATTTTAATGTTTATTTTAGTCTTCAGTATGCAACACTCCCCAACACACTCAGAATGTTTTTTCAGTCAAGACAGACACTATACAATGGCCCTCCACAGTGACTATTGACAACAGCAGTAGCAGTAGTGGTTGAATCTATATGATTCTCTTGTCCTCTAATATCTGCGATAATACAATGTTGACGTAAATAAAGTAAATAACACATTCAACAAAATCCTAAATAGGATTCTTCCCTAATGCTCTACAGGCCTGCATTACTTCATCAACACGGCTGCTATAGGGTATGTGACTCTGAAGAAAAAGTAGCCTACACAAAAGAAGAAAGGCAGTGTAGCAGTGGGATATGGACCCCAACATGAAAAATGACTCCTCTGAACCTACACTTGCTTGTATCCACAGAAATCTTTTCCACACTAGAATCCACCCCCTGCCCCACAGTGCTCTTCCAAGGGATTAGTTCTCTAGCAAGGTTGCATTCTATCATTCTCAATTCTTTTTCTTTCTCTCATCCTAGAACTGACATAGCCTGGATCTATACTGACACATACTTTCTCCCTTTTATTTTTATTATTTATATTCTGCCTTTCATCCATAATATAGATTAAAACAAACCTCTATATAAATAAATAAATAAATAAATAAATAAAACTAATTAAATAAGCTATTCTGTGGTTTGTTTGTTTTTTTAAAAAACTAATTTAGAACAGCTTAAAAGCATTGAAAGGAATATTAACTTAAAACACACACAATTACCCATGTACCCATGGTGTACTGATGCACATGCTCACAGATATACATGCACCTATATGTGTTCTAATGTGCGCGCACATATACACAGACAGACATATTATGACTACCAGCTCATCAAAAACTGCATCCGTTCCCTTCCAAGATCCTTCTAAAGTCTTCCCCATTTCTCACTCTCCAACCTCATCCCCTTCAGCATTCATGCACACAATATCCCAAATACCTCCAGGTTCCTAAAGATGGCTCTCTTGACCCCACTGGCAGACCCTCCCTCCTTGCTTTCTGGCCTACTGATGGGTATTTAACCTCTCAACTGATCATCCTAGCTTTGCACTGGATTCTTTGGCTCAGCCTGGCAGCTTAACATAGAGCAGAGACAGGGAGGACCTCCACATCCTGGCTCAAAGTATAGTGTCAATTTGCAGAGGCCCATTATCTTCATTTTCCAACAATACTTGTGAGATTCACATGTATTGTTGGAGACCATGTATTCACCCTGCTGGCCTCTCAGCCACTGGTTAAAAAGAAAAAGAAAATGAGGGAAATGTCCACCAAGGGTCACATTGGTGCCCTTGGTTCCCCACCTTCTCTACACTCCCAGAATGCTAGGTATACTCTATCAAGCCTAACTGACCAGCAGTCAGAAGAACTCTGGACTGAAACCAGCAACGTTGGCAGGGAGCAATGTAAAAAGACACTATCTGCAGCCAAAAAGAAAGAGAAGCCTCAGTGGATGATGGATGAGTAGGGAATGATGAGCAGCAAAAGTAAAAGGTGACAGAAATATGGTCAGAGCCCTGAATGCAATTATTCAGTGATTTGTGCCCAGGGACAAAGAAAACTATTACAGTAATCAATGCAGGAAATAGAAGATGACAATAAAAAAGGAAGAACATCTCTTCCACAAGATGCCAGAAATCAAAGAGAAATTTACACCAAGAACAGAGATGCTCTACAACCAGTGTGATCAGGTATAGCATGACCAAGTACAAATAAAAAGCTGATTGAAACAATACATGGAAGAAAATATAAGAGAGATTAAAGGAAGACAATCATTAAAGGAAGAACCATTTGAAGATGAACATACATTTTTAGAAAATGAAGTACAAACTGCACATGGAAGAAATAAATCAACAAGAACAGATGGCATACCAATAGAGCTGTCTCCATCTCTTCTACCATGAGACCATGTAAAAAGTCATGACAGGTATCCTTTAATGAGTATCCCTGAATTAAACTTGTAAAGGGAAGCTTTGTGGTAGAGAGATCCCTTTCCTTTTTCCTTCATTTCATAGAGCAGCATCACATGCAAACAAGGAAAAAAATAGCAAACTCCACTGGGTAAAAGGAATATGCTTCAAAAAGAACTGCTGGTACTGTGTGACTTCAAGTGATTTTTGACTTATGATCACCCTAAAATGACCTTATTGCAGGGTTTTCTTGGCAAGATTTGTTCAGAGCAGTTTTGCCATTGCGTTCCTGAGGCTGAGAGAGGTCACAAGGTCACCCAGTGGGTTTCCTTGGCTAAGTGTGGATTTGAACTATGTTCTCTTGGAGTCTTAATCCAACGTTCTCACCACTACATCAAACTGTCTCACTTTAAGAACATTGCATATCGTTTTTTGAAACCAAAGCAAGTAACACTGTTTATTAGCATAAGTAAAGAAAGGCAAAAACAAAATAATTTTTTTACTTCCACCAACAAACAAGGAACCAGGAGGTCGTTACAAAGCATTACAGCAACTCAAGGCAAGATAAACAGAACTAATGTGCTCACTATAAACAGTCAGGAAGTGAGAGTGGAGCAAGAACCACCAGAAGTAGGAATAAGTAGGAATTGAGCAACCACCACAGAATGGTCTAAAATAGCCATGGTTGTTCATATTGTTGCCCCTTAGGACACAATAACGAAACAGGGTACCTTCTCTATATTTTCCATGGCCTTGGATAGCTATCAAATGTACTGTAGAAACCAGTTATAAAGCATACTTGAAGCAGCAGACTGATTTCACTGCTCACAGCTTAGCCTTGGCCTCAAAACCTTGTGAAAATGAAGGCTGCTTTTACTCTCAACAGCTACATTGTCCTTTGACACTTAGGATGTACCATTCCCCCACCACACAGACACACACACACACCCATACACAGGAATCCTGGGGTTTGCAGTTTCGGGAGAGGCCGGCCAGCCCCTCCCGAAACTGTAAACCCCAGGATTCCATAAGATGTTGAAAGTGGAATCATTGCGCTATAACAGTCTAGTGCAGAAATGGCTTATGAGTGTACTGCATAGTTCTTCTCAACAGTGACTGGGTCTCATGATCTAGAAAAGGACATAAATATTTTAATAAACAAAACTTGCTTCATGGGGGAAAAAAGGCTAATCTGCTCTGCAAGTTGTTTCCTGAATTGTGACCTTCTTTTGTTACACAGGACTCAAGCCTGTCCAATACTTCCAAAATTCCCTCCATCTCTTATTCCAGAGTACCTATCATGAATGACTTTTTGGCTATGTATTTTATCAATGGTCCAGCTTCACAGCATGTTGGAGAGAAGAGGAAGTACATCACCAATATTTAGATATTTCAACAGCTACCATACCAGAGATGACACATCTTCTGATTATGCTCTATGGATATTAAAGTTCCTCTACTTGTCCACAATGAAATACAAATATTCTGTCAATGTGAAATTAAAAAATAAAAGACTTCTCTTCCTTTTTCATTCAGCTATTCCTACTTAGAAATCAGAAAGCTCATTTAGTTAGTGTCTGATCGTGAAACAACCATCCAGACATACCCAATTAATCCTGGACTTTAGAGAAATTACATTAAAAAGAGAATTATCTAGTTAACGGGCCCACGCTATTATTTTAGGGGGGAAAGGACTGACTCCAAATCCATCAATATTTTGGAGGTAGAAAGGGAAGCGTAAAGATCTCTGACTATTGTCAGCCTTCGCACTGCAAGAGGAATTAAAAAAAGAGAGAGAAGAACAACACATAGAGCCTACTCTTACAATGATCAATACTTACTATGGCACTAGGGGTCTCAAACTGGAAACTTTGGAACTGGACTCAGATTTCTTATTCTTCAATGCCACTACTACAGGTGACAAGACGATGTGATTGCAGTTATTAGATTAGCAGTGATGAAGTGATAAAAAAAGACAAATACTATTCCAGAACACTCTGATGAAGCTTCTGGTTCCTCAGTCTGGGCAAAGCTATGCAGTTATCAGCTCTTAATTCTTCACCCCACTGCAGCAACTGACCGGCTTACTCATTTTCTTTCCAACATAATGACTTGCCTGTTCAGTTTGTTTGCCTCCAGACCACTGATTTTGGTGCTGTGATCCCATTGCTTTCGAAGATTCAGCCAACATTTTCCTCAGAAATGGCTTCCAGGGCTTGATGACATGTGTTCAGCTATTACTACTAATTGCATGGTGAAAACTGTCATCATAAAATTTAATTTTGTAAACGTTTTGATGGAAATTTCTTTATTCCAGCTAGCTAAAATATGGTATGTAATGTGTGGCACGTGTTTTAAATGTGTGATGCTCTGCACAAGTAGTTTGCTTGGAATGCTACATTTCTTTTTTAATTATAATATAATTTAATTTGGAAGAGAGGTTTTTCAACTGGACTACTGTAACATATTCTTCATGGGTCTCTTACTGATTTCTCTGGAACCTCTCATCTTTCCAGAACGTGGCAACAAAGTTGTCAATGGGAGTTTGTGCACGAAAACACATTATACCTATTTTACTGGAGATGGTCGAGTTGGCAATAATTTTTCTGAAATAATTAAGCTGTTGGTGGTTATACAGATACACTAAAGAGCCTAACAGCACAGTATATGAAGGATTACCTCTTCCTGTATCAACCCGCCCATGTGCTACAATCATATTGAAAAGTTTTTTTTGTGTTCCAAAAGTGTTAGATGCAAGACTGGTGATTTTCACTGTTGCTACACCTATGCTGTGTTGTGTTTTGAGAAATTCACTTACTTCTCACAACCTCTCTTCTCTTTCTCTGTATATATATAATGGCTGTTTAGTTTGAAATTTTGGTTGACTTTTGTGAGGGTTTTATTGTCTTAAAATCTATTACACTGTCTGTGCTCATTCAGTTTTCAGTTGCTTGTTTTCACTGTAGGTGGGAATTTTTCTATGATGTGATGAAGTCCGATAGCTGTATCCCTAAGTTAACAAGCAAGGTATATATTTAACAAATGAATGAATAAAAAAGTACACATCTGATACATAATGAAAATACTAGCTTTCACAATTCAAATGATGAAACAGATTACATTATATTGTGTTATATTAAATGAGCAGTGGTGACGCTCATCAAGTTGCATTTTCCTATAATCTAACAGAGGTATTTTAATAAGTTACACATTATTTGGACATGTTTTTCTTGTTACAAAAATCACCCTTGCTTCAAGAGAACATACTTTGCAACATGCGATGCAGGAATAATCTGGCCATAAGGCACGACATTTAATTTACTCAAAGAGCAGGTGTGGGGCATGTGTGGCCCAGATCCACTTTTACAGGCCCTGGAACCCCATGCTAGGCCCCTGAAGTTCCCACTTTCAATTTTTTTTTCAGAAACCTCAAAATATAATGGAAGAACTTCTTAGATATGTTTGCAGATCACAGGTGATGATGATTCCCTTTTTATAAAGTAAACCAGTAAATGCAGTAAATGACTATGAGAATTCTTAGTCACAGAGGTATAATGCCTCATTGTTCTCTTGTGCCTTTGAGTTTTTTCTGATGTATGGCAACCCCAAGGCGATGCTATCATGGGACTTTCTTGGCAAGATTTGTTCAGATGGGGTTTGCCTTTGCCTTCCTCTGAGACTGAGAGAGAGTGACTTGCTCAATATAACCCAATGGGTTTCCATGGCTGAGTGGGGACTGAAACTCTGGTCTCCAGAATTGTAGTCCAACACTCAAATATGTCTTCTGGGCATCTCATTTCAAGAAGGATATTGACAAGCTGGAATGTGTCCAGAAGAGGGTGACCAAAACGGTAGAGGAGCGGCCTAGGGAGCTGGGTATGTTTAGTCTACAGAAGGGAAGACTAAGAGGGGACATGATAGCCATGTTCAAATATTTGAAAGAATGTCATATCGAAGAGGGACAGGCTTGTTTTCCAATGCTCCAGAAACTACGACAAGGACTAATGGCTTCAAACTACAAGAAAAGAGAACCTCAGGAAGAACTGCCTGACAGTCATAGCTGTCCAGTAGTAGAATATGCTGCCTCGGAGTGTGGTGGAGTCTCCATCTTTGGAGGTTTTTAAGCAGAGGCTGGATGGCCATCTGTTGGGAGTGCTTTGATGTATATTCCTGCATAGCAGGGAGTTGGACTAGATGGCCCCTGTGGTCTCTTCCAACTGTACGATTCTAGATTGAGGAAAATAATAGTACCACCCCAACATAGTCTTCAAAAGTCTTCAGATACTACCAAACAAGTTGGTATGGTGTATATGTATCCAACACACAAAGAGTATTGGACTGTCCATATGGCCACTCTAGATCCAGATAACTTGCACTAGACTTCCTTGAATCAAATAACTACTGGCTCAACCAACGTTAAATACCTTCCGTATCTAATTCTTGTTATTCAAGAGATATCAATGTTTGTGCAAAATGAATGGCACTGCTTACCTTTTGTTCTTCAGAGCAG
This sequence comes from Iguana delicatissima, assembly GCA_948472985.1. NCBI lineage: Eukaryota > Metazoa > Chordata > Lepidosauria > Squamata > Iguanidae > Iguana > Iguana delicatissima. The sequence goes on from CAOKZL010001800.1 coordinate 238,059, forward strand.
AGCACTTTTAATTCAAAGTGCCCACATTTCATCTAACAACCTGAAGCTTCTGTCTGCACTTTCATGAGTGGGGGAAACCCTGGGAGGCTAGAAGTTGGCAGTGTCAAAAACCCAGTCTGAGAAAACAAGCCAAATCCTCACACCCTGAAATTCACAAATGCTGGTCTGCTAACCAATTATGCTCAAGAATAAGCATGTTTATGAGAACCTGTTCTCTTTTCTTGCATTCTCATCACAACCAGACTGACATAATTCTCTGATGTCTTTCTTTTGGGTTGTTCAACCGCTGCAACAAGAGATGAAGCAAATTTTGAAATAAACCCTACTTTACCAGCTATGTTGACAATTTCAGTCAAGCATATCTTAATGAAATTAGAGATGCAGAAAATATTTTTTGACAGAGTCTATGAACAAAACAGCTACAAATGATTCCAGTTCTGTGAGAAAAACTCATGCCGAGCGAGTGAGAAACTGGGGAGGAATGTTGATAATTGGATGGTACGGTTTTGGCAGGAAGAGGCACATTTTATCAATCATCTCCACTAAAAACATAAATTTCCAACTATTACCAGTTTTTACTTGAGAAATGAAAATTACCAGTTTTGATTAAAGTGAGAGTTCTCACTACCTAAAATTAATATATAAATACGCTTTTACAATTGGATGAGCATTTTTCACATTTACACTTCTAAGTAAAACATGAACAGCAAGTGCAGAGAAGTGAGGGCCGAATGTTTTTTGACTGCTATCAACATTCTAGAAAGGGTCTCACACCAAATTGGAGAAAGCCTTATATCATTTAAGCATATGTAATACTAAATGCTATAGGCTATTATATCAGAGGAAGAACTGAGTATTCCTTGATTAAGAAAACCCTATGAAATACATGAGATCACCTTAAGTTGACAAGTGACTTGAAGGCATCTATACACAAATAGACAAAACTGAATGTATAGAGAACTTCATTGGTTTTAGTGCCACTTCACCTGTTATACTGTATGATCCATAGCGACCTTTGGTTTTGTATCCCCAACTTCTGTTAATTTCCTTCTGTTAGATGATTCCAAAAGTCACAAGGTTAGTAGCCACGCTTGTGTTAGCAGCTCTAAAGATCAAAGATAAGTTTGCAAATGGTAGTGGTGGAGGTGGTGAGTATAAGAAAGTTATTAAAATGTCAAAAAATGCTATTCCCGCTCCCCGTCTCTAAGAGATAAATGTTTCATGTTACTCTTTAAACTCTGTTTATCTAGCTGAGGGTGGTCTATCACGTTTGATGTTTTCTCATCTTTTATGGTGTTGTTTGTTTTATATTTTTTCTTGAAGCATGTGGATGCTTTTTAGTAAAGGCGTATCAAATAATGTGATGAAGCAGCTTGAATCACTGATCTCCAGGAGACAGATCTCCAATGAAACACGAGTCCAATGACTCACTTCTGACTAAATACTTCTAGGCAGATTAATTAGCTAGATCCAGGAATGACTGAATCTTTCCATTTTCGTTTCACTTAGGCCACTTCCTCACTACACTGTTACAGTGCTCTTATTCCACTTTCAGCATCCTATGGAATCCTGGGGTTTGCAGTTTAGGGAGGGGCCTCAAAGGGTGGAATAATAGCACTATAAGTGGCTAGTATGGAAATGGCCTTTAGAATTTAGAATTCTCAGCCAGAGGGCTCTTTGGCCTCAGTAAACTACAAACTCCAGAATTCCAAAGGATGCTGGAGTGGAATAATACTAGTATAACAGTATTGGTCCAATGTTGGCTGAAATCTTGTTGGTATGCTACATTAGCACTGCACTTTTTCCAGGATTGGGTAGAGAGAGTGATGAGAAGCATTCAAAATCTGCTGACTCTGAGCAGCTTATTTCTGCAGGGCTTCCTTCCTTCATGGTCACTGCATGAGCAACCTTTTTTCTCCTTCTTCTTATTGTGGTTGTTCTTGTGTGCTTTCAAGTCGTTTCTGACTTATGAAAACTGTAAAGTGAAGCGATCATGGGGTTTTCTTGGCTTGATTTGTTCAGGAAGGTTTGCCTTTGCCTTCCTCTGAGGCTGAAAAAGTGTGACTTGCCCAAGGTCACGCAGTGGGTTTCCATGGCTGAGCAAGGATTTGAACCCTGATCTCCAGGATTGTAGTCCAATGTTCAAACCACTACACTACACTACTCTCTTGCTCCCACTCTCTTGCTCCCACTGCCAAAACTGCCATAGCTGTGCCATGGTAGACAATCAACAAGACTTTAACCTAGAGGAGGAGATATACTAAAGTCAGGATGCCCCCACAGGGAAGGCCCTGTTCTTTCTAAATGCCCAAATCCAATTCAATATTAGTGGAAGAAAGTCACATGGTAGTGGAATTATGTTGGTTTTCCTACTTGTGTAAACAGTAGCACATTTGTTCATGTGCTCCCACATAACTGGTTATATAAATGATTGCACATCCAAATACAAAGGATCCCTCTCTTGTGCACAATCCAGATTTAGGTGTCTTCAAGTGCAATGTTATTTGAACTAGTGGAAGGGCATCACTGGCTACTAGGGATTGTTATAGTGTTCATTAAAGGGTCTCCTATGAAGAACGTAATGCACAGGCAAGACAAAATGAGAAAAGGCATTTTTTTTTTTTGCATACTCGAGCTCAAAGCCTTTTAAAGCTTCAAAGGTGATAACCAGGAATTTGAATTGATCATGGCAATGACCAGTGGGTCATGTCAATGTGATTGGTATAATGTGGTTCCTTTCGGATGAACTGGTCAGAATTCTGATTACTGAATTCTGTACACAGTTTTCAACAGCAGCTACACTTATAATATTCTAAAGTAATCCAGAATGGATGTTACCGGAGCTAGAATCTGTATGGCAGAGTTATCCAAGAAAAGTTGGTGCTGGTGAACCAACAAAGCCACTGAAAGGTGCTCTGAGTTACTACAGACACCTGGCCTACAGGTTTATAATTTTATCTTAAATTATGCTCCCCAATTTAATGGCAACAGTTTTAAATTTAAGTAGCCTGGTTTTCCTTTATCCTTTCTCCTCGTGTGACACTGTAGGTTTATTTCCAGTCTCTTAAGAGACTTCTAGCCTTGCAAGACTGGAAATTCCCTCCCAGTGTTTTTACTAGGGTTCTTGCCAGCCTTCCAAAGCTGACTTCCACGCATGGAACGACTGGCAATCTCCCAGCTCTATATGCTGCCACCACCCCCCTGAATTATGAATTACTTAGACAGAACAGGAGGGACTCTGTCTAATCTCTAAGCGTAAGGAACTTCCACCTCCCCCTTGCCCTGAGTGAGAGGTCCTATGTAGCGTGTGCCAACCCTGGCGTGGAAATGGAGAGAAACGGAGGTTTATAAAAGTGTTTTAATCAAGGCATGCAAATAAACAATATCACACTTGGGAGACCCCCTCTCCCAGGTACACTTAGTTACAAGAATTTACAAAACAGATATAACAGCACAGATACATTCTTAAGATCAGCCAATTCCCAAAATAGCAACATTAGCCTAACGCGACTAACTACTTATTTCTAGTTACTCACAATTAGGTTCTAGGCGTAGATGGTCTAAAGGAGGAGAGAGGTGGGTCCAGGAGACAGGGCATGCTGCCAGCTCCACTGGCCCCGCTCTCCTCTCTCTGTCTGTCTCTCTGTGTCTCTCTCTGTGTGTGTCTCTCTCTCTGGCCACATGGCCTCTCAGAAGTTTTATTTTCCTCCTTGGAAGGATCTGGAAGCCTCTCCAAGATGCCCGCCTCTTTCCTTTTTGGTTGGTCAATTCTCACCTTGTGACCTGTGATGCTGACCCTTTCTTTTTGGTTGGTCAACTCTCATCCTGTGACCCTTGATGTAATCCTAACATCTCACTAACCCTTGGTTTACCTGAAGAGAGAAGTATCTCCCTTTGATAAGCCTAGATAATGGGAAGCCCCATTATCACACCTCACCATTACCCCCCTCTTTAAAAATAATCTTCAGGAATGGAGGATGATCTTAAGAGACAAGCTGAGCATTTTTGTTCAAAGATCAGCAATAACAGATTGTTATCGTTATATGTGTTATTTGTTTGTTTTAAAAATTCTCAGGTGGACATTTTGAATTTGTCAGTAAGACCTAGAACTTTGTTTCTTATTATTACTTGATTCAATTCTTCTGATGTTCTTCTGGCAAGGGTATCCACTGTATATCCTCCATCATAAAGAGAGATGCAAAATATTTATTCATTTTGTCTGCATTCTCCTCTTCTTTTGGGAAGGAATGACTAATGGAAATGTAAAGAGTGTGTAGGTATTTAAGATTCTTGCCTCAAAGGAAATAAATTAATGGACTTTGGCTACAATCCAAATCTTACTGACTGAAGTGTATTGTTCCCATGGATTTTAACCGATTCCCATGGATTTTAACTGTCATATTCTTTAAGGCCACTAGCTTTTCTTACAGAACTCACTTATGTCCTCTGAAGTAAAAGCACTGTAATCCATTTCCTCACAGTGCAAGATATAATCCTTAATCAATCCTTTCCTGTAAAATCATCACCGTATTCACCCTGACACATTCATGAAGTCTGAGATTACTGACCTGAGCCATGGGAAAAGATCCCAAATTAAGGAATGAAACTGAGATTACAACAAGCAGATTAAATGGGATTAACAACTCAATTCCTATCCCCTTTTAAAATTCCATCGCCAGGGAAAGAGATTCTTAGTTACACAGCTTATTATGCTAAAATGTAAAGCTTATTAAAATGCAGTACTGTGGCACAAGTCCAGAGAACTGAATCTAACAAAGTGTGTGCATGGGAGAATGATTAGGACTAAAAAGATCCAATTTTTCTCTAAAAATGGCAAATGTGTATGAAAGGAGTCATATCTTCAGAATTAAATAATCCTCTTCAAAATAATGTTTTAATCAGTTCTATTGACACAGTTTACAATCAGGCCAGAGCTAAAGCCTAATAATTATCTCTCCAATAACTGCACACACTGGGAAAGGCTGGCGCTAACCTTTGGAAGAGTGAGGAAGCTGCCTCAGATGGCTGATGATGAAGGCCAAGCTCCCAACATTCACTGTGATTTCCCTTGATGTAGGCTGATCTGTGCCCCAATACTTGTTAGCTGCCCTAAGTGTGGTGATGAAAACTGTTCTATCACAAGTGTTAAACTAAGATTCAACTATTAGCAGTGAAAAATGAGAAAGAGGAGAGGCATATTGGCTTCATCCATCCCCTCCTACCAGTGGCAGAGCTTGGAGTGTGTGGAGGGGGGGTGGGAGGGAGGGGGGCTACAGCACAGGGGCGGGGTCACTGTAGGGCGTGTGTGACTGCGATGCTTGGAGGCATGGCCAGGGCATGCAGGAGCATGGCTACGGGCTGGGATGCCTCAAAACCATTGCTGCCTGGGGCGAACCGCCTCCATTGGCCCCCGATGCGACTTCTTCCTACTGACCCACATGTACTCTCTTGGGGTAAGAATTTTCTTGTTAGAGTGCATCTCTTTGATTTTTCTCATCATTCCCTATTCCAGCTAAAGCTGCTATGAACTGCTATCCAGCAACATCTGGAGGGCTGTACAATTCCCAACCTTGTGCTAAAGATTAAAGATAAATAAATGTTACACAAGGAAAAATTTAGAAGTGGGAGACAGAGAGGGAGAAAGAGATTAAGAAGAGGAGGCATTGGTCTTGTTTGACTATGGAAAAGGGATTTGGGTGGGACTTTGAGTGGTCAGTGACTTTGAGATCTCATAGTTAACGTACACTTATATTTTTGCATGCACACACAGATAGCCCTACAAAATCCTGATATATGCTGTTGTTTTTTTAAATAGCTGGAGTATGGCTAGATTCTCAGATTTGGAACATGATCCTTTTTCCTAATAAGCCACACTGATTCACTTACTGGCTTGCTGAATAAGGTCCATATGCTTGGAAAATACTCTAACAGAAGACATGGAATTTTCATGAATATGTATTTTTTGGGTCTGAAATGTTCTGTATTGGGAGAGCTAAAATACTCCCTCCATTACCTGGATGACCTCATTTTTGCTGGAAAAAGGTCTGTCTTCCATTTCACATATTGTGACTCTAGACTAGAACAACATTTCAGATTTGGAACCACTATACTTTGAAGTTTTTCATTATCTCTCATAGAGCTCCGAGGCTCTTTTTAGGTTCCCCATCATCTCACAAGCACTCTGCATGGGTATACATCCTGTTTAAAATGGTGGGTTCTCTCTCTTGTCCAGTGTTTGTTGTTGGCTGCATGCTTCTTAAATTTCCCATTATTAGTTTGAACAAAATTTACATCACTTTCTTTTGGTCTACTGAGGATTGGAGCAAGTTCCTCTACGACTGTCAGTGGTAAACTTGGATTGAACTCATGCCTTAATTTTTTGGTCACTGACATTTGTTCTAACATCATTATGAAGTGGGTGCACTACCTTAGTCTAAAACAGGAGGTGCACAACCCTGATACAGCCATTAACTAGACTCAATACACAACTCAGAAGGCCCTGGGGCTTTCAAAAATGCCTCATAATACTCTACTACATTTGGAGACAAGACTGAAGGCTAGCCCAAGAGGCAGAACAGCAAAACTGAATTCACCTAAGTAAAAGTACATAGAACCTAAACACGGCCAAATTCTTTTGTAACATGAGGCCAAAGATCTCACAAGTACCTCCCCTCTCCCTGGTGAAATGCTATTGGAGAGTACTGTGCTAACTGGACCTTGGGTTCCATTTACCACTCCCACATAGTTTGCAACCTTGAATACTTAGAGGAAAATAGGTCTTCTCTTGCAATACACTAGTTTTATAGTTCTGGAGTATAAAACCATGGCATCATTTTAGAACCGATCTATGACAAAGAGAAAGTGAGAAGGAAGATGTGATCTCTGCTTCCTATAAATGTGTGATGAAGTTCTGGGGGTGTGGCTATCTGAAGTGCCAGTGCAGCCTGGAAGCAGGTTGCTTGGTGACCAGAATAGCACCTCAGGAGAGAAACCCAGCCCAGTAGTGTATAGGAGGGGCTTTTAACTGAGAGAAAAGGTTATATAAAACCAAGTGCCTATGGATATTTTGATTCCTTCTGTGAGAACCTAGCAAGGAGCTAGGGAATAGAGTCCTTTCATCAGCTAGAGCAGTGGTTCTCAACCTGTGGATCCCCAGATGTTTATGGACTTCAGCTCCCAGAAGCCCCGGCCACTATGGTCAATGCTCAGTGCTTCTGGGAGCTGAAGCCCAAAAACATCTGGGGACCCACAGGTTGAGAACCACTGAGCTAGAGAATGTGGCTGTTTGGGGAGGTTTAGTCCTCAGTGAAGTCCAGTGAGAGGCAGAAGAGTAATCAAACCTTAGTAGAATCTAGTCATAAAGTGTGACCTAGATTGGGGGTTAAGACTTTGGTGGGAGTCTAGTCAAAATGCTGTTGTAAGATAATTGTGCTTTTCGTGAAAGTCTACAGATATAATTGAACAGTTTCTGAGCAGGCAGCAACACACTACTTTCTTTGTATTGTTATCTTAATAAATGTTACAGTTGTAGCATTTTGTAAATACTGACTCAGCTTGAGTTGTCTATGGTGATAAGGAACACAGCAAACATACTACTGTAAAATTTTTAAATGGTTCTAAACAAACATTTAATACCCTCGCCCTTTTACACCAAGGTGGTGTTAAGAGGGAGGAGGCAGAGTTGTGTGGAAAAGACAGAGTGCCTTATCAGATTGGGAATTGTCACACCAATTAGGAGAAGGGCCCGTTACTCCATCCTATACCTGTACACATATAGCAATGGACTTGAGAAACCATAACAAAACATTTTTATTCCCTCTGACAAGGAAAAGCCCTGGCTGCCTTGATGTGGTGTCCTTCTTGCCAAAAGCACAGGACAAAGGCAGTGGTAGGAGGAAGCGCTCCAGAGCCTCTAGTGGTTGTCAAAACAAGTGGGCACTTGCAAGCACAAGGAAGCCTTTACCAATGAAGTGTCTCATTAAGACGCTCATTTGTGAATCTGCCTAGAGAGATGCTCCATATATGTTTTTGAAGCTAATGTTTCTCTCTTATTAATGGGTGGAATGCGTTATTTCCAAATGACAGCAAACCACTGACAGCCTGATAACATCTACCAGGGATCTCATGGGAGCTTTTAGCTACTGAGTCCCTTAAGCTAAATCACAAGATCTTAATAAAGGTTTGGGCATGTTCCTATAAGGTGGTAAGTTCTCCCTGTAGGAAGATCTGATGCTCTTAGAGCCTTATAATTTTATGCCTTAAAATTATTACAGTTAGTAACCTCCGGAAGTTGCACATTAATTGCAAAATTAATGTGCAAGTTTCACATACTAATTAGTAACCAGCAGTCTCTTCTCTTTGTATCCAGTATCTTACGCCTTACATATTTCCCTCAGGTACTTCCTAGCTGGAAATGTTGCCATTTGTTTGGTCATACGACCTCTCTCTGCCCTCAACTTTGGGGAAAAGCAAGTAATAATCTTATAATAATTCATATTTGCCCTTTGTTCGTGTCTTTTCTTTAAAAAAATTTCCATTAATCCATGAAGACTTCCTAGATAGCGTCAAGTCAGCTGGCAATTTTATAATAGGATTATGTTTTCCAAGATTGAAATTCTCACTTGTTAGCCACAGAACAGACTGGGCTAACAGCTGTACAATCTAATTTAAGCCCTATTGGCATTAACTAAATAACTGAAGCACACTTTCTGCCTAGCCATGCTTTATCCTGCTACCAATGTAAACATGTACCACTCTTTTGGAAGTAATAAAGGAAATTATTCAGTAAGATAAATGTACTCTCCTGAGTCCAATCATGGTCTCATCTCTGAGGCCTAACGAATGTTGTTTCCATATTGCAGGGATTATGCCTCAAATTCAAACAAACACTTAATCCATGTTTACAAGCACTCGTTTTTCATTTTGTTTTATAAAAATGTAAATTTAAATGAAGCATATTTCTTGAATTCTGTCTTGTTGCTTGCTGGCACTGTTTGCCTGTCCTCAGAGTTCATGTATTATTGTATTACTGGAATCAAGGTAGCTCGTATTAAAACAAACATAAATAAAATTTCACATCACTAACAAATATACTAGAAGTAATATAAAAATTATCAATGGAATGAAAAGAAAATTAAAAAAAATATATCCACTGAAAAGCAAACAAAAACAAAAAAACAAAAACAAAAACAGTACAAGGCACTATTAAAAACCCTTTCCACATAATCATTCATTTCCGAAAGGCCTGTTGAAAGAAAAAATGCTTCACTGTCACTGGAAGGATGCCATGAAAGGAGCTGGGCTAGCCTCTCTAGGCAGTGATTTCCAGAACCTGGGGGCAGCCACTGAGAAGGCCTCTCTCCTACCAGATGTGTCTATGCAGGTAGTCTGATATTAAGGAGGGCCACCTTTGAAGCTCTCAAAACTCACCAGGGAGAGTATTGTCCTCCAGACAACCTTGACATAAAGCGCATATAGCTTTATAGGTCACTAGTTTATATACCCAGCATTGCCCAGGATTTTATTTTCTGATAGGTAGCACTTGTTAGAAAGATTTGAGATCCTGTGTCTCTAATTCCCCAAACTGTCTTGTCCAGTACCTGTAACCCAATCTGTATTCAGAGTTATTAACATACAGAGGTTGAGTTCCTGAGGGAATACACTGCCCTCTTCCTTGCTGCTAGGTCTCATCTCCATAGGAACTGGCTAGGCCCAAGAGCTCTCTGGCTGAGAATTCTAAAGGTCCCTCCCCAAACTGCAAACCCCAGGATTCCATAGAATCTTCTCAGGCAGCCAATCATATGAGGTCTTTGCCTGACACAGCCAATCAGATGAGGTCAGATCTTTGCTTGAAACAGACAAACTCACAAACTTTGATTTTTATATATTAGATAACTAGCATTCTGTGTTTCCTGTAACTAGCCCTTGTCAATCATCCAGCTTTGGTTCTTTGGACCAGCTGAATTTTCCAAATACTCTCCAAAGGCAGCCCTGCAGAGAATGCATCACAGTAATCCAAATGGGATATAATGAAGGTATGTATCATCATAGTCAGTGTGCATATCTCTAAGCATAGACATAATAGCACACTACATTAGTCTTGGCCACTGCAGAAACCAAGGCTTCCAGGCTCAAGACTGAGTCCAAAATCACCCAAGCTTCACTCAAGCGGTGAAGTCATGTCTTCAGGTGAAGCATAATTCAGTCCAGCACAGACTCCCTAGTCTGCTTTTTCACTGAACAGGAAGACCTTGTCTTCTCTGGATTAAATTGTGCTTTGTTGGCCCTCATCCAGTCTACTGGAATCAAAACAACTTCCTAGAGTTAGGTGATAGGAGAAATAGTCAAGCATCATAAACATACAAGAGGCATTGGACTTCATAACTTTGGAGAACCTCTCCCAGTGTTCTCACATATATGTCAAACTTCATATGGGACAAAACCAAACTCTGAGGGACCTCACAGGGCAGTGCCCAAGGGGTCAAACAAGACTCTTCCAGCATTACCATCTGGGTTTGCTCCTTCAGGAAGGAAACAGTACCTTCATGTCCCATTATACCAAGACAGCCCACAATGATAAATATCATGGTTGATGGTATCAAAATCTGTGGATAAGTAAAGAGATGCATTCATACACCCTGGACAGTTCCTGCTATAGGCAACCAAAGCTGCCTCTATCCCACAGTCAGACCTGAAGCCAGATTGAAACAGGTCTAGAGAATCTGCTTCATTCAGGACTTCCTAGAACTAGGATGCCACCTTCTGCTTCCGTACTTTGCCCGGCAAGGGAGCACTAAAAACTGGTTGATAGTTGTGTAACACATTGTGATTCAGTGAGGGCTTTTAGAGAAATGTTCTTCCAATCGCCTACTTTAGGCATGATGGAATTCTGCCTTGTAATCAGACACTGACTATGCTCTTAACTCATTTGGCCAAGGAACTAGCACACAAATAGTGGTGCTCAACTCTCTAAGTATCCTGTCCATATCCTCTGACTGTACAAATTGAAAAGTATCCATTATCACTAAACAACTATGGGACAAAGTTACATCCCATATGCTTGTATTATTTGGTAGACAATGTTAGTTTTAACAAGGTTTTTTGTCAACAACAGCCCCCCTCCCCCTCTATGTAATTTTTCATCTATATTGTCAAGGGATCCTCAGACCAATAAAACCACTGAACATGAACGATCTCATTCTAAACCATCATCCTTATCCCTATCTTCCCATCCCTGTTTCAATTTCATTGAGAATCTTGAAATTCTAGTCTGAATTAGTGCTCCTAAAATTTTCCACTCTCAGGTTTGCTCTTTACATTCTTCCTCTTCTCCAAACCTAATACCTATTTGTCACCTCCCTTCTTCTCAACTCCCTTTTTTTTGTTCTCTCTGGAAATGCCGATCAATTGCTCCAAAAGCCACTATCATTTATGATTTATTCTTTTCTAAACATCTTCACTTTCTTGGTCTTACAGAAACCTGGCTGCAAGCTCATGACACTGCCACCAATCTTGCCCTCTCTTTTGGTGAACTCTCCTTCTCTCACACTAGCCGTCAGGAGGGTAGGGGGGGTGGAGTAGGTCTTTTGTTATCTGCTTTGTGCCAGTTTCAGCTTCTTTCCTTTCCTTCTACCCACTGTTTTTCTTCATTTGAGATTAATGTCGTGCAACTCTTTTTACCTCTTTGTGACTCTTTGCATCTGCGAGTTGCTGTCATTTATCGTCCACCTGGTCCTCTTTCTTCTTTTCTGTCAGATTTTGACTCTTTGTTGACTATGTTTATTTCAGACAATATTCCCTTACTCATTGTGGGTGACTTCAATGTTCATGTAGACGACTCTGAGGATGTCTCCATTTCACGTTTTCTTTATTATCCTCCTTTGGACTTGAGCCTTGCTCTAACTCTCCCACTCACTCCCTCAGGCATTGCCTCGATCTTGTTTTTACTAAACATTGTTCTTGTTCTTGCTTTTCGGTTACTGAATTTCCGTTGTCCGATCACCACCTTTTCTCACCTGCACCTACTCTTAATCCTCCTCCTCGTCATTCTGTTATTCACTCCTTTCGTGAGCTTCATTCTGTCAGTCCTGAAGACTTTTCTCAAGCTTTGCTTTCCTCCTTGCCTCCTTCTAACTCTCTTATTTCTCTTGACCTTGCAGTCTCCTTGCTGAACTCTACCTTATCTTCAACTCTCAATAATTTTGCCCCTTTGACAATGCGTTCTGTTTCTGCTTCTAAGCCTCAATCATGGCTTACTCTCTCCACTCGGCATCTTCGCTCCTGTTGTCATGCTGCTGAACATCTGTGGAGGAAAACTAAAGAGCAGACAGATTTTATTCACTATAAGTTTATTCTTTCTTCTCCTTCTACTGCCATTTCTCTTGCTGATCAGACATATTTCAGGTCATTACTCTGTGCAAATTCCCATTGTCCTCAGCGTCTTTCCTCTACCTCTAATTCTCTCCTTTAAGCCTCCTTCTTTTCCCCTTCCTTCATTATTCTCAGCTGATGACTTTGCTACTTTCTTCAATATTAAAATTGAAACTATTTGCTCCTCCCTTTCTGTTCCTGACTCTTCCTTACTTTCAACTTACCAATTGTCCACTTGTCTTACATTCTCTTCCTTTTCCCCTGTTTCGCTAGATGAATTGTCCAAAATTCTGAAGTCTTCTAATCTTTCTACCTGTCCCTTGGATCCTATTCTTCCCAATTCTTAATTACTATTTCCCCTGCCATTCTTCCTTTTCTGTGTCATGTTGTTAATTTCTCTTTATCTTCTGGTTCATTTCCCTCTGCTTCCAAACATGCCACTGTTTCCCCAATTCTTAAGAAGTCTACACTTTATTCTTCTTCTCTTACCAACTATCGTTCTATTTCTCTCCTGCCTTTCCTCTCTAAACTGTTAGAATGTGTTGTCCATACACGTTGTCTTTCCTTTTTGTCTCAGGCTGCTATACTTGATCCTTTTCAATCTGCATATCGTCCTTTACACTCCATGGAGACAGCTCTTACCAAAATAACCAATGATCTTCTCATAGCTAAGTCCCAGGGCCTATATTCTATTCTTATTCTTCTTGATCTTTTAGCTGTCTTTGATATGGTTGATCATGCTATCTTGTTAAATTTGCTTCATGCCCTAAGGTTCACTGGGTCTGTCCTTAGTTGGTTTTCAGCCTATCTTTCTGTCCGCTCATTTAATGTGAAAGTTGGCAATCATAAATCCGCTTCCTTTCCTCTTTCTGTGGAGGTCCCTCAAGGTTCTGTTCTGGGCCCTCTCTTATTTTCTCTTTATACTCTCTCCCTAGGTAATCTTATTAGTTCCTTTGGGTTTCAATATCACATTTATGCTGATGATATTCAACTATACTTTTCTTTTCCTAAATTTTCTATGGATATTGAAGATCACATTACAGATTGTCTTTCTGGTATTTCTTAATGGCTGCTTCATCACCGTCTCAGACTTAACATAGCAAAAACAGAATTACTCACCCCCCCCCCCAAACCTTCTTTACCTTCCACTTTTTCCATCACTGTCAACAACACACTTATCCATTCGGTGAGGGAAGCTCGCAGTCTTGGATTCATCTTTTACTTCTCTTTGTCTTTTGCTTCCTATATTGAGACTTTTGCTAGGTAATTGTTACACCCCAGAGTAATCCTAAGAGAGGGCCCCTAAAATTGGCATGACTTCCCCCATATTGGATATTGGCTAGCAAAGGTCGGTTGCAAGTAAAAATTGGTTTTGAATTAGATTCTTAAGACCAACAACGCCCTTTGCTGCTGTATAGGAATGTAGACAACGAGCCTTAGGCTAAAAGACAACGACCTATTGTTCCAAGTCACGTATCTCTAGGCAGCCACAATAGATTCTCTCCTTGATTAATAAAAAGGTTGTCTCAGCCCCAAGCCTAGAGATGAACTTTGTGAGGATAGACAATCAAAGTCAATCAATTTGGAATTTTAAACCCATCATGTACCTGGACTTTATCGGGAGAAACAATACCGAGGAGAGGTCGTGATATTTGCCTAACATTATATTCTGCAATCATCGCCCATTAATGCCACTTTGCTAGCCTATACACAGCCTGAGGACAGAAATTGGCTATAAAAATCCTCACTTTTTGAGCCTCTTTGGAGAGACTCCCAGATCGGACAAGGTGTCAGCGCGGGCTGAGGTCAAGCAGGGCCCAGGCCGGAGGCGGCCACCAGCAGCGTCCCAAACAGTCCCACAGGAGCGCTGCAGCCAGCAAGTGGCCTTGAACTGAGGTTTGCCTTAACAGCAGGCGTCAACGGAAATAACAACAGGTTGCCTCACCCCGAACACAAAATGGTTACTTCACCTTAACGCAGGGAAGGGTCTTGGTAGAGCCGGGCAGCGGAACGCAGACACGGGCTGGACTGGAACAAGGCACGGGCGACAGACGCACGGGAAGCCGACGGTTGTTGCTCCGTGCCTTCCCCAGCCCCGCGCCTGCCTAAAAAGGCCTGCAGGCCGGGCAGCGGCCAATCCGTGGCAAGCACATGGCTGGGCTCGCAGCTGTGCTACAGCTGGGAGCTCCCTGCCCCCAGGTGTTTTTCCTGCAGCTGCCGGGAGCGGCGGCTGGCCTCCTTGAGCCGCTGCTGCCGCTGGAACGTCGGCGGCGGGGCGGCGGCCTCAGCCTCTTCCGAGGCAGCCTCGTGAGTAGGCGGTGCCCCGGGATCGGGTCCAGGGCCCGCCTCCTCCCGCGGATCCTCGTCTGCCACGCCCCGCGGCCCGGGAGCCAGGCCGGCGGCCTCCGCAGCACCGACACGACGTCGCGCCGGGAAGACCCTCGCCAGGATTGGCATCCGCCGCGGCGTCCCGGCGATCCCCCCGGCGGCGGAGCCCTCCGCGGTGGCCGCGTGGCCCCCATTGTCGGCTGCGACCTCCGACGGGCCCGGCCCCGCCTCCTCCTCCTTGGAGGTAACAGCGGCGTCGGCCTCTGCGGTGCCCGCCGGCGCGGCCACACCCGAGGCCCTGACATCAGGGCCCGTTTCGCTGCTACCGAGGTGTCCCACTCAAGCCTCTCAAATGCTGCTGAAAGCTAAACACGACTCACGTCTCTGACCCGTTGCGAAACCCTGCTGCTTCCAGCCTTCCAGCCCTGGGATCCAGCCTCCCCTTGGTGCTTTACATAGAGCCTTCGCTAATCTCCTCCTTCTCCAGGATGCCTAGACTAAGGTCCGTATGCCCTCTCTCCCAACTGTCTCTTATTTCCAACTTCATTCCTGTAGCGCTTGTGTGATTGTAGGATTATTTGTTAACGTGTGTTGCGACCTTCTCTGTTAGTTTTAATAAAGTTACTTTAGATTGTTCCTCTGACTTTTGCATGGTTTTGACCCTGTAGACATAGGGTTAAATATCCCTTGCCCTGACCTCTCGCGAGCTTTGAGTTTCTCTGTTAATTCCCTTAAGTTTAAGCCTGTTTGGGTGTCCTCGAGATACCCCCAATTTTCAGGGTAACATCATGTCACTTCTTTCTTTATAACATCTCCAAAATCCGACCCTTCCTTTTTCCCTCTTCTGCCAAGACTTTAATCCATGTTCTCGTTATTTCTTGTCTCAATTACTGTAGTCTTTTACTCACTGGTCTTCCTCATTCTCATCTTTCCCCTCTTGTCTCTGTTTTTCACTCTGTTGCTAAAATCATTTTCTCAGCCTGCCATTTCAATCACATTACCCCTCTCCTGATTTCCCTTCATTAGTCACCTATCCTTTGTAGGATCCTTTATAAACTTCTTGTTTTGACTTTTAAGGTCTTACATAATTTAGCTTCTCCTTACTTTGCTGCTCTTATCTCTCCTTACCAGCCAGCTGGAAACCTATGCTCCACGAATACCTGCCTTCTTACCCAGCCAAGAGTCTCCTCCTCTTTAGCTCGGTTAGACCCTTTTTCTCTTGCTGTCCCTTATGCGTGGAATAGCCTTCCGGTGACCTTGAGAACTGCCCCTTCTCCGTTTTTAAATCTTAACTGAAAACTTTCTTGTGTTCTGAAATCTTTGGAAGGTTGGACTAGTGGAATGTGGCCAAACATTACTAGGTCTTGGTTTATTAGCATAACCATAGCAGAGAAAAATGAAGGATTTTATCCATCTGGCAATCACTGTTTTGCCAGCCTTCTGGCCCAATGTTCTTGGATGATAAGAAACCAAGAAAGCCTCCGATCGCCTAAAACTTTTAGTCCTTTTAATATAAATCTTCACCACTCTTCACACACCCAAGGTGTGCCACTTACACTCTAAAGTGTGAACTGCTCTCGGACAAAAGGTGGGCAAATGAATCTCCCCAACCTTTGTATTAGATGACATGCATTTTGGTAAAAATGTAGGTTCAAAACATAGAGTCAATTTATCTTGTTCAAACTTACACATATTCTCATTAATAGACAATGCTTCTAACTCCAAAACCCTCCTGGCAGAAATTACAGGCAATAAAAATGCCATTTTGAAAGATAACAATCTCAAGGATGCTTCTCTTACTGGCTCAAATGGTGCCATTGTCAATGCATTCAACACTAGGTTCAGGTCCCAAGAGGGAAACCTATGGACTGTTGGGAAAAGAACTTAAAGTGGCTCCCTTCAAAAACCTCTATATGCAAGGGTGTTTTGAATATGATTCTTCTTCCATATTTAGCACTGCCAATAATGCCACCACTTGTCTTTTCAAGGTATTAGGATGCAAACTTTTATCTATACCATCTTGTAAGAAAAGCAAAATATGTGACACATTCACTTCTGCAATAGCCACCACATTAGCATTGCACAATTTTTTAAAAGTTTTCCAAGTCTATCATATATCTTCTGAGTGGACTCTCTACGAGAAGCCAATATAGTCTTGACCACCTTATCAGCGTAGCCTTGTTTCGCTAAAAATTTCCATTCAATTTCCATGCTACCAGACTTAACCATTCCGGGTCTGGATAAAAACTGGGCCTTGAGTGAGTAAATCTGTCCCTTATTGGTAATCTCCATGGTGGTTCTTGAGCCATCTGCAGCAACATTGGAAACCATGGGCTTCTCGGCCAATATAATGCTATTAATATCACGGAAGCTCTCTCTACCTGAATTTTGACAAGTACTTTCTGCATAGTTTGAAATGGAGGGAAAGCGTATGCACCCCTGTCAGCCACCTCACAGACAGTGCATCGTGTGCTTCCTCACCTTTGCTTCCATTTATGGAAAAAAATCTTTTTAACTTGGTATTTCCTCCAGAAGCAAATAAATCCACTTGTAAAGGTCCAAAAATCCTTTCCAAACATGGACCAATTCTCTGTTGAGGGACCACTCTCCTGGATGTATTAAATTTCTGCTCACATAATCTGCCTGAATATTCAACTCTCCTTTCACATGTACAGCTGTTATCGACCTCACATTTCTCTCGGCCCATCTGAACAGTTTGGTCAGTTCTGCCACCAAGGGTGCTGAATGTAGACCACCCTGTTTGCAAATGTATGCCTTGACTATCATGTTGTCCGTGAAAACTTTCACATGTTGATTTTTTATTAATTTTCCAAATCTTTGTAGAGCTAACCTCATAGCTTTCAACTCTAGGTAATTTAAGTTGAACTTTTTGTCTGATGTGGTCCAAATGCCGTGCACAGAGTAACCCTTGCAATGAGCATCCCAACCATGTAGATTGGCATCCACTGTTACTGGATCATGCGGTACATTTGAATTGGAACCCCTGTAGCTACATTTTTTTCCTTCAACCAACAAGTTAATTCCTTTCTTACTTGGTCTGGAATCATTACCTTGTAATGTCTCTTTGCAGATATTGCAAACTGATGACTCAACAGTAGCTTTTGAAGACATCTTGCATGAAAACTCCCTCACCGAATTAACTGTGTTGTTGAAATCAAAATACCCATTTCTTTTGCTGGTTGCATGAGACCCACTGATCTCCGCTCCAATATCTTGCCTACTTCCTGCTTCAGTTTTACTGATCTGTCCTGTGATAGATATATTTTCCCCTCTAAGGTATGTATCTTTGCTCCTAAATGAGTTAAAGTCATTGTTGGCTCCAAAAGACTCTTCTCAAATTCAGAAGAAATCCATAATTCCCTAACATTTGAATCGTTAATTTTACATCCTTTCTCAATTTCTCTATCGTCTTTACTTCTAGCAAGATATCATCTAAATAAGGGTATAACTGCACCTCTCTCACATGCAGGTGCGCTATCAATGAAATCAACATCTTTGTAAATACCCATAGTGCTGCTCCATGGGTGGCCCACCAAAGGCAAGGCTTTGAACTGGAAATGACAATCTTGGTAATGAAACCTCAAGTACCTTCCTGTCCTCTTCATCATTGGGACATGCAAATATGCCTCCCTGAGTCTACAGATGCCATGAAATACCCCACAGACAAATTCTCCCTTATTGTCTGTAGAGTTTCCATTTTGAATTTTTGATATTTCAGAAATTTGTTGAGCTACTTTAGATTCAACACTGGTCTGTATTTGCCATTGCTCTTGGATACTACAATTGAATTGAATAAACTCCCAAATATTCCTTCTGCTTGGGAATCTTCTCTATTGCTCCTATCTGTAACAAATGAAGAATCCCCTGATGTACAATATGTTGTTTTTATCTTTCGACACTGGTGATGGAAGAAATCTGTCTTTCAACTTGGTGTGAAAACAAATTTTATACCCCTAAAGTTACTACAGTTAACCAGTCTGATGTTATTTGACCCCACTTGTCTGTGAAATAGAGAAGTCTTCCTCCCACCGAATGTCATTGATTGTCAATATTGTGACTTTCCCCGCTTGGGATTATTTCCAAGCTTTCTTTGTCCTTGTCTGGAATACTGAAATTGTCTGTTGAACGTGGTCTCTGTCTATTCCACTGAAACCTACCAGCAGTATTCAGACACTCTTCCAGTGTATCCAGCGGCTCTTCCCCATGAAAGGAGTAACAGAGCTTCCATAATTCCTTCTATCCACTTTCTTTTTCTGTAAAGTGGGCATCACCTGTTTCTTCTCTTTAGTCTCTACTAAGACTTTTCTAGTGCCTGATTCCCAAACAACAATTCTACCTTAAATAGTACAAAAGCCAAATTATTTCGAGATTTTTGGTCAGCCTCCCAGTGCTTCAACTATAATGATCTTCTAGCTATGGTCAACAAGTTCATATTCCTAGCAGCAAAGACAGTTGAATCATGACCAGCATCTGCAATATACTTCAGAACTCTCTGAATTCTTTCTACAGGTTTGAATAATTCTTCCCTACTTAAATCTTGTGTATCCAATATATTCTGTGTCCAGAGTACAGCAGCTCTAACAAACAGAGACGTCAGTACCGAGACTCTGATTGCTAAAGATACTGCCTCATGCACTTTCCACAGAGATGTCTCTGCCTTTCTTTCATCCACTTCTTTTAATTGTGTGTCCCCCTCCCTGGGGACAATTGCCCCGACACCAAACCCACAGTCGGAGCATCCATTGGAGGCACTTTAAGAAATTCAACATCTTTTTTAATAAATGAATATAACTTTTGACTATAAGCCAGAAGTTTTTTAAAATTCCATTGTGAGGACCACTCACTCATAATCACAACTTCAAAAAATTCTGGCATAGGAATTTCCATGCCCCATGTCTCCTTTTTTCTAACTACTGAAGCTAACTTGCTTTCCTTACTGCCTTCCTCCACGTCCTGCTCTTTGTAACTATCCAAACCTAAAGTCTGCATAACCCTTTTTAAAAGACTATGGAAATTTTCTCCCTCAAATAATCTTCAGACTCCATCTTATCATCCTCTTCATCTTCTGAAGACATAAACTCTTTATCCTCTTCCATATTAATGAAACCTTCTGGTGAACCATTCTATTCATCACTCTCCTGTGTCTCATGTCACAGTCTACCTCTAGAATGTCTACTCCTTTGCTCCATCCTCAAATCTGACTCTTTATTGGCTTTCCCTTTCTCAGCTAAAAATTCTCCTTACTTCTTAGGTCTTTCAGTTTGCTCCCACTTGACCTTTCATCTTGATCCAACTTTCTTCTCTTAGTAGATGGTTGTTCATTATCAACTTTGATCAGACTCCAATTCATTATTACTTGTATATGGTTGTAAATTCATTTGATTAATTTCATTTGGCATATTGGAATTTTTTAATAAATTCATCATATTCCATATAGCCATTTGGCACTGAAAATCATTTACATTAAAATTCATTTGTGGCATCTGGGCACTTAATAATGTTTGAACCTGTGTCTGAACTGCTTCCCTTATCAATTGATTTATATCTGCATGAAATTCCTCTCTGGGTTGTCTACTTAAATAAGACGGCATTGTTATATTTTGAGAACCGGGTTGATAATCATGTCTTGTTTCATTCAATTGTTCCTGTCTCTGACTTGGCACACTCGCAAACCAACTCTGTAAAAATGTTTTAAATTCAGAGATCATCTTAATTTGATCCAATGTTAGCTGGGAAACTCGTCTGTGCGCATCTCTGAATCAGAGCAAACTACAGACCTTCCTGCTTCTTTTGCCCAGACATTATTGGAGGAGTGAAGCCGCCCACGTGCACCATCACTCCACCCCCTGCACTTCCCTCAGAGGCTTCAGGAAGCTGTTAGAAGCTATTGTCACCATGTTAGAACTGGTAGTTTCAAGATGGATCCTGGGAGCCACACTGTAAGTTTCGGAGTGACCGCTGCCTGTTTTGAGTGCTTTTCTCCGCCACCTCTTTCTGATTTTTTTCCTTTTCTTGCCTTTTTCTCTGAGGTCCCTTTACCTGTTTCTTTCGTTTTCTGACTGTCTGGGGCTCGCTGTTTGTGTCCCCAACAATCTTTACCTTGTCTGCCTCACTTTCGCTCAAACTCAAAAATATTTTTCTTAAGTCTGCTCGATTTTCCTAGTCCACAACACTCTGTAATTTTGTCTTATGGATGGAATCACGTCTGCCATCGTCCATGACCCGCTGTATTGCAGTTTTCTGGATGGGATTTAGTTTTTCATCATCCAAGCCCAGCTGAACAGCGGTACTCCAGAAGGAATGTCTTTTAATATTCCGTGGCTGATAACCACTTTCTCCACTATCTGGGATGATTTTTCCCCCTTTTCTTCTTGAATTCTTCCACCTTTTCTCAGATTCCTGCTCCATATCTACCATACAAAATAAAATACTGGAGAGGGACAAAAACACATCTAGCTAGACCACAGGAGAAAACAAAAACTAACCAAAGAGGGACTGGAGCTTAACAGAAAAACTATTTAGAATGAAGATGGCTCCTGCATCAGCTGGCATGAGGATCAAAACTTATATGTAATGGATTGATCCTCCAAACATCCCGAGAATCTGGAATTCACTGACAGCATTTTCAGCCAGAGGTGAATGTTGGCAAAACTATCAAGGTTATTTCCACTGGGGGACATGAATGCCTCTGGCACCCTGCCGTCTGGATCTGGAAGCCAAAAGATGCACCATGCTTGATTCCCCCCCCTCCCCGCTATTCATCTCATTTATTAAACAGAAGCTGCAGCACATGTCCAGGATCACCTGACACCCTCTCACAGCTGTTGAGGTTCCAGAATCTCAATAGTCTCCACCCTTGGGAACCTTCCCTCTCTTCCTCACTTCCCCATGCTGGAAGCTTGAGCCAAAACTATTCTTTCAATTTACCAAATGCCCAATTCAAGAGAAACACTGGAAACATTGTGGGAAATTTAAACTGAAGGCTAGAGCTACCTGCCAGTACTGCTACTCTCTACTGCTAGGGAGGTAAGTTACCAGGTAACTGCTGAGCCCCACAGCAGTAGGTATTGAACACTGTATCCCCCACCCCACCCCGCAATACAAGCTTGCCCAAGTTCTGAAATAGGACAGTCTCTTCTCTCAGTCTCACCACCTTTACAGGCACAGCTGGTGGAGATGTGAGATAGGGTCTTGCTGGCTGCCCCTAGGCCCTGGAACTGCTTTCCTAAAGAGGCCAGAATGGCCCCCTCCTTACAAAGATTTTTCTTTTATTCTGACAGGCTTTTAGAATGGGGGATTTTTAAAGAAGGGATTTTTAAGGGAGCTAAATTTTTTAAATTGTACAGTGCTTTCTATTGTTCCTAATATTTATTTTAAATTGTTTTAATATTCTCAATAGTTTAATTCTGTCTTAACACTGATCTTTTGTATCTTTTAAATTATATTTTACTCATCTTCATTTGTAAGATGCCTTGAGTCTCAATTTTGGGGGAAAGGGGAGAGGTATAAATAAATAAATAGAAAGAGTCCTAAACCTGGAAGATTATTTTTTAAAAGCTAACTTGCCAACATCAACGTTCTTCTTTAAAAATGTAACTCATTCTTGTTATGTTATGCTCAATGGGAAACAAACGTATTGTGTTTAAAACATTACTTTTAAAAATATCTTAAAAATAGGAAAATATCCCCAAAATTCGAAAATGGTGCCAAAAGGTAACAAGTAGAAGTAATAAGCTAATATTACTCATCTTACACAAACAGCAATGGGTTAGTATTAACATTAAAGGTAGGAATTCAAATGTTCTTAATCTTTTGTTACTCAAAGTAGTACATAACAGGTAATGTCGTTACTTTTGCTGGGTTTCTTCCAAGCCTTGAAGGGGGCTCACATCCACTCACTTTGCTGAAGGTCTCCTTGCATATATTTGTGCATCAAAACTGCAAGCAACCCAAAATTATTTTGAAAGAACAATGTATGTAAATTATGCACAATTTTCCTTGTTAAGCCATTTATTTGCACACAACAGGGGTGTTTTCATGCATGGAAGTGGGACTTTTTCTACCCAGAAGCCATCAGTCTCCTATTGTTTCCTCCCAAGCTGCTAAAAATAAACAACATTAAAGGAACAGCTTGATGATGATGATGAAAAATTAAATCAGAACTATAAAGCACTTTAATAAATTGGAAAGCACTACATGAATAATGACAAATAATAATAGTGATAATGACAATAATGACTCATATATGCTTACAATAGACCTTTAAGATATGTCCAGGGAAAAAATAATCCATTCTGCTTCAATAGTTCAGTAGAATTGCACTGGTTTAAAGGGAGGACAATGGAAGCATACCAGGGACCCCAAACCAGGAGATCTGGCAGCATGACCCAAGCTACTTATTCTCAGTGCCATTGTGGCAGCTTGCCAGGGATGGAAAAAAACAACAACAGTCTTTGCTATTCTTCAGCAGCACCATCATTGAAGGGTGTGCAAAGTATTGAAAATACCAACTGCAGTGAAGGATAAGAACCAAAAAAAGGTTCTTCTTCCAGCCATAAAAATTCAGTTCTCAGGTGTAATCCAAAAACACAAAATATGTAACTCTTCTCCCTGATACCATCTGCTGGAGCCAGTACAGCCCATGTCAGAGCTATATAGGTAAAAGGATATGTTTGTAGATATCAGTATTGGCTAATCAATCAGATCTTCATCAGGGTACGTTCAGTTTACACAAGGGAAACTTGTCTTTAAAATAAAATAATTTCTTTTCTCCTCCGCTGTCAGATCACTCCAAACTCACAGATAAGTGTTTTGCACATCCCCTCATGCATGCTAAAGATAATTCATTTGTGTCCATGCTCTCTGTCCTTTCTCTTTTTGTACAACAATTTCTAATTATTACAAGAGGAGAAGGGGGAATAACAGAATCAACAGAAGAATCAACAGCATGCTTCCCCTGCCTCATCCTACTCAGAGTCTTACGAGCCTTAGTCGGGCCTAGTGTCTGAATGTATTTACTGTATCATTATTAAAGAGGGTAAAACAAAAACCAAATCAAACCAAAATAAAATAAGTTCAATCTAGTGGCAGTTGTTATACATGCCTTCAAATTGACTAGAGACTTACAACACACTGTCATCAGATTTTCTTGGCAAGATTTATTCAGAGGAGGATTTTCACTCCCTTCCTCTAAGGCTGAGAAAGCATAACTTGCTCAAAATCACTCTTCATAACTTTTCATGACTAAGCAATGATTTGAACCCTGGTCTTCCAAAGACTGAGTCCTGCACCCAAATGATTATACTATGCTAAAATTGCCAGTCCTTGCACCCTTTCACACCACACAGTCATAGTGCTAAGATTTCACATTGTCAGGATTCCATTCTATGGAATCCCAAAGTCTGTAATCTGGCACTAGAAGAGCATTCTGGCAGAGAATTATATACACCCCTCGATAAACTGTAAATCGCAAGATTCCACAGAATGTGCCCTTGGCAATTAAAGTAGAATCATAGTGCTATAATTGTATAATATGAAAAGGCCCCTGGTAAACTACACAAAAAATTATTTCATCCATTTTAGCTTTCCTTATTGATAAAAGAATATAATTCAGGATCACACACTCACAAGCACACACGTATTTCACAAACTTATAATGACCCGTTGTTGTTACTGCTGTGCGCCTTCAAGTCATTTCTGACTTAAGGTGACCCTAAGGTGAACCTATCACAGGGTTTTCTGGGGGCTGGGAGTGTGTGACATGCACAAGGTATGTTTCTACAGCTGAGCAGGGAACCAAGCCCTGACCTCCAGAGCTGTAGTCCAACACTACACCTCACTGGCTCTCATAATGACCCATACAATATGACAATTTCTGAAGCTTCCCAGACTCACCAGGATCAATTTATAACTTACTAGTTGGTTTGATTGAGACTTTACATTAATATGCCCCTGTTTCAAAACATCTCCACTATTACTCTCCATGTAGAATTTAGAAGATACCACGTGCTGTCTGATCTTGGAAGCTAGGCACGGTCAACTTTGGCTAGTACTTTGATGAGAGACCACCCATGAATACCAGGAGCTACAGGCTATATTTCGGAGGAAGGAACTTGCAAAATCACCGCGGAGTATTCCTTGCCTAAGAAAATCCTATGAAACTCATGAGGTCACCTTAAGTTGACAGGCGACTTGAAGGTACACACACACAATTTCACACACACACCTTGGTGTAAGAGTGGGTAAGTGGCTAAGCCTTTCTGAAGGTGGTAGTACACAAACAGTGTTGATATATCTTAGTATTAAAATGAGTCAGTAAGGTATTACAATGGGGCTCTCCAGCAATTATATGATACATTGTCACCACCAATATCCAGCCTTTTGGGGAGCTGAAACACAGATCCAGATGCAGTCAGGCCTCTTAAAGATGCAAATTGGAGTCAAACACAGAAAACAGTAGGGTTCTGTTGATCCTTTCACAAAGGGTGCAACGTGCTAATCAGACCCACAGCTTGGCTGGCCACTTTGTTTACAATAAACAGGAAAAGAGTTAGGCTGTAATTTCCCCATGTAGCATTTGAAGACAAAAGGAAAGGTTGCCAGCCTTCATGAATTTGGAGTTGCAGGACAGCAAAGCATTTACAGCTGTGAATGGGCCAAATGGAGGGCAGACGTGAGCTCCTGTTGTCATATACAGGCAGGCACTAGAAATAACAGAAATTCTTGATTCAAAATATCATAACATCCAAGGATACTTGATAAATTCAGTCTTTGAGAACCTATGTCCAAAATGTCCTGATAGAAATACCATGCACATTGGAACTTTGCTATCCAACAGGTTTTGTATCTCTAAGGTTGCAACACCAGCTCTTGGCAGTTTAAACATATTAAGATATACACCTAAATAAGATGCCTTTAAATGCACGCACGCACGCACGCACGCGCACACACACATATGTATTTTGAGATATCTAAGTTTTAAAACTGATTGTAGATTGATGCCAAATTTCTAAAAATATGCAAAACTTACATGAATCAGAAACAGACAGACTTATCCACCTCTGTAGTAATCATTGTACCATACAAGATATAAAAATGTATGGTCAAATGCAGAATTAGAATATATTCAGATTTAACAGTTAGTGGGTTTGTCGAATTCATGAAAATTTTAAAAACAAAAGAAGTGTCTTTTTTTCAATTAAAAAAAGTATTGTAATTTATTGTTGACTGTTTTTAAAAAATTATATGAAATCCACAGTGTCTGAGAAGCTCAGAGATATTTAAGACCTAGTATTACTACACAAGAGAGCCAGCATGGTATAGTAGTTTGAACATTGACTCTGGAGACCAGAATTCAAATCACTGCTTAGCCACGGAAACTCACTGGGTGACCTTGGGCAAGTCACATCCTTTCAGCCTCAGAGGAAGGCAAAAGCAAACTCCCTCTGAACAAAACTTGCAAAGAAAACCCAGTGATAGATTCATCTTATGGTTGTCATAAATCAGAAATAGCTTTAAGGCACATGACAACAAAAGTATTACACACACTGAACTCTGAATAGAAGCTGTTGCCCATACAGCTCCAGAGTATTTTGGATGCTCCTTGGCTTGATTTACCAAACAACTGTTAAGAACGTGACATACAATGTCTTGCATTTCTCTCTGTTCTATCAGTTTACTCAACTAACAATTAACACGCCCATATCTGGATACGTGCCAGAATGTGGAAGGCCAGACACAGCAGTTGTGAGGGCTGTAAAGCAAGGCCATAAGTTGTGTGAATTTTTGTAAAGTGGCACTTTGTTTAATGTACAGCTTTTCCCATAGGCCATACAGGAGAAATATTCCTTCTATTCACAACTGAGGCTTTTCAAATAGTAACTTAATCCATGTGTTTACTTCTGTGTAAGTGTGATAAGTTATTTCACGTTAAAAACAAAGGCCATTATAACTAGGTCACAGGAAAGACGAAACTGCCCTATAGCAGGTTAGACTGTTCGTCCATCTGACTTGCTGACCCTACCACCAGGCCCAGAGTGTCATGAAAGAAGAGCAAAATGCTTAGTTACTTGAATAGTTTGTGTTATTTTTAATACCAAGGAAAAGGGAGAGGACCTTGTGGGATTTTCTGTCCAAGAGCTATAATAACAATTTGAATAGTTTTGGGTAACTATGAACCTCTGAGAGCCATTTGCTCTCTTAGCCTTGGGCAGCAAATTATCTTGGGTCACATGTGCCTAGATCTGCATAAGCTTTCTGGGATCTCACTTGATCCTTTCAGAGACTGAGCCTGGGACCTTCAGCCTGGAAAGCATGTAGTCAGCCACTGAGCTACAGCCACTCCCTCCCTTACTGCATTTTATTAGGAAACCAGAGCAAATCACTGCTATTTGAATAGTTTTGCTCTTTCTCTCAGAAGTGGTTTCCTTGCTAATTCCTTGAGCTTACTGCACTAACTGCTTTGGCTCAACGTAAGCAATACTGTTGTTGTTGTGTGCCTTAAAGTTATTTCCCAAGGCAACCCTTTCATGGGATTTTCTGGGGCTAAGAGTGTGTGACATGCTCAAGGTAACCCAGCAGGTTCCATAGGGGAGCAGGAAATCAAACCCTGGTTGTAGTTCAGTGCTCAAACCACTACACCACACTAGCTTTCAAGCAATACTGCCCCAGAATAAAAAATGATTGTAGCTGAAAGAATGATGCTACAGTCCATAAAGTAGGAGATAACACTGGTCTTATGTTTTAAAGACAATCTGAATGCACAAAGCTCAAAGTCATAGGGTGGAAAAAAGATTATTGAAACCCTGGCTCTGAGCCAAATAGCTCATAGTACTCTGGACACAGGCCGCCACTCTCCTTGGACTCTCAGTCTGGGTCACATTGCTTTGTCTCTTCTCTGCAGGATAGGTAAATATCTCTCACTTTGTCCTAACTTCTCACTATCCAATTATCCTCCCTTTCCTTCAGTTAGCCTTGTGTGATTGCAAGACTGCTTGGATCTTGTGTGTATGTGACTGTTAATTCCCCCAATAAAACAAATATTCTTTGGATCTCTGGCTGGTGTCCCTGCATTAGTACTGGTATACACAGGTGTAAAAATCCTGCTAGGTTACCCTCCTCCCACAGGTCTCCCCTCTGAGCTAATATTCCCCACTGTTTCACAGAGACAGTGGTATCGCGGGCAGACCCCCGAGTCACCCACGTTTCAGGGTAAGATCTCTGCTTCTTTGTCTTGTTCAAAAATACCTGGATACAAGTTATAGGGAAGAGTGAGGTCAACTGCCTTAGACAGAAGATGCTGTGGTTTGGGTAGTGAGGTGCTGGAGGATGGAGCTATCTGTGCCAGGCAGCCAGTCCTCCATCCCTTAAGCTGCACTGTTGAGTCAAGGTTGACTGGAGGATGCCAAAGAAAGATTCTTTTCTACATAGAATGGGGAGCAATCTTGACCTCCCACACCCCTCACAGCAAAATGTCTCGGGCCATTCCTTATTTTGGGTAATAGTGATGTGTGGGAGTGGAAACGAACAATCTCTTACTATGGATGTAGTGGACCATGGTGGGTCTTGGGATCATTTTTCGCTTCTTGGGATCTCAGATTACTAAAAGTATAAACAGACCAACTCCAAAGCAAAATGAAACTACAAGGGGATACAGAAGTAGAATATTCAATTCTTTGCTAAAGTCTATATAGCCCTAATGCACAATCATAGAAAAATGCCTTTCATGTCATCTAATAAAATCTTGAACCATTTTTGTTGTTGTTGTTGTTGTTGTTGTTAATTTACACCAATAAGTTTCATTAATTTAATTTCAGGTACTACTTCATTTGCATGTCTGAGAAAATTTAATTGGCTGTTTCTGAACTGGTGGGTGACTTTGGGCAAGTTACATGCTCACTGCCTCAGCAAAGGTAAATCCCCTCCAAACAAATCTTGCCAAGAACGCCCCCCCCCCGTGATAGACTTGCTTTAGGGTGTCATAGATCAGAAACAACTTGAAGACACAGAACAGCAACAACAAATGCTTGTTCAAAAACACCTGAAAACAACAACCCTCCTCCCATTAAAGAAATCACTCTTCCACAAGCTCATTAAGAAGAAAATTGCTGATATTCTTACTTTCTCAGAAACTCCATGGATTCTCACATGAGGAAGATGGCTGCCTTGCTGAGTAAAACAGTAAGATGACAATAGTAGAATTATTGTCAGCATTACCACTTCAGGAATGGTAGGGCTTTCTAGGGATTAATAAGGCGATGAAAACACTTTGCAACTTTTATGAAATCTACATCCATCAGAGCTTTCCATGGATCAAAAATACCTTGTAGAGTTTGCCTGTACAGTTCACCTTGTGTAGACAACAACAAAGTGACTGTTGGACTCTCCAAATTTGATTGAAGATCCCCTCCCAAGCTGCCATGTCTTTTAATAATGCCAAGACATCTAGGAAAGTAGCATTCCCACTCCAATCTTCTACACTGTTTTAATAGCTATTGCTATTTTCTCCTCAGTTGGTTTCTCCCTGTAGGAGGAGTTGCAATTAGCTACTGCATCAATTTATAACAAATAAAGAGAAGACCTTGCAAAATATGCCAGTTATCAACATCTCTCATGGTGAAGAGCTCGCTCACATTCTCACTATGAGCCTCAAGAAATACCTGATACATTGACAAATCTCAACCATTTGGCTTTGTTATAAACAGATTATCATCATGTAATACAGAGAAATTGTTGATTTTAATTGAAGTAGCCAGAGATCTATGAAGCTCACTGTAGCTTTTTCTGTTGATGCTGTAAAAGCCTGCAAGAAGCCAAGCGGCAGTTCTTACACATCCTTTACAACTGACCCAGTTTATAGTTTCATCTCCAACATGCTATACTTGTTCAGCTCCTTTGAACCAGCGATAAGGAACATGAACCTGGGGATACTGATTCTACTTAAAGAATCCAGCCTGCTCTGATGATAGGAACAAACTGAGGTCAAAAAGACTAACTGGGGTGAAAACATGACAAAGGCAGAATTAATGCTGTGTGAAAATTCCTCTTTTTTCCATGTGTGGTTTAAATATAAACAGACTTTTTAGACTGAGGTGTTTGTTTGACTGCCACAGGGACATGTGAATGAATGTTAGGAGAACTTGGTCTGCAAAAGAAAATGAGTGAACTTAGGAACAGTTTTAGCATCACTTACATTAGAGGGGGAGAACCTGAGGCCTTCCAGAAACTGTTGGACAATAACTGTCATTGTCCCTGTCCACTAGCCACGCTGGCTAAGGCTGATGGAACCAAGCAATATGTGAAGGATCCATTTTTATATCTAGGAGACAATGACCAAGCTGATAACTTGGACGACAAGGCTGTGTCATCTGTTTGCAAGCGTGGAGCTTAGTGTAAAACTGTGGTAGACTATTACTGCTCTTTCTTCCTCACACACAGCATTACGTATGAGGAAAATGCTTGATGCAAATGCCTGGGTGTACACCCAGTTGTGTGACTGTGACTTGCTAAGAAAAGGTATTTGCATGTGGGATGATCAAGAACTGTGATATATCCATGGAACCAAGCATTTAGGAAGGTAAGAAGCTGCTTAATCCTTGTTGGACCACTAGTATATCTAACTCAGCAGTATTTGCACTGATTGGCAGCAGCTCTCTAGGATTTGTAGCCAGTGCTTTCCTGTCCTATCTGGAGACATGGACCAAGTAGGACCTTCTGCAGGGAAAGCATGTGCTCCACACTGACAGTCTACAATCTTTTCCTTTTTGTCAGATGTGCTCATGCCAGATGAACATATGATCATTTGAAGATATATCAGAATCCTGAAAAACAATGGCCATGTCAACTGGGGGAGGGATATGGGAGTTACAGTTGCAAAAGTAACTTTCCCAAACTCTGAATTCAACCATCAATTTATACAGCCTGATACTTTCTACTGCTGGTAACTTCAGTGTAGAAACAGCCAATGCATCCTGTGGGATCCATTTTACAATGATGAAGCCCAGTGGCTCTTACACAGAAGCATGGTGATCGAAACCAAAGAGAAGCCATAATGAGCGTTGCTCCACACACTCCAACAGATAAACAGTCCATATATTTTTCCATGGCTTGAGGTCTGCATAAAAGTCAGATTCAATAGCATCAAAACAGATTCTCTTCAATTTGCATGATTTTTAGATGAGATAATTCCCCTCTCCAGACTATAATCAATTAAAAATCAGTAAAAACAACAGATCTAGCACTTGCCTGGATCACTATGGCACAAAAATGTGGATATGAGGTACAGATAACTGAACCCTCATGACTTTTTTCTTTAATGAGTTACCCCCAATCAAATCATAAGTCACAATAAATACGTTCTGTGATCTAATGGTGGCTTTGCTTGAATGCTATAGAAAAATTCTGAAGATTCATAGCAAGTTAAACCATTCTTTCAGCCACTCATTCATCTTTAACTTAGTTACATTTCTTCTAATGTGCGCAGGGTGGCATACACAACTGTTCTATCCATCATCCACTTCATGTTACAATAACAACTCTGTGAGGTACATGAGTGATTTGCACAAGGTCAATATGAATGTCACAGAATGGTAAGAACTAGAATCTGGATCTCCCAAATCCAAATCCTACATTCTAACCAGAACACTACATTGGGTCTTAGTCTACTGAATGAAGTCTATTGAATTAAAATGTCAGAAGAGTTGTTCTCTATGTGTTTGGTAGCTTTGAAAGACTAGCTTCCAATGTTACGCATCAGTGTATCTTAACTTGATCAGCATTTGGATGGTGTATATTTTCTCTGTATTGTTGACTCATGGACTGATTTTTAAAAAGCCAGCTCTTTTCTCAAGGGTTTGTTTTCTCAACACCCAGTCTATTAGGATAGGCATCACTATTAAAACTTTACATAGTTTGGGACCAGGTTACCTACAGGAGTGCCTTCTCCTGTAAAATCTGCCTCAGATACTCAGGTTCTCCGGAAGAAATTTAATTCAGTCAGTTGGCAACTGTTATCCAGAAGACATTTTCTTCAACTGCCTCCATATAGTGGAATAACCTGCCAAAAGAGATTTGACAGCTAGACACATTATCTGAGTTTAAAATAGCACTAAAAGCCAATCTCTTCTGACAGGTCTAGCCAGATGATTTTTAAATTATGATTTTTAAAATTATGAATTGATCCTTTTTAATATGCATGGGCTTTTAACTGATGCTATGCTCTTTTAACTATTTATCAATTTTTAATTGGTGTTGTTACCAGTCCGCATACCCCTCCAGATCAGATATGGTGAAATATGATTTGATTGGCAAAACACACTAATTGGCATTAATACAAAATGAACACTGAAATGACTATAAGGTTGAGCTGGGCAGAGGAAAATTACTGACTAAACGTGCGGGCTGCAAAATAGGCCAGAAGATCCCCTCTAGGCATAACCAAGGTCACTGTCAGGCTAATTAACAGATAACTCCAGAGATAACAGACTTAAGATGAAGCTGTAATGTCTCTGATACCACACAATAGCAAGGGAAAGTTCCCGGCAAAATACTGATTGTTTCAGTACTTCTTCCTAACACCTGGATGTTTCCCTGCATTGTTCCTCATTTGTCCACTATTACAGAACTATTGCAACAGCTTTGTCACCTAACACTAAGATCATTAACTCCACCTCAACCCCACTGTCCATGTGGCAACCTCCATTGTTTGTGCATGCAGAGAGCCATTTACACCCATGTCCTCAAGGCAGATTTTGGGTATAAAAACCCTCCATTTTGAGCAGTTAAATGCAGTATCTCATTTGCTGAATGCCAGCTGCCACTCTGATTCCCAAATGAGTATTGACCTTAGGCGCAAATTTAAGCCATGTCGCTGCTTTCTTCAGTACTCTCTGGATCAGTAATTATTGCCCATGTCCTGAAACTCTAACAACAACGTTCTTCCCTTTATTCTTTGGTTAGCTCTTGTGCAAGTGTGTGAGTGCTTGGATCTTTTGTGCACATGACTGAACTCTTTAATAAAAACATATTTTAGCTTATTTTGGAATCTCTGGCTGGTTCTTTCCCGCAAGGACCTCGTAAATATTGGTGGAAGATCTTGTTAGGTTACCCCCCTCTTGCATGCCTCCTAATTTGAGCTAATAATTCCCCACCTTTGAATGGAGGTACTGGCATTGCAGGGAGACCTCTGAGTAACCCACATTTTGAGGTAACAGTGTTACATGTTCTATTTTAATCTGTTGTTCCTCACCCCAATCCAAAGGGAGAGGTGGTAAGAATTTACTGTTGTTGCTGTTAACTGCTGTGAAGGAACTCCTTGGTTAAGTTTCACTATAATTAGCCCACATAAACCACAATTTTGTAGCATTCTTTGTGTGCTTCAAAACCTCTGTTTCCAATCTGCTGGCCATTCTTCCTGTGCCCAAGAGTGGGCCACCTGGGTGTCAATAATGAGCATTGGAAGAACAGAAGAAAATGTTCATTTCTGGAATATAAATATGAAAGTATAGACATCCAAGCACAAACAACATTCTTTGAGTGGGTTCTCTTGGTCTGGCACCTACCCTTCTACAGATCTATTCTTTGTTCCTAGTTCCTCCACTTGGACTGTTCAAAACCTGCACACTTATCACAATCCCACTGGACTGTTGTTCATCAGGAACAACCATTTCAAAGGTCATTTGTTTTGTGAGAACTATTTGCACTGAGTTTACAGAACTCACTGGACTCACAGCCATTAACTCCACTGTGCCTAGTTTTGTCTCCTCAGGCCCTGGGCAAAGCAATCCACAATTTATTTAGTACCAAAGGAAGGACTCTGATAGAAATACTGTCATGTTGACCTTACCAAGGAGCTGTAAAGTATTATTTCTTTTTCTTTTAAGACTGAACTATAACAATAGAATAAGATGCTGCCCTAGAAAGCCTTCTTATAAGAGTGATATCTTGAATCCTAAAGGAACGAACAATGGAGTCTCTGTTCAATCCATGCTGGTAGAAGAGAAAAAGCACAGTGCATAGAAATGCACACACTCTGCAGTAGGAGAAAAGACTATTTTCACTCAGAAAGATGAAACAGAGAGCTAAGAGTACAAAAAAAATGCACTGCTCCATGTATCTTGGTTATACTTCTGCAATAAATGAATCAATGGCTACTCAGAGCTGCAGTATTAGCAGTATGGTGGCTATTTCAGAAATTAGCTATCCACTATCCCAATAAGGGCATGTATATTTAAACTAAGGGTGTCAAAGAGCAGGGCATGCTGTTTTTGCAGCCTTCCAGACTGTCCCTGTTCTGGCCAAAAAGAGAGGGTGACTTGCCTGTCCTATGTTACCCTGACTTCTGGGGGTCCCTTGGGGGACACCTTGATTCACTCCAAAAATGCAAAGATTGGGGAAATTAGCAGAGCACTGGCTATAGCAAAATGAGGGGCAGGGCAACCTAGCAGGATCTACCCAATTTTTACAGGGTCAGATCAAGCAAAAAGCCAAACAATCATACTAAGAAATGGATTTTATTAACAAATATGTTCTCACGCACCAACACACTCACTCACTCATGCACACAAGGCCTATCGAGAAGGGAAAGAGGTGAAAATTGACAGGAGATATAGTGGAGAGGGTATAAAGGCAGTAATACTGCACCTGTCCAGAAGTCTTCAGTCCGGGAACAGTGAGAAGGACGGAGCTCAGTGAAGAGAGGTGGCTGAGGAGATCACTCAACTAACAGAGTGCTGGTCTGCTAGCATGGCAGGGAGTTCTCCGAAGAGACCCTTGCAAACAGGGACTACTTATAGGGCAGAATATACCTTGAGGGCAGGCCCTCTCCCAGGAAGAACAAGGGCCAAAATAGAAGGGAAAATGCCGCACAATAGCAACTTGATGGTTTGCATGATTGGCTCATGTAAATGGACCTCGCCCTTGTAGATTTTCCAAAGTTGGAGTGGCTCAACCTCGCAAAAACCCAGTAATCCCTTCAAATTGGCTATTCATGGCTGAGGACCCTTTGTTCATGCAGATGTGTCTAGCCTGAGGTCTCCTTGGAGAAACGTGACTGGGGATTTTCCTGGCCTTGACCTAGTTTTGGTCATTCAACCAATTTGTCTATGCACCCACCTGGGCAACCTCTCTGGCATGGAGAGCATACTTGATATCAATTTTATATCCCCCCAGGATGGAGTCTGCCACTGGGGTAACACCT
Organism: Iguana delicatissima; assembly: GCA_948472985.1. Taxonomy (NCBI): domain Eukaryota; kingdom Metazoa; phylum Chordata; class Lepidosauria; order Squamata; family Iguanidae; genus Iguana; species Iguana delicatissima. The sequence goes on from CAOKZL010001800.1 coordinate 272,971, forward strand.
AGAAATCTTCAGAAAAGGCAATTCATCTTTTAAATAGATTATAGGGTTTCCCTTCTCTATCTAATGAAAAAAATGCACATTTTGCCTCTTTTTCTTCCTATTTTGAGCATTCTGGATTTTGGAGGGGATAGTGGAGCAGAAAACTGGCCCAGCTGCCCACCTCTGAATCAAGTAACAGGGAAAAAGAATGAGAGGATTGCTGCTCCAACAATAGCCCCAACTACAGTTTGCTGTTTCTGTATCATGATAATTTGCCCTCTAAGGAAACTCTATAGTATGGGTGAGAAACATGAAGCCTCACAGTCCTGTACTATTGGCCATACTGGATGGGCTGACGGAAATTGTGGGCCAAACAATTTGACTAGCCAGTCCCAGGAGTGTGGCCCTTGCAATTGAGTACCCATCCTGTACAGCGGATACCCCAAATGGGTATCAAAAGAGATACTTTACGCTTAGCACAAGGAAGAGGATGCCTGCAACATTCCACCTAGCCTGACATTTCAGCAGATAAGACATGAAACCTTGAAAACAAAAAACCATAGGAGGCAGAAACAAACCTTCTAGAAGGGAGTGGGAGACAGCTTGCTTCTGTACAACAGAGATCTCTTTGCCTGTCTTTCTAAATTACTCTACACAACCCCCTGCTTTCAATCACACCTTGGGCTTTTTTCCAGGGAGGACATGTCCCCACAAATATAAGTACTTAATGGCTTCCAAAGCACTCCTCTGTAGTTTGCTGGAGTCTGTTTATAACAAAGTGGACAAGTGGGTCAGTGAATAATGGTTCTCTCTCATCTTGATCCTATTTTAACCTTCAAGTGTGGCAGCCCCTATCCAGCCTCAAATTCATACATAAGGCAATTCAAAATTGCTCTGGCTGCTAGAAAATTAAGAGCCAGCCCCACCTGTAAACCCTAGTAAGGTAAGTAGGATGGTCTGTTGCCTGCTAAAGCTTCTAATACCTATTTCTTAATATATGGGATACTGGAAGAGAAGTATTATAAATTTACCTAGTTTTTCCTTGTATGAATCTTATTTAATGAATATTAAATGATGAAATATGTTAAACAACTTTATATGTTTTTCATATTTTATGTACTAAATTGCAATGCCCTGTGGCTACAGATCATACAGTTAGAGCAAAACAGCAGGTTCATACATTGGATACTTCTAAACCTGTTTGGATTCTTCTTCCACAACTTCTTCTTCAACTTTTTCTACAACCTGTATGCCTTTCCCTGACCCAGTAAACGGCTATCTTATATATGGGTGTTCAGCACTTAATGACTGCAGAGTAAGTGACAACTTCAACACGTGATATATTATTGCAGTACAATACCAAATGTAACCCACATCTCACCTCACCAAATACAATATTCAAACAATGAGATTACTAAGAGCCAGCATGGGTTTCTCAACAAGAAGTCATGCCAATCTAATCATCTCTCTCTCTTTTTAAAATAGAGTTACAAGCTTGGTAGATCACCCAGTGCCATGGAAGCACTGTCAGCCCTTCACATTTGCAGGTTTAACTTTCATGGATTTGATGATTTGCAGATTTCACCAACCCCTGCCCCCTGGCTCAGGTGCTTCTTTTCCTTCCAGTGCAGGGACAGCCTTCCCTCCTGGCAGCTCCGATCAGGCCACACTATCCTTTAAACACCCATCTCTGGTCCTGCTCCACCACTTAGCCTGGCCAGCTAAGGACAGCTCACAGACCTATTTCTCAGCACCAGAAATTCCCTCTCATTGCCCCCCACACACACACACATGAGGGAGGAGAGGAAGTGAGAGAGGAAATATAGGGTCACCATCCCTACCCACCTCCTTTCTCTCTCCTTTCCTTGACTTGGTTTGGATCCTGGGTGCCCCTTCTTCCCACCATACCTCAGCCTCCTTCCCACAGACACACATTTTGATATTTGTGATTTTTCTACTTCTGCAGGGATCCTGCATGTCTAACTCTAGTGAATGTGGAAGGCCAACTGTAGTGTATTTTGATATCAGTAGGGCTTTGGACAAGATCTGCCATGGTTTTCTTGCAAGCAAACTGGTGAACTGTGAACTAAGTAGTCTTAAAGTTAGGTTAACCTGTAATTACTTAACAGACTAAATCCAGAGAGTAGTCACCAATGGTTGGACCTCATTCTGGAGATAAGTGACTAGTGGGCTATCTTAGTATTCTGTCCTGCATCTGATATTGTTTAGCATCTTTATAAATAGCTTGGATGATGGAATAGAAGACATATTTATTAAATCTGCAGATGATACCAAATTAGGGGAGCCAGTGCAGTGCAGTGGATTGAGCACTGGATTGCCACTGGAAATCAACATTTAAATCCCCACTCAGCCATGGAAACCCACTGTGTAACCTTGGGCAAGTCATAGCCTTAAAGGAAGGCAATAGCAAAACCCCGTCCAAATCAATCTTGCCAAGAAAACCACATAATAGGGTTGCCTACAGAAATGATTTGAAGGCACACAACAAGAACAAGTAAATACCTCAGAGGATAGCATTAGAATTCTGATCAGTACTAAATTTAGGAAGGAAAAATGAAACGCACAAATATAGGATAGGTGACACCTGGCTTGAAAGCAGTTCATGTGAAAAGGATCTAGGAGTCCTAGCTAAACATGAATCAACAGTGTGACATGGTAGCTAAAAAAGCCAAAACCTAACTTGGCAAGCTGTGTCCACTTCTGGGCACCAAAGTTCAAAAGGACAACAACAAGATGGAACATGTCCTGAGAAGAGTGACCAAGATGATCAAAGATCTGGAAACTTATGAGGAACAACTCTGAGTGAAAAATGACCTTATAAAGAAAGCTTTATGAGGAACAACTTGGGGAGCTGGATATGTTTAGCTTGGAGAACAGAAGACTAAGAGGTGACACGATAGCTATCTTTAAATATCTGAAGGGATATTATGTGGAAGAAGGAGCAAGCTTGTTTTCTGCTGCTCCAGAGATGAGAATATGAACCAATGGATTCAAATGATAAGAGACGGCTATTCCACCTAAACTTTAGGAAGAACTTTTAATGTTAGAGTTGTTCAACAGTGGAATAGTCTGCACTGCAAGGTGCTGGACTCTTGATCTTTTGAGGTCTTTTAAGAGAGGTTGGATGAGTATCTTTCAAGAGTGCTTTAGCTGTGTATTGCTGCATGGCAAGAGGTTGGACCAGATGGCCCTTGGGTCCATTCTGACTCTAGGATACTATGACAACATACACATGGTTAAATAAGCAAATTCAAAAGACTGGAAACAAGATGGCCAGGTGCTATGGAAATTGTTGAAACAACTGAGTACGTCTAGCCTGGAGAAGAAATTACTAAGAGGGGACATGATAGCTGCCTGTAAATAGCTGAAGGGTTGTCATGTAGAAACAGACTAGACTTCCCTGCATTGAAATATTTTTTTTCTGAAAAGTGCAACCAGTTCCAATAATGTTGTTCTAGGACTAAAACTAATTGGTGGAAATTGCAAGAAAGCAGCTCTTATCATGAAGAGAAACAACCCAATGTTAGGAGGTGAGACAGACTGTCTCAGGTAGTAATGAATTCTGCTTTGCTGGAAGTATTTAAGCAAAAGCTGAGCAGCCATCTGTCAGAGAAGTTGTAGTTGCAAGGTTTTTCAAGTGACCAGGTGATTGGATTAAAAGATCTCCAATGTTTTTAAATAATCTAAAGATGTAGGGAAAAAATTTCCTGCTGAAACCTGCATTGTCTTGGTTAAAAGCTGTCATGGTTCCCATTCTTACACAGAGTGCATCTAGAGCCTGGAGTTAAAAATCTACAGAACTCAGATACTGATAATAAGTTATTCTGGGAGTTGACTTTAAAAAGAAGATAATGAAATTATACTACACATATATCCTAACAAGCTGTAATGAAGTTATATTATTAGTATGGCAATAGGAGCTATTTTATGTATTAGGAGCTATTTCAGAGGCATTTTGACAGGAATTTATAAAAGTTTGATGCTGTTCACTCAGCCTAAAGGGTTTTTACCCTAAAGTAAATACACTAAAGGCACCAGATCCCATTTGATTTTGGAAACTAAACAGGGTCAGCCCTAGTTAATACACGGATGGGAGACTGCCAACAAATACCAGGTGCTATGGGCTATATTTCAGAGGAAGAAATTGGCAAAACCACCTAAGAAAACTATGAAATTCTTGGGGTCGCCATAAGACTACAGGTGACTTGAGGGCAGATATGCATACACAGTGAAAAAGTAGTAAGAACCGCAACGAGTTGCACAATTAGATACTTTTAAAAAACATGAGCTGCATTTCAAACACCATAATGAGTAACAAATTAGTTTCAAAAAGGTAACTTTAAATCTGTCTGAGCATGGCCAGAGCGAGCCTATGCATTATATTCTCAGTTCACTATGAAATTCAATACCCACCCTTCACCCCTATATTTTAATCCTGGTATTTTGGTGAACATTAATAATGTTCATAATGTACAAAAATCATTGTGTTCATATCACTTCAGGATGCGGAAAGGAATTAAATATATTTGAGTTCTTGCTAATGCAAAAAACAAACAAATAAATAACTGGAAAGGCCTGAATGTGCAATTTCTCTGAGACTGAGATAAACACCTTGAAAATCATCAAGGTTCACCACTGGATTTGTCATCTGGTGGTACTCATCTTGGTGGGGATATGGTTGCAATGATACAACGATCATTTTCCAAGACACTGCACTTGCATAAACAGAATTTGAAGACGGTACCTCTTTGCACAACAATTTCCAGACTGCCCCAGCCAGCAGTGGGCAAGCTAAGTGGGATTCTGAGTGGGGATTCTGAGAGACATAGTTCAACAAAGTATACCTTGCACTTGATGAATAATGTACTACTTACCTTCCTGTTTAGAGCAACACCATCTTCACAATCCAGTACTGCACAATCCACATCGAGTGATGAAATTTTTTGCATCTTTCTTTCATCATCTGCAGGCACATATAGAACAGCTCTCCGGGGTATGTAGCTATGAGAGTGCATCGAGTGATGATGAGGCTTTGGAACAGGAACAGGCATAAAAGAATTTGTCCTGTAAAAAGACATCATTCCCATCAGTTTCCCAACACTACCAAATACTTCCATTTAAAAAGAAAAAAACACTTCTGTTTAACTCAGGGGTGGACATTGGAGATGCTCCACTTTGGATTGTCACCCTGCCTGCACAGAGAGCAATGGAACCAGTGGCAGAAGGACAAGGCCAGTGTTCACCTCTCCATGTGTTTTTACTACATCACAATAACCCTGAATAGGTCTAATATGTTCCATGTCTATAACAGTTCCGTTAACCCCACCCTTGTGAGAAGCCAGTTAACATTTGTCTGGCATTGATTTGTTGTAACTGGTACGCTGCTCATTCCATATGTGCATGTAGGTGTGCACACAGACACATACGTGTGCGTACAGTACGTCCCCCATAACCACATGACTGGTATATGCAATTTCAGTTACCTACAACAAGATGCAGTCCAAAAATATGGATTTTGAATGTAATCTTAATAAAACAGAAACTGAAGTAAGCAAAATAAAGTGAAATACAGTACAGTACGCACAGTATTACATGGAAAATGGCAAGGAACATAAAATTGAAGGAAATGGCACCTTGTTTGCTCACAGTTTCACGCTGTTTCATATTGTCCATGCTGTCTTGCATCTCCTCACTGTATACAGTGCTACATGTGGATAACAACGTTATCCAGTCTCTTAGGGAGCCTCTCAGTTACTCTTTGTGATCTGATTGCTGTAGTGTCCTTCTGCAAAATTCTTGTGCTTGCACAATAAAGTCTTTGTCTTTATCCAGTACAGTCCCCTGTTAAAGTCTTTCTGCTTGAGTCCTTTTGTTATTTGTAATGGTCCCAAAGCACAAGAGCAGTGATATGCTGTCAATCCTGATACACCTAAGAGAACCGGTAAAGTTTTTCCTTCAAGTGAGAAGGTGTACATTCTTGACTTAATTAAGGGAACAAAACAAAATGTGCACTGTTGGTAAAATGTATGGCAGTTATGAATCTCCCACATGTGAGATTCTGAAGAAGAAAAAAGAAATCTCTATTAGTTTTGCTGTTGCATCTCAAATTGCAAAAATTACCTCCACAGTGCATGGTAGGTGCTTAATTAAAATGGAGAAGGCATTAAATTTGTGGCTGGAAGACATGAACAGAAAACAAATTCCCATTAACATCAATGTCTTGTGCCACAAAGCACTGAGGCTACACAAAGACACCAGCAAGGCATCCCCTCAATCAAATGCCACCAAGCCTTTTACTGCAAGTACGGGATGGCTGTACAGATTTAGAAACAGGTTTGGATTTAAAAACATAAAGCCGGGAAAAACTGCCTCTGCCAATGAAGCAGCTGCTGCCACATTTCCATAGCAGTTAAGAATTTGGTTAAGGAGAAAGGATGCCATCCAAAGCAGGTGAATGAAACTGGACTCTTCTAAGGAAAAATGGTCGCTAGAATCTACACTCACAAAACTGCAAAGGCAGAAGGACAGATTAATTCTGGCCCTATGTGGTAACTCAGCAGGGCATATGATAAAAGTCAGGTGTAGTGTATAAATCCAAGAACCCATGTGCTCTTAGAAACAAAACAAAACTTTGTTTACCAGTGCTTTGGTGGCACAATGAAAAAGTATGGGAGACAGCCATCTTGTTTACAGAATGGTTAAACCAATGCTTCGTTCCAGAAGTTAAAAAATATTTGCAGCTGGAAGGGTTGGAATTTAATGTCCTATCAACAGTGACCACCCTAAATTAGTTTGCTAGGAAAATGAAAATGTTGGTGTTGTAGTCATTGTTGTCTTCTTACCTCCCAGTATAGCCTCATTAATTCAGGCCCATGACTAGCACATCATTCATTTTTCCAAGGCCACATAATCCACCTGGTATTTGGCTGCATTCTATCAGCAGTTTAGGCAGACCCTGTTGTGGACAGGGCTGGAAATCCTTCACTTCTGCCAACACCATAACCTTCATCAAAACTGCAATGGATGAATTAAAACCTGAAACTGTAAATGCCTGCTGGAAAAACTTGTGCAGTGAGTTTGTGGGTGATTTTCAAGCTATCCTGGGGATAGATGGAGAAGTTAGGAGAATCACCCAAGCAGCAAAGTGACTTGGTGGAGAAGGATTTGCTGATCTGCTGGATGAAGAATCTGCCTTCTGACATATCATCAGAAGGTCAGTACTAGACTAACATTATGGCACTGACACATTAGGTTACTACTGACTTTTCACATATGAAAACATTTTGATTTTGGACCACACATCATTAATTTTTATGTTTTTCACAACTGTGCACTGGCTTTGGACTGCAAACAATGGCTAGAAAGCCTTCTTTCTCTTAGAGGCTAAGGTTTTGTTAAGTTCTGTCAAGTTTCAGAGCCTCGCCTCCAAGCTGCATACTTGTCTCAATACCTATTTTATTGTTTAAAAAAATGGTGTTTGGTATTATCTGTTTTTCACTATCCATGGTAAGTCCAGATCATATCATATTCCCTATAGATGTGGGGGGCCTATTGTATTATATCTGATCTGGCCACTTACTTCAGTAAACAGAAATGAAACCAATACGGTCACCAATAAGGCCCTCCTATTATTATTTTTCCAGGACTGGTTCTACAGAAGCGTTCTTCCCACTGTTACTGCAGGTCAGGCCTCCTTGGAGATAGCATAAAGATATCATTTTGATATCAATAATTTAGCTCTCTTCCACCACCCCTCTCCACGTGTTTGTGAGGCCCCCGGACAAGCACAGAACTAGGCTTGGCCATCAAACGCTGCAATATCCCAAGACAATACAGGCAGGCCAGAAATAGCCAGATCACCGCTTTAGGAGACCTCTCTGCAAACACCCTCATTATGTATGCACGCTGTTTACAAAGGACTCCCTGCCCTCAGCAGGTAACTTGGCAAGCTAGAAGCTTAAATGCCAAGCACTAAGCATTTGCATACAGTCTACCTCTTTGTCAGTTCAGACTTAATCATGCTAAATTTTGACCTTTCAGAGACATTGTCTCGCACCCAAAACTCATTGTTTTCCACGTGTAAGGCACAGCCTGCAGTCCCAATTCACCCTATAAAAACCCTTGATTCTGAGACCTTCCTCGGATCGCTCTGAACTTCCATCAAGCCTTGCTGCTGCTGTGCTTGGCGAGCTCCCCTCAGCTAATCAAGCTGAGCTTCTTCTCTGCACCCCCGGATTCTCCTGTAAGGTCCAGGACGATGAGACAGGCGTCGTATCACCCACTTCCCCTGAAAATCTCTATCCTTAATTCAACCTCTAATTTCTTAGTTAGCTGTGTGAATGTGGTGTCTTTAATATTTGTTTGTATGTAATAAAATATCATTTCCACTACTTTAAACCTGTCTGGCTGCTTGACTGACCTGACCCCGCAGATGCTGGGTTGCAAGATCCTGCTAAGTTACCCTGCCTCTAGCTAGCTTAAGTGAGAGCTCCAGCTAATTTTCCTCAAAATTGTGTTTTATTGTTTGGTTATTTAGGCCAGTAAACGGGGTAACACCACTTTGTTGAGCTATTTCCAGACATAACAGGAGCTTAGGAAATATAACACAAAAGAGCACTGTATTACTTGATATCTGTCATTGTATATGATTCTGCTTTTTTCTTTTTAAACAACATCAACACACCAGGCAATGGAAAACAAAAGGTCTGTAATAAATAAGCTTGAGGATGATAACAACAGATATTGTCAAAATTTATTTCTTTTGACTGAGAATACGTAGCTTTCATTTTTTTTCCAGTGAATATTTTTTTGCCACTGTTTTCTTCATAAGCTCTCCCAGGGAAGATGAATTGTGCTGTTGCACCACTAGCATATATAAGCTCAATATGGTATAAGCCAGAATGGTGTAATGCTTTGAGCATTGGACCCTACTCAGCCATGAAACCCATTGGGTGACCTTGGTCAAGTCACACTCTCTCAGCCTCAGAGGCAGGCAAAGGCAAACCCCCCCATGACCAACCTTGCCAAGAAACCCTGTGATAGATTGCCTCCGGGCTGCTATTAGTTGGAAATGACTTGAAGGCACACAACAGTTTTATTTTCAACTCCTTTTCTAATAACGTCCATTATGCATGTTACCTACAGCACCTGCGTGCTTGTCAACATTTTCCTCAAACCACTTCCCCAAACTGCAAGACCTTGCTAGACTTACTGTCATCCCATGGTTATCTCCTTTCCCCTATGTGTACTGCCTTATTAAGGCCAGGGAACTGTCAAATTTATAATTCGTAAGCTTCCCAGAGAAGCTTTCTGGCTGAAGGGTGAAGGTATAAATAATTTAAACAAACAAACAAACCTATCCTGGAGGTAATACTGGAGATCTTTAAGTAAGGCTTGGAAAGATTCCTGCCTGAAACCCTGAAACAGGAGGTTGTTGTTGACCATCTGAACTGACAATACTGGGCTTGGTGGACCGACGGTTTGATTCATTTACAATGAATTCCTATATTTCCTGTCTTTGCACCCAGATTTTCAGAGTTCACCAAGTGTTAGTGATGGTATAAAACTACAAAAATCTGTTTGCATAACATGTCTCTGTGATGTTCGTTAAAAACACCAACAAATGCAACTGAACTAATTAAACTACTGGGCAATTCATAGCTGCTTTTCAGTGTTTCGTTGATACAGCTGCAGAATAAATGGATTCTTGTTCACTAATAATCCCAGTTATCAGCCTAACATTTTGATCATTTTCTCCTGATGGCTTGTTTCTCAGAGAATTAGCCGTAATGAATGGCTAAAATATCTCAGATCATATATGTCTAATTGCAGTCAAGAGCAGCTCTTGTCTGCATGTACATTTCAATTTACCTCTGGGGATAATGTTTGTTAATAGTGTTTCTTTTATACGCTGGTGGGGGAAAAGCTACTTACTCAAAAAGAGGCTAAGTGTTCTCTTCTTTCCCTTTGTTCACCCAAGAAGCTAAAGTCACTTCAAGAGGTACTTAATCCCATCATCCATGGTTACAATTGCCTTACAGCGTCAGTCAAAAAGAACCTGAAGTAAATGCATCTATACTGTGCAATTAAAAGAAATTCAGGTAGTTATTTTGTTCCTGGTCCAAATACATAAAATGATGCTGTGGGGTTCCTAAATACTGCAGTGTTTTAAATCTGGTCAACTACAATATGGTTGTAGTTCAAAAGGAGGAATATGCAAAAAAAAAAGAAACTGGACTCTTTTTTAGTGTTTATTGTAAAGCAAAAGAAAAGAGGAGGGATCTCTAAATGTTTGAAGTGACAAGAACGTACAGAAGTGCATATGAAAGGGAAATAAAATTATCAAGAGTAAAAGAAGCAAGTTGAGGTTTTAAAAGAGACCTTGGTTCCTTGCAATTTTTTTTTAAAGAACCACAATATAAAATGAAGTTGAATAAATGCTTTTTATTCAGGATACCTAGTGGTTCAACATGCAGCTTTCTTCCACTATTCCAAAACCATGAAGAGGAATTTGGCACTGTGCAGCTTGTCAGTTTAAACTTAGTTAAAATATTGGCCCCAAAGGGATATCCTTGAAAATTTATTCTCACTAGTTTAAATGACTAATTTGGGTGCCAATTAATGAAGCAATATGTTGGACATCTAGATAGTGCACAGGAGTTGATTTATGAACACTTCCTATTTCAGCTGAATCAGAAGCTAAAATATGCAAGCAACTCACTGCATGCACAACTTACATGGATTTACACCTTCCTTAATATTTTTGGAAAATGATAAAATATCTCCTTTTTCTATTAAAAAAAAAGGTTCAAATTGCTACAACAGAAGGTCAGATGAAGCTGGTTTAACATTTACAAACAAAAGTTCTTTAAAAGAAAAGTAAGGAAAGAATTTAGACAAACAGTTAAGTTCATAATGGCTTCAACATGAAGGATGATTTCTATTATGTTCTGCAAATAAAAATGGGTGCTTCTACAGCAAATGGGCACATACAACAGGGCTCGCCCCAAACACTTAGCTATTAGAGGCAAAGGACAAGATAGTGCCACCTTCTGCTTCAGAAATGAGGAAAATGAAGCCACTGATTCATACCCAAGCCAAAATCCCAATTTTATGACCCCCGCAAGGCTCCCTGGTAGCCTCCCCCAAACCTCAACAGCTGCTCCATTTTTTTTAAAGTTGCTGAGCTGATTTTCAGCTGTTTTTGTTTTGTTTTACTTGAAAATGGACCAAAATACAAGAAAAATCTTTGCTCAAGTGGCAATTTAGTTTCTGCATCCACCTGCAGAACTCCCTAACTTCCTCCCTGGCCATATCTAGACAAAAAGCTGACTGGAAGCCACTTCTGGTAAACAATAAAGCACTGACAGGGGCCCACAGAAGGCAAAAATCTCCCTTCTCCCCCAACAGCGGCTCAGTCTTATTGTATTGTATATGCAGAGGCCAACTGGAATCATAATTAAATCTTATTTCTGCACTGGAATGGGTTAAATCTCCTATAGTACATCAGAGACATCAAACTAGCAAGGATAAGACTGGCCATACACAACACAATTGTGCCTTATAGGACAGGGGAATGTAAAGGGGTTTCCCTAAGAAATGGCCAGGAGGTAGCAACTGCTGCTCTACAGCATCTGCAACCTGAGGCATTTAGGTTTGAGACCACACTGAAATCAGAACTAAGAATAGTGACTCCATTTTAAATTCCCTAGACCAGTCTTCCCTCAAATGGACCTCTCCAGATCAGTCAACCAGCTTTCATCACACTGACTGGTGATGAAGGCAGTTGTATTCTGCCACAACCACAGAAATTGAAGGGGGAATGCTAGTCCAAAGATCCACAAGGTAAGATAATCTGGAGAGGGCAATGTGGTTTTTTTTTTCAAGAAAGCTATCACCAATGATGACAATGCTTGAGTGTGGAAAGAATAAACTGGAGTATAGCATAATGTCATCCAGTTGCCTGCCGAGAAACCAAAGCAGCCCATGGAAGTAGTGGAGAGAAAGGCTTCCAAATGCCCTTTTGTAGTCAGCTACCCAAAGAGGGATGTTATTTCATGTTGAAGTGAGACATATATAAACTGTGCATTACAAATCAATTATTAACCTTGGTTATTGTTTTTTGAAACATGCATAACAAGGAAGGGGAGTTACACCACTGGGGGAAAAACAATTTAAAAAAAAATGAAAGGCTTTCAACTTAAATCACTGATAACTTTTGTGACACTTTTACAACCTCCTAAGCATATTCACCTCCCCACAAGCTCTCTACAGGACCTAATGTCAGGAAAGTCTGCTTTAGAATTATAATTTACAAATGTTTTTCCTTCTCAATGTTGCAAAATATCAATTTAATAAAAAATGTAGATACGGAATGACAGGTAAACCCCATCCAGCAATGGACAAAGGCCTACCATAATATATCTTAGCCATTAAATGACAAACCCGCTATTTTAGGTTAAACAGTTCACTAAGGTCATTCCACCCACCAGTGTTAACCCTCATGACCTTTTCATTAATCCATCAAGTAAATTATCTCAATGGTACTGACTCTCTGGTTTGCAAATATCAATGGCTTTTCCATGCACAGTAAGCATCCTTTCTCCTCTTCATCTAAAGCAGAAAGCTAAAGAGATAATCTAACACAAATTTAAGCAGTGCTAGGAAATTTACTTCTAAAAATCAAGTAGTTCTCATCCAAAGCCACCCACCTGACAGAATTACCATTAAAGTTACAAAAGTAACTCTTTAATTTCCCATTCTTTAAAAGTAACTAAAATAGCTACTTTGACCTATTACAAAAAGACACTTGTATGTTACAAGTTACTGAACCTGTGGTACCAATATTGACTCTCCGCTCATCCACCCTGTTGCCATCCCACCACAGAGCACAATCCAGAATTTGACCAATTTCTTTTATTTATTTATTGAATTTATATCTCGCATTTCCCCAACAAGGGATTCAAAGTGGCTGGGGTAATTAATCCTCCTTTACTACATACTGTAGTTAGGCCAGACCATTTTAACTATAAAAGTAACTACAGTCATCCCTCCATATTCACTAGGGTTAGGGGCACAGGACCCCTCTGAACGTGGAAAACTCATGAATAACTTTAGGCCCTCCCAAACTATATTTAACACACAAAAAAAGTATGATCACCATATTCAACCCACCATGGATTCCTTGAGGCATCAGGGTTCCTTCACAAGTCAGAAGTGGGTGGCTGGTGGGGCTTACTGCCACCTCCCCTGCTGCCCTCCACCATTTTTAAGAGGCACTTACAAGCCTTGTTTGCAGTTTCTCAGCCTCACGGGGCTTGCAATCTCTATTAAAAATGGCATAGGGAGGCAGCAGAGGTGACAGCAAATAATCCATGAATAATCAAATCCGCAAAAGTGAAACTCGCAACTGTGGAGGTCTGACTGTAAAATGTTGCAGTGAAGATTGAAGTAATCCTTTCTTAAGTCATAATTGTAATTAAGTTATGTGTTAGTTAACTACAAAGTTGCTGTGAAGTAATTGCAAGTTCTGGAATGAAACTTTACCTACGTATGTATGGTGTTTTATTTCTTTGATTTATCTTCTGTTGCATAATCCACTTAGGTCTAGACTTACAAAGTAGGTACTTTGTCACATTGTCACGTGAAGAGCTGTAATGTCAGTCACCTGACATGTGTAAAGATTTAACAAACAAAAAATAGTATTTTAAGACATAAAAATAGTCTTAATGTTTGCAGAAAAGGCGACACGAGAGCTATTTAAAATAGCTTAAATCCGCATTTTAAATGTGATCATGACTTTTCTCACTCTGGGTGTTTTTCCATTGAGGAATACTCTTGATTCTGTACTCACAAACACTCCTGTGGACATGGGACATAGCTGTACCCAAATTGGTGATACACTGGAATCTCCCTAAAGTCAGAAAATACCCCAGATTAAGACTCTCATGTAATCTTTTCTTTTTTGTCATTCTGGATGAAAATTAAGAATACTTTAGCCCTTTTAAATCAGTAAGTTAGATTAATTTGCCTGTACTTCTGCTTAGACATGCCAATATAGAATGTCAGTAAAAGGTGCATTTTTTTTCCTTTTAATGCTGTTATTTTAGGAGCATTGAAAGAAAATGTCACTCTTTTACACAACAGCTTAAGACAACTGCCCATCTTAAACATCTTTTCAGTCCTAGTAGCTGCATGATCAGATGAAACCAGAACAAAAGTCATATAGATAAAAACACTTGATATTTGCATGGTATTTACAAATATTTGCATATTTGTGGAGGGCACAAGAGATAGTCCTTTTGCTGCTGAGCTGATGGCTATGGAATTATCTCCCAGGCAGAGTACACATGGCCCCTTCCTTATAGGCCTTCAGGGAAGCAGCGGAGACATATTTCAGGTTGCTTTTTCCACCTAAATTCTGTGATCCTATTAACTTTAAGGATTTAAGTGGTATTTTAAGGTCTTGAGGCCCTTCTGGTTTTAATTAATGTTATGCTGCTCAGTACTGCCATTTGTATACCTTTGGTTCATTTGTGTGACTTTTATGATAACATGATAATATTTTATTTTTTTATGACTCATTTTACTTTTACACTTGTATAGAAGCCGTCTTCTGAAAAAATTAATAACCCCACTGGCTTAATCAATGTACTTCAAACAAAATATCTAACGATGGGCATGAATTCAATTCAACCCAAGATCCAGAATTTCAGGGGCAGCTCTTTTGAAACATCTCAAATTTTTGATTCCATGTAGGTTTATATAAATAGAATAGTTCTACCAGTGTCCAAAGTGCTGCCTTCCTCAGTCCTGCTTCCTTCCAGAGGTTCTGCACTATTACTCTCATTGGCCATACTGTATGGGGATGATGAAACTTACAGTCCTAAACATCTAGAAGACACTAGGTTGGGAAAGGTTATCATGATATATAGGGGGGGGGACACATCACTTTCCCCATTTTTTGTCCACACTTTATATCTCAGAAAATATGGGACAATGCTTTCGGATATCATTTGCATTCCTCTACCAAAGTTCATCTCATGATGGAGATGAGAACGCTTCGTCTGACCTGCTACAAAGCCTGACAATTAAAATGGGACTACATGCAGAAAAGATTTCTGTGCAAATGCTAAGGAAGCCAGTCTGTGGCATATATTGGTGGTTCTCAAGCTCAGGCCCTTGGATAATGCTACCACCATTATCCCTGGCCACTGGTCATGATGGCTGAAGGTGATGAGGGCTGGACCTCCACAACATCTGGACACTCAAGACTGAGAATCACTGGTCTGCATCACATACGCAGATTCCCCCCCCCAAAGTGCCGTTTATAGGTAACTAGGGTCTGATAAGAGTGAGTTGGATCCAGACTTACATTCAGAATACACTCACTGAATTGACAAGTATTAGGGTCGAAATACCCTACAGGCACCAGATCCTGTCTGATCCTGGGAGATAAGCAGGGTCAGCTCTGCCTAGTATTTAGAAGGCTGACTGTCAATGAATACCAGGTACTGTGGGCTGTACTTCAGAGGAAAGAACTGGCAAAACCAATTCTGAGTACTTCTTGCCTACAAAAACCCTATGAAATATTCACGGGATCTCCATAAGTCAAGAGGTGACTTAAAGGCACATACACATTATCAGTGCTTCCAAGTCTGTAACCAACCCACTGACCTCTGTAACCAAAATTCAGCCTATGTACTTTCATCTGACCTTTTTAAAAAAAACATGAGATCAACATAAATACCTAACATGAACATGTATCACTGATTACAAATCAAGTTAAATAAATGCTAGCTCTGCAGTCTGAGACATTATGCTTCTAATAACATACACGGGGCTGGGGGAATGGAAATGGATGTCACTGCCATTTTATTTTGTGAGTTTCCAGTCATCCAACTGGGAAAAAAAAAACCAAAATACTGAATTATTCAGGCTTTGGTGTGATTCAGTAAGATCTATGCTTATATCCAGAAATGTAATTATATTTCCATGCTGAAATAATGAACATGATGCTTCCTACAAAATTTCTTAAAACTTTGAAATTACTTAAATCTATTCAATAATCCTCCATGCCTAACAGCTAGAGTTCTAAATTAATAAATTCATACATATTTAATAAAACATAATTTCATCTATAGTACAATTAGTCTTATCTGCAGTACAACAATATTTAAACAAGTCTCTGAGGCTGAAAAATTCTCAATTAGCAATAAAAAAGAACCTTACCCCTTTCTTTTTGTCCCAAGAGTCAGTCTCTTATTGCAATTACTCTCCAAGCCTTTTAATTACACAAATGGAAAATCATATGGCAGTCACATTAACCAGAAGAGAATTATATGATATCCCATGAGTTTACTACAGATTTCACACTTCACTGACTCTTTACAGAAATCTTTTAATAATCATTACAGACATAATAATCAAGGTACAGCATTAGATTCCAGAACTGTGCCCCAAAAGAATTACAGGAAGATGTTTTTATTTTATAAGAGTATCAAAGTGGAATCACACTCTGAAATATCTGCACTGCATGCAATGTCCAAATCACAAAATATAGCAATGTTAATCAAGTGCCATTCTAATGACCTGTTTACTATAGAAGCAAATTTCAAGATGGGTAGCAAGGTCTTCAGAATGTAGTTGATGCCATTGTGGAAATAATTCTGGTCCAAATAGCTTCACAGAATTTCCTCAGTCATCCTTACAACAGTCCTATGGTTCAGGTCAGTAATATTATTTCCACTCAGCCAATGAGGCTGAGAGAGCAGAGCTTTCTAAGTTCAGAGTGCAGTTTCTCAGACACTACAGTATATCACAAAACAGAAATCAAACCTAAGGGACTGAAGTATTTTGCAGCAAAAGAGCCTAGAACTGTCCCCCCCACTCTTGTTGAATACTTGGAACAACAAACCCAAATATGGCTTACAATTACTTGGGAATCTTTGGCCTGCCACAGTCCCTTACTACTGGCCAGGCTGAGTGGGGATGATGGGAGTTGTAGGCCAAAACATCTGGAAGGGCAAAGCTTCCTCATCTCTCATATACAATAGTAAAGATGAATATTACTTGATTTTTTTTAAAAAAATCCTCTCAACCAGCAATTACAAAACTCTCTCTCTTTCTTTCAGTTCAAGAAACATTTACAGTAAGAAAGTAAGTAAATACTTTTGTTCACAAAATGCTATTTTCAAACTAAAACTAAACAGCTGCAAAGCCCGATGTACTGCTAGTAGCCATTTTGTGTGACAGGTTACCAAGTACATATGCCCCTATTATGCACCCAGTGGGTGTTTCTTATCTGTCTTTCACAGGTGCCATTAACTTATGTGGCTATGATTGCTACTATCCACATTCATTTGGGCGACAGTGCAACACAATAAAACCAATTGAAATTTGCCCCAAATGTTAAGAACCAAAGTTGTGCTATGCCCAGCAGGTCCTGGCTTCCCGGATCTTTTCTCCTCTTATTTTTAAATAAGAGGAGAGGAGATGTTTAAATCTATGAGCAGATTTACAACATCAGCATCTTCTAGCATCATAACTGCACTATTCCTTTTTCTTTTTTCTTCCTTGAGAACAGATCTACAAAGCCAACCATCTCTTCTTCTAGGTGTTTCACAAAGAGTGAGAGTGAAGGGGAATGAAACAAGCACATTACATTGAAGGCATGCTGAATTTGCCCATGAAAAGTGTTTTAAAAAGTACTGCAATCCAGTTTCTCCACGGAGAAGGAACATTTCAGGCATTTGCTGCTATTACTGTAATTTGGGGAACTGGATGACAAACAAGGGGGAAAGGAGTCCTAGGATGGAGAGTAGCTGGAGAAGACTGCAGTGTGAATCACCTTAGTATACAGCAGTCCCTCCACTTTTACAAGGATTTGGGGTGCAGAAATCTCAGAAAAATGGAAAAACCCCTCCCGTTCCCTTCTAGGGTGCCCCCTCCCATTCTCGTCTTTTGTGCTGACATGCTTGCCTTCCTTCTCTTTGCCTGGGCAAAAGGCAATGGAGCCAGATGTGCCTTCCCCTCCATTTCCTTGCTTTTTGCCCCAGCGTGCATTCTCCATTCCTGGGCAAAAAGCAAGGGAATGGAGGGGAGGCAGACACACACCTTCCTCCTCCATGTGCGCTGCTCCCCCTCCCATTGCCTTTTGCCCAGGCAGGGAGAAGGAAGATGCGCACCCAGGAGGAGGATGAGAAATCGGGTGGAAGGTGTGCGTGCACCTTACGAATAATCAAATTAGCAAAGATCAACCCCATGAACATGGAGGGAGGACTGCACTACACAGGCTACACATGTCTACAAGTCTTACTACCAAACTTCTTTCTGAACCTCTAAAATTTCTTGGAAATAAGCCCCACGGGATTTACTCCCAAGCTGCAACCAGGACCCCACAGAATTATGGCACTAACACAGCAGGATGTTTAAACACAGGCCAGACTTTTTGACACAGAAAGAAGTTACCAAAACAGTTTCCTACAGTCTTAGGGGTCTGCTGTTGTAAATGGGGAGGGGATGGGGTGGCAGGAGCCAAAATCCCACAGGGGGTTTATGCAGTCTTATAGTGTGCTCAAGGAGTACACATCCCTGTATTCCACTCATTGGCTCTGCCACTTCGCTCACATTCCCAATGATCCCCCATTGCAGCCCTCAGATTCACTCAGGCAGATAGCTGCTTGATTTAGATCCCTGTACAGAGGCCAACAGAAACATTCTTAGCGTTCTCCTCCATTGGTAAAGTTGCCAAATCAGCTGGCCAGAATTTCATCCCATTTCTAGGCATGTCACCTCGTACTTGTTTGGATGATCATCTGGTCTTGATTTCAACCTTTCATTAAAATCAAAACAAAACAGTCTACTTCTTGCAGAAGTGGATATTCAGGGCAAATTATGTAGTCACTGTTCTGTCCAATTGTTTTGGTGGAAACAGACTTATTTAACTCATGAGTGAAGTCTCACATCCTCGAGTCACTCTTCTCTCAATGCCAGTTTCCAGTCTTGTGGATCAGTGTTCCAACTCAGCCTCAAAGTCTAGCTTTTGAAGAAAAGTCTACCTGAAGTCTGTTTTGCAAAGCTCCTAGCACAGATTGCACAGTCAGCAATGGAGCCTTAAAAGTGATGGAGGAGAGATGCAACAAAGTAGTGTAAAGGCTGTAAAACAATGATTGCTATTTAAGGTTCCAAGGAGCCTGTGGTTCTCATGACTTGTTTGATGTAGCAATCTAAAAGTCCAGAAAAAAAAAATCCAAGTTCTATTTTATGAAGGGCAGTTGGGGTTCTCGCATTCCCTGATGTGGAAGAAAAAGGGAAACTCCAATTATAATCACCTTCTCTCCACCCTGCCTTGACTCCCCCTGCACTGCTGCCACTTCTACCAGCCTGCCACTTACTTTACCTCTCTCTCTCTCCCTGTTCCTTGTCTTGCAGCAGTTGCAGCACCCTCACCTGCCTGCTTGGTGCCAGTAGGCAGCAGTATGAAATGAAATGTGGGGGGGGGAGAGAGTTGTAGAAGTGCAGTTGTGGCTACAAGGGATAAAAGAGCATAGAAAGTGCAGCAAGACAGTGCAAAGTTCAAGAGAAGAGAGGTGCAGCAGCATGAGGGAGAGGGAAAAGGAAAGGGGAATGGAAGGTGCAGTGGTACGGTGCAAGGAGCAACGGAGGTGGGTATAAGGTGAAAGAATGTGCAAGAGAGGGGGAAGTGTTGCCACAAGGCAAGGCAAAGAGAGAAAGGAGTGTGGGAAGTGAAAGCAGCAGAGTACAAGAAGCAAGAGGAGAGCACAACAAAAGCACAAGGCAAGGGAAGGAAAAGAGAGAAGAAATGTACATATCCACTGAAATAACACAGGAAACAATGTGGAGAAAAGGAAGGATAAATGTACAAACCACACCTTTTTTCCTTCTGGTTTGCCTTACCTTCTCTGGCTTCTTGAACTCTCACACTGCACTTCTCTCTTTTCTTGAGAGTGCAAGAAACCAAGTGAGGCAAACCGCATAGAAATAAGGTGTGACCTGTACATTTATCCCTACTTTTCCCTGCATTGCTCCCTGTGATATTTCAATGGATCTGTACCTTAATGTCATTGCTGTTGTTGCTTTTATTTCACTCCCACACCAGGAATGTACACAGCCATTTTACATGGTTCTTGTCTGGCTACTAATCCTCACAACAACCTTGAAAGGTAGATTTGCTGAGAGGTAGTGACGGCTGAGGTTATACAGTAAATTCCATGATCAAGTAGGAATTTGAATTTGAGTCTCTCTTAAACATTGCTCTATACTAATTCTCTCTGAAGAGTAATTAATTTAAAAATGGAAAGAAGGCTGAAGCACAATAGTAGAGAAGTGCAGCAATTGATGTGCTGAATCTGCATAATTAGAATGCAGATAAATAATATGATTTCCTAATATGCAAATCAGGTACCCAGATTTGAGAGGCTGGAATATGGCAACCCTATCCATTAGGATGAACGAGTTAATATGGCTATCATTTAACTTGAAAACTGCAGAGAATTTTACCTTCCATATGCTGCCATCTAGGATACATCATTTTTAGGTGGATGCAGCATCCTTAACAGAACAGAAGCATGTGTGGTGGTAGGAACACTACAATAAGTACAGAAATCTATAGAGAGAGACAGGTCCAGGTTGCAAGCCCATGAAGACAAAAAACTGAGGATAAGCTGTAGATCACAGTTGATAATATTTATGGAAATTTATTTCCCTAAAGCCACACACCGATTTCATTTCTTACGAGAGCAGTTTCAAGAGCAAGTGACATTCTGAACAGTGAGTTTCTAGCCCAGATCTTTCTTTAGATCAGAGACAACATGCTTGCGCAATTAAATCAGGATTTGTAGTGAGGCAGTAGCATTAGTCTCCCCACATGTTTCATGAACTACCCATATGTTTCAGGAACTACCAATCCTAAAGTTCCTTCTGCATACGCAGTAGAGAAAGGCAGCTTTTGGAAGGGATCAAGCATCATAATACTCAGGGGTCCCAGGGATCTTTGGATATATGTCCCACCACCACTGTATGCTATCCTGTCCATCTACAAATACAAATGTAAGAAATATAAAGGCATTAAACAGAGGGAACTAAAAGAAGCTAAAGGACCCCATCAATTGGAATTTTTGAAAATATCAAAACAGAGGCAGAACAATACCTTCTCTAGGACCAACTAAAACTGTAAAGTACATAGCAAAGCTTCAAATAGCTCTTCATTGATCTAGATGATATGTTTACAAAAGAGAGAGACATAAGTAAATAAAATAGACAGGTGAGGGAACAAGATAGTAGCCCCGATGTGGGCTATGGAATAATTTCAGAAATCTGGAAAAATGTACTTTTAGAAATAAAACAGAAACATTTTTTTCATGATTTCTCAGTCTATATGTAAAGGTTGGGAGTGAGGTATGCTGAGAGTGGGGACATATTACAAGTTTCTGCTTGGTCCCCTCAAGTTATGCTTGGCCCTCGGCCATTCAGAAAATTTAGAGGCCATTGCCTAACAATTAACTTCCACAGAAGCTCAGCACTGGAACATCTCAGGCTATTAAGTATTTGGAATGTACAGAGTAAGCAAATATCAGCGACAGGGCAGAAAAAGAAAGGAAAATTCAATCTGTAATAATATGAAGAGTGAAACAACATTTACTCATCATTCATATCAACATTTCCTTACTGGGTTCTGCCTACAACACAGAGTGAAGCTTGGATGAGTTGGGGAGAAACGGTCAAAACCAAGACAGAATTGTGTTAAAGTCGCAAAAGGCACACCCTTCATTGCTAACATCTTCCAGATATTTTGATATTTGCATGGACAAGACCTACAGTGTTTTGAAAACCCAGATGATACATGTCTAAGACCCTTACGAACAGACCAGCAGTATACCTGATGCAGGGCCAACCTGCTTCGAGATTAGGCCTGCACAAAATGGTGGAGACAAACTATGGACCATACTGCATGCCATCTGCTGTCCAAACTACCACTGGATCACTCCATAATCTTTTCTATCCTATTCTACCAAGCACAATAAGGTGCAGAACTAAATGTACTTTGGGGAGTGCTTACTAATGGAGAAGCATGAAGCATGAAAGATGATAATGAGGACAGGATAGATACCATTCTTTATGCAGTTCATCCAGGAGAGAAAGAGGGAAGATGAAAGTAATAAAAAAGACTCATCAAGATTGCTAGAGAAAATGCTGAGGAAAACTGATTCTGGGAATCTAGCAATGTCCAACATAGCAAAGAACTTTTACCACTGTCAGAGCAGAAGAGAGTGAGTGAACATATAAGGTCCTGAGAGTTAGCACAATTAATTCTGGAATGAAAAGCATTTTCAAGTGTGTCTGTGTGTGTTGTGTCAGACAAGACTGGAAAGATGCAAAAGATAAAAGCAAGATAGTAGACTGGAAGATGTTGGGGTGCTGACTGAAATTATTGATGTAAAAATAGCAAATTATGATTAGAAAGGTTCTTTTGCACTACCGCAGATTAAACAATTCAATCTCAGATGCACAGGCATTTTGAAATACGCACAGTTTCCAATATAAGGGCTAGAGAAATGTAGCAGCCATCTTTTGGTTTTCATATTTAAATCTCTCCACATCATATGCATATGAATATAGTGCTAATTTTGTTTGGTTTTTTTGAGGTTGAAGAAACTGTTGATGTTTTACTGAAGCAGAAATTAATTTATACTTAATTTATACTTACACGATATTTCTATGAATTATATATCTACAACTATAGCAAAATAGACACCCAATGTGTGGCTTGATTCAGTTTACTCAAACAATGATAAACCATTATATCTTTTGATTCTGATAAATAATTTAGGGTAGAAGTAACCTTAAGTAAAGCCACAAAATGTATATATAAAATACAATTTGTAACATATTTGTTAAAATATATACACTCAACAATTCAGATAAATAGAATTGTGTTCCTGACTTAATTAATAATACAGGTTTTGTTTTACCAAAAAATTTTTTTTAAAAAAGGAATAAACAAATCAAATTTAATAGCTGACATCTCAGTTTACCATCATAATGTCATCATACATATTATTATTCTTATACTTACTATAATTTACTATTGTTAGTTGTCATTATTATTTATCACTGTTACTGCTACTAGTACCACTTACAACCACCATTTTTTATTGTGCCTTCTTATGTATTAACATGTTTTGTGGCATGCACCCCCAAATTATCTAGGCTGTAATCATTTTGGTCATCATGACTGGACCATCTGCATCCAATCTTTATTTGCTTGCTCCAAGTACTTTAATAAGCAGTTATTTGAGAGATGCCTTTGCAGTGCTCTTTTTTGTGCATGAATGTGTCTCATCCTCTTCACCACAACCACCTATTCATCTCCCTCCCTCTCCCCCCCCATATATATTGGGAAGACAAGGCACTGAAGAACAGGCTAAGTTGCCACTGGCAACAGAACTTTGTAGGCCTGAATATGATGTGAATACCGGCATGTCCTGACTGATGTTTACTAGGATCTTCAATGACTTTCCCCCCTTTTCTATAAACACTGAAGCATTAGGATCTCTTCTGAAGGCACAGAACCCGCATTTGCGTGTGCATCTCTATTTTTCACTTGTTTCAACCTATGCCCACAAACCTACAGACCTACTGTTGACAAGAATATAGCTGCCTATTGATAGGACAGTTTCTCTAGGACCAAAGTTCATTTGTCCTTTAAGCACAGATCCAGCCTCAGTGTGGATTCCTGCTTAGGCAAAATATAAGCACATGAAGGAAATCAGCAGGAATTAGGAAACTTCTGTTTTTGTAGTTTCACCCTCCAAAACTGCAGGGGGTGAGGGGCTTGAAAAAGGGGAGAACTCCTTCCAAAAACAGACCACACTGGTCAAGGAATGCTAACTGCTGTGCTGAGTAACAGGATGGGGGAGCTAAAACCAAGTGAGAAGGGGAATGGAATGAAGTATCCCTGTTGACCAAAACACTGAGCAGGACAAATAATTCTACACTTCAATGCTTTGGCCCAGGTACAACTTGTTAGCATTGTCATATGGTGTACTAGATGTAGAAGAAGAAGTCAAACTCTATCTCTTGTACCCTGATATATTTCCAGCTGAAAGACCATTCATATACCTTTAGTGGCAGTTGGTGACTCCAGGTTTCAGTGGGTATGGAAACCTACTCTGGGCTTTAGTGGGAACACTAAAGGAAGCATTCAAGCTGCTGAACCTCGCTCTTAAAATAGTTCAGCATCTGACACCAGAGCTGCAGGTGTCATTGCACATCTCCAGTGCTGAAGCCATTAGAAGAAGCATCTGCTTTTCCATGTGTTTCGATTCAATCTTCAAAATCTACAGCCAGACAATACTTCTATTAAGACGACCAACTGAAACTTTCACAAAATATTAAGCAAACTTCTAAGTTCCTCAAAACTTTTTGTAAGTTTGTTGAACAAAGACAGGATGGGTTTGAGGCAGGCTGACTTGATGTTAAAGCCATGAAGACAGCAGACCTAGATAGACGGGGTACTATGTAAGGTTTTAAAAAATTTCACTTGGGACTGCTGCTACAGAGAAGCAAAGAAGAGTTTAACCCCCCCCCCATTTTTGAAAATATAAAATTCAGTTACACAAGACATTTCTCCATCTAGACAAAACAAACAGTTACTATTTTTCTTGGATATCATTCTAAAAATATACAACCTTTTCTGGGTGAAAGTTGTATGAGCTCTTCTTAGCAAGTTTTCTTTAGCAAAAAAGCTGTACAGCTTTTTAGCATTTCTCTTAGCGGAAGCTATCACTGCAACAACATCTTTGTGTGCCATGACACTGCTGTCAATTACTACAAGTTCTTGACCGGCTTCTTTGAATGGACAACCAAACTCTATAAAGAAATCCCTCAGACTTTTTGCATGAATTAAAGTTGGAATAATTGGTATTCTTCATGGCAATGAGAGACAAAATTTTCTTTGTTACTGATCTTCTGTTGCCATCCACCTCCTCAGTTAGTGAGCATATTCTGGACTGCCAACCACCTACAGCATCTCAATGCTGAAAGGTTCTGTCAGATATACTATTACACCTTTACTTCTGATTAGGGTATTATTTTGTTCTCAAGCTAGGACTCAGCTTACTTCTAAGAAGAGGCAATTCACCTTATGAACAGCAAACTGACTAAAGCTGAACGCAGCACGGCTAGCTAACAATTTGGGTTGGTTTCTTCCATGTTCCCCAGATATAATGATAACCAGCATGCATAGCCACAAAGATCAATGGCGATGGGGGGAGGGAATAATCTCCTTTGGACTGTCATGGCAATATAGTTTTTAATTACCTTCTCTGAGCAAAAAGGATAGCAAGCCCCAAAGCAACTTCAAAGTTTAGTCATGCTCTGCTTTGACCACATGTTATATACGTGACAGAATGAATCATTACTATTGATATCTTGACATAGAATATGCAGTGACCAGTCTACTACTGTAAGTTTATTCTGTCTCCTATCCTCTATATAAACAATGAAAATAAACTTACCGCCCCCCCGCAGTAATAAATGTTGGCGTCTTTAACATTAATTCAGTTCTACAGGATTATATGGCATCAAGCACACACACAGTAACACACGTTAAAAGGAAAAATGGAAATTATTTTTACAACATTTATATTCTGCTTTTTTGTTGTCAGTAGAAATACAAAATGATGATACAAATAATTCAGATACCAAAAAAATTTACCACAGTTATACAAGTGTTAATAATATAACATTTTTGTTTAAAATTAAATATTAAAACATTTTAATACCAATTTCTAGACCTCAGACATAGATAACTGACATCACATATACATTCTCCAATATATAATATACGGAAAGGTATAAATATGAAAATCCAGTTTCCAAAATCACAATTTTTATGTGGCTGCAGCATTTGAATCTGGGCATTTCCCAAGATCAAGGACCTAAATAACCTAAATGCATCGTATCTCATCTGACCTTGGAAGCTAAGCAGGGTCAGTTAATACTTGGATGGAAGACCACCAATGGGTACCAGGTGCTACAGGCTAAATTTTAGAGGAAGGAACTGGAAAAACCACTTTTGAGTATTCCTTGCCTGAGAAATCTCTATGAAATTCACGTGGTTGCTGTAAATCTACAGGCGACTTGAAAGTACATTTGTGAAATATGAAACCGAGTATAAAGTTGTCATCTATTCTCCCACAAAAACTGGCCATGTTATGACTTGCAGTATTATCATCCAGCACTACAAAAAAATTGCTGAGTATTTAATGTAATACACACACAGGAAGGCTGGTAGAGAATAATATTGAGCTATATTTGGAATGAAGGAAGCAGAAGGAACAAAATGTTAAAGACTAATGTCGAAGAAACGGTGGCAAATATTTCTAGTTTCAGTGCAAGAAATCCAAGCAAGTATGAATGTGTCACTTATTCTCAACATTATTTTATACACCATAACAAAATTATCCATGTATTTAGAAATCTGATACATCAAGGGGTTCTAGATGTCCTGGTGTTCAATCACCACTGTTGATCAATTAATACATGGTTACAAGAAAGCATACCAAACAATGTCTTTGAAACAACATGCAAAACAGAGTGGAGGGAACATGGTGGTGATCACTCAGCTCCTATGAAGTCACTCATCAAAAATTTCTGTTCGTGTCTATTCAAAAGTAAGCCCCATTGAGTTCAATGAGAGTTAATTCTACCCAGATATACACTGACTATGTACCCTTTCCTATGAGTAAGTGTCTCTGAATTTAGCTTCAGAACTGAAGGCTTACTGCTAAGTAGACAGATAGAACTGACCTTTTAGATATCTCTTTCTTCACAAATAATTCCCACTATACATAAAACAACTTGCTTAGCATAATTATTTTCTCTGACAATCCTGTCGTTTTCCACCACGAATACACTTTCAAGCCAAGGAAACTGAATATCTGTACTTATCCATGACTAAATGTATATCAGCTCATTGGTTCCACAATTAAATACCAAATAGACTTAAGTCCAAAGGATTCCTAGCTATGAGCAAGCTCATTCCTTTTAGGAGATCCTTCCCTCTGTTTAAACAAAGAATTGTGATTTAAAATCTAAACTTCGCAAAACTCAGGAAGGACGTAGTGGCATATAGCCAGCATACATTTATTATTGTAACTTATTTTGCTCCAAAAAAGGCAGTATGCTCTAGTAACATTATATGAACAATCCGTAGGGAAAAAACACCTGTACCTAGTTATATACTTGCATACACCATATAAGGTCCAGTACCGCTATAAATTCAGGTGCAGGGTAGTAACAAGTATACACTGTGACAAAAATTAGACAGTGTGCTTGATAAACTGGTATAGTTGAGGAAACAAACTCCTTTTCCAAAAGTCTTTGTTATGGTCTTGCCCAAAACTATAAAATATTTGCAATTGTGAAATCAAAGGTAACACTTAAAAGGACTGTGAGAGAAAGATATTTTAAGTTATTCTACTCTATATATCCATTGCAACAGTACTTGGGTGGAGACCAGAAAAACAGTACAATTAAAAAGAGGAACAGATGGCTGAGCAAAACAAAAAATATAATCAAAAACCTCTCAAGAAAACGAAGCTGGAGATCGCTGAATAGAAAAGTTAAGAGACTTGCATAAACAGAAATATTTCTTGTATTAATACTTGCATTTTGAGGGCACCAGAAATGACAGGTAAATAGAGCATAAATATGGCAGGAATTTAACAACATACAGACCATTTGTTCAGCAGAGGTTTCAAGCTATACACATTTACATCAGATTAACTTCCACTGAATTCAGTCTAATTTACCTCTGAGTTAACATGTTTATGATTGTGTTGTAAGGCTCTGATACAAAGATCCTGCTCAAGACTGGACATAAACTGTCCCCAAGTAAAATGGAAGAGTCATTATCCTTATCCATAAAGAAAACCCATATACACATATGTAGTTTGTGGTGTTTTTTTTTTTTAAACAAGCAGCCCTGGAACTGATGCGATTTTTGCAGATGAACTATATGTTCAAAATTCCTGGAGTAGGCAAAAGAAAAAGTAAAACTATACCAGATTTATTAGCTTCAATCTCAGCAAAGTTCCGTTGACTTCCATAGAAAAATCTCTTCAAAACCGAATTGTCTTGATTTCAAACACTCATTACATGGTAATGAAAGATTTCTACTCATTACATGATAGTGGCGATGATGATGATGATGATGATGATGTTATTTAATTAACAACAAAATGAGAAATCCAGCATTTGTCAGCTTTTACCAAGGTCTGATGAAGTTATGTCAGCATGAGCACCAGTCACCATCATGTCAACCATCTTGGCAACAGAATAGAGGTTCAAATCCCTATTTGGCCATCAAGATAACTTGGCAGGTATTTGGTAATTCACCATCTCTTAGTCTAAGAGGTCTCCTAAGATCAGAAAGAGATGTTGCTGTACGAAATCCTATATTAAGCAAATAACTCCAAGTACATACCATGAAATCCCTAGAGGAAGAGCCAGGTACAAATATGACAGTATCCCTCATACCCCAAATTGTATTCCAGAGTGATTAATATAAAAACAAAATTTTACTCACTCCACATTCCAGAGCAGTTGTTCTGTTGCTCAAGACCAAGCCAATTGGCACTGGAGTGCAGACAATATTGCACTTCAACTATAAAGTGCAAATTTTTTAATAGCCTCTTACATCAAGGCCATAGATGGCATAGAAAGCAGGAAAAGTTCAGGAATTGCTGGATTATGGTATAGACCTCTTAAAATTGTTGGATGCAGATTTAGCTTTCTCTGTAGTTTAAAACAAAGATAAAGCCTCATAAATTTACTTTTGTGGCACCCAAACGCTGATTTACATGCAATTATTAACTTTTCTCTCTGTGCATTCCTGCTGAAAGTGTTTTCTTAAAATACCAGAAGGAGAACACTACTTCTCTCAAGGTTCAGCCACTCAATTCCTGTTTGGCTTTTTTAAAAGAATCCTTCCTTACACATTTAATACAGCACATTGCCTGTAACACCACACTAAGATGTCCTGCATCTCAGTTATCACCTGGTAGGTTTTTTTTTGTTTTCATTCTTCTTGTTTTTGTGATGAATGTACTATGACACAGAACAGGTGACACTGTTAGAATTCTGCTAGAATTGCTAACAAATCTTGTTGTTGTTTTTTAAATTGTGCTTCTATCTCACTCATTGTCTCCAGACAGATGTATCTAAAACAGCCAGTCATACATACATCATAACCCAACTCCACAAGTAGAGCAACGCACAATGTATAAACTTTCTAATCACGCATTCTTTACTATTTTGACTAAAGTGTGTGGGGTGGGGGTCACTGGTCATCTCCAAAGTCAATGTAACACCTTTAAAAATAGTCTTTTTCTTACTAAGAGTCACCTTTTGTTTTGACTGCACTCACTGTCATATGGTTCTAAGCTCTCTTTCTAGGTACCAGCATTCCTTATTTGGTCTCTGGTCCATATTTAATCTGTTATTATTTGTATTCTCCTTTGCCTAATCTTCTGCTAGGAGTTGGTACTTGCCTCTGCCACTTAGATCTTCAAGCAACTGATATTTGATTCAAATGTCTGAAACAGCCTGACTTCTTATTCCTCCTTTCTGACAGTCAAAGCAAGTACTTGCACTAGCACTCTTATCAATTTAATGTGCCTCTAGGCCTTGGTTCTTCTAGATTTCTATCTAAACCGGCTATTGTTGACCAGTCCAAATCCTAGTAAAAGTCTCTGGTAGATGTCCTGCTTTTGGCACTATTGCTTTCAAGCAATATTTTAGTTAACATTTTGAAAGATGTAGAGGTTAAAAATTGATTGAGTTTTTTCTAAACATGACATTGTGGCAAGCAATTTACTTCCAGCTTTCCGAATTTTTACAAAAGGGGATTTGAGAGTGCATAATTTAGTTGGAAAAGAAGGAATTCTAAGCATATATCCTACTTTTCCAACAATTAAATAAAATCCTTTTAGCTTTTCTTCCTTCTTTCTTTTCAGTACAAAAGTTGCACACGCATGCGCAGCATTCGGATTAATGCAATAGACCATTACAGATCTAAGAGCCGTTACGGTATATCAACGGAGTACACTGAAACTAAGACAGATTTATACAATGACCACAGTGGCACCCTGGGAGTCGTTACGGTCTATCAGGTCAAAAATCCACTTTTTAAAAAGCACCTAAATATGTGTATAATCAATAGGCCGCAGGTCTCCAAAGAAGCTAGCAGACACATTTTTAAAACAAGAATGGATAGTTGCCGGGATGAAGGTGGGGGCAGGGAGAGAAAAGTAAGGTAAATTATCAACAATTTAGACACCTAAACAGGACCTTTGTGACTGAAAAAAGTTCATAGTTAAACAAGCATAAAATCTGTAGCTTTCTTACACTTCTATCCCCTCCCATACCAATTTTAGACTCTGCAAATACATTTTTGCTATCTTTAAAATGAAAACAAAACAAAGTTATTTTAAATTGCAGTGTAATGCACATATCAAAATAAAAAGAAGATCCTAACAAGAAAACTCCAGCCTTGCATTTTCTTTGCTAATAGATCAGTCAGGAGGAGAACCTTAACTTGTCTTCCTTTCTTGCTTTTGTTGCATTGCCTCACAAAGCAGGCAGCAATGCTCCTCAAATTGAACAAGAAAATCTAACTAAGCAACCAAGTGCCATGTTCCAAAGTAAAACCACCATTAACCGTCTTCCTACTTACTGTTTATTTTGGGCTTCCCATTTTTAAAAAAGCAGTGTTTGTTCCGATGGCCAACCTGCAGAAGAACCCCTCTCTCCCTCTGTATGACCCAAGATAACAGTAATGTTAGAAAAAAAATGGCTTCGCTTGTCAGAGATTATCCAAGGGTTGTCCCCAGCCTACACTTCTCTTTACTAGAGCCAAAAAGGCCTAATAAATGCGGACGCTCAGCATGATACGGCAAGAACTTTAAGCTCCCAACACTGACTAAGAAGAAAGTCTCCCAAATTTACCAAAATTATCTGCAACACAATGGAGAAGAGAAGGAATTAATCAAAGTCTCTATCTTAAGGCAATGCTTGATTGAACTATCCCAATCCCTTTTCAAATGGGATAACCAAGTGGCAAGTGACCTCAATGACATATCTCAGAGAGGTACACAAGTACCACTTGTTCAATTTTTTTCCTTTTATGACCTCATTAGGAAGGATTTTGAAGACTGTTCCCGAATATTAGAACAAAGTGTCTCAATGCCACATCTTTAGGATTGTTATGCCTCTTGCATTTTTTTTTTTTGCAAGATGGGAAGATTTTGCATAACTAGAAAATGCACACACCTTCTTGAAAAGCAACCTATCTTGCAAAAATAAACTCCTTAAAGTTTCTCTCTCTCTCTCTTTGTTTTTAAATCTGAATCAAGAGCTTTGTAAATACTCAAAGCAGTTTGGTGTTGTTGTTTTTTTTAATTGCCAAAACCAACTCATGAGCCCATCTTTCTCTCCATCTCCCTTCCTGTTAATAGTCCCCATTAATTAGAGCTGGCGGCAGTTTTCACTTCCTTATCAGGAATGATGCAAAGGCTGCCAAATCAGCAAGGGTGAAAATATTCCATTGCCAGTAATGTGGTTGGGTTACTTTCCCCCTCCCTTTAAGTGTTTGTTGATTCCATGCTTGGATTTAATTTGGAGGATTATATTTTATAATCAGAAACAAACAAACAGATTTATAACCAAAGAAGGAAAGGCATGGGGGGCGGGGGAGAGCAAGCCAAGCACTGCAACTAAGCACACCATTTTTATTGACTTCTTAAAAACCAAATAACCTGGCATATTAGTGTGTGCATTCTGCAACAGACATTCAGCCCCATTGTACTACTTAGTAGGGAATAAAAGGAAACCCTACTGTTTGAAATCCAGCGGAACATCCCCACAACAGAGCACAACTGTTCCCTCATGCATGAATGGGAAGGAGATGAAAGAAAAGATGGACTTCTGAGGTGCAGCGAAAAAACAAAGACAACAAAAGTGCTGATCATGAGGGAATGACACAACTCATTGCTGCAAAAAAGGATGAGAGAAAAGAGCTCAGACAATAGTGTAGACAGCTAAGTGACACGTAGAAGAATTGAAAAATCTACAGAAGTGCCTTTTCTCTCCACACTTGACGAGAAACAATTAAATGTTGGTACATCTGTCATAAAAAGGATAATTGAAACCTGTTACCATCATTATGGATGGCAACTTAACTACCAAAACTGTAACTGTTCAATTAAATGTTGCCCCCTCTGTTATCTACACCACTTGCTAAAACGAAAAGTTTTAATGCCTCTGATAATTTGCCATGTCTGAATCCGTTAAAATCATATACTTGAGTGGGCACATTCTAGAAGGTACGTGTGTGGGGGTTTGTGCATGTGTGTGTTTGTGTGTGTGTGTGAGAGAGAGAGAGAGAGAGAGACTACACACACACACACACACACACTGAGGTAGAGAGGGGATAGCAGCTAAGCAGGCATGCTCCCAACATGGCAAGTTGCTTTCAGCAAATAGCCAAGGTTGTCAACAAAGAGCCCGAGAAGAGGATAATCACCCCTCAAACTCATTAGAGGTTGTTTTTCCCGTCCAGATGTCCACCAGCCTGCGAAAACAATGGTCCTCTAAACTAATCTACTGACTGTTGCTACTTGCTTGAGAACATGCAGCAGCTGACAGAACTGAAGAGGAGTTATTGACCCTGTCAGGATACCTGATTAATGGATAAACGCTGTAATTGATTAGCAGAGAAGTGTGAATTAAAACTGAGAGTACAGCATCAATAATGAATCTCTCACAAAAGGTAGCTGACATAAAATGTAAAACGATTGCCTGAAGCTGTATCTCATCAAAGACATGCTTTTCTTAAAGAAGAAGAAGAGGAGGAAACTTTAGCCCAGGGTCCTGTCCTCTGCAGTTCTTTAGTCTTTTCTCTTGGTAATAATGCTGTGTATTAAACCACCAGCAAAATGTTATGGGAACCACTCATCAATCCACCTTGGTACTGCAAGCTATGCAACGCAGTTAAATGACTCCATTATCCTTTCATTTCTTTATTCCTTCAAAGATTTCCTAGACTTTACTCTCAAGTCCCTGCCTTTATGTTTGCCAAGAGCTGTGAATTCTGCATGCTTCTCTACTACAGGCTGTTGCAGCCACTGCTGTATCTATCAGGCTCACACAGCTCTTGGGACTTCCAAAATCCAAAAGCAAGATAGCAGCCTTCTCTGGCCAGGTGCCTGCCCTTGAAGCATCCTGGTCTTGCTGATCAGATTGAGACTATGGACCAAGACTGAGAAGAACCAGGTTCAAATCCCTACATAGTCATGAAGCTTTCTGGGTGACTCTGGCATACTCCCAAGTTGCTTTCTATTGGTTTCACCCATCACGAGTTTAAAGGAAAGAGGGAGAAGAAGAGCATGCCAACAGAACAAGCAATTTTTGGGGAGAAGTTTGTCAAGCACCATACAGGACTGTGGAGTCGTGTTTGTCTTGGTGGGTCACAAGATGCACACGCTGGCATATAGATGTTCAAATTAAGAAGGGAAAAATCTGTACACAAACTGACAATTGCCTTGCAGGATAAAAACTAAACTCCCTGTACAAACCAGCCAGAGCTCTAAGATCTGCTGCGGAAGGCTTTCTTTCAGTCCCACCACCATCTCAGGTTCGCCTGGTAAGGACACGGGAGAGAGCGTTCTCAGTGGCTACTCCCATCCTGTGGAATGCCCTTCCACAGGAGGCTCCCTGCTCTCCTTTCACCAGCAGGCAAAAACTTTTCTTTTTAAACAAGCTTTTTTGTAAGTGGGAGGAGCTTCATTTATCAACTTGTTTTAAATTGAATTTTGCCTAGAATTTTTAAATTATTTATACGCTTTTAACATTTTTTAAAATTGTTTGAAATGTTTTTTATATTTTAATTTATTGTTGGAAGCCGCCTTGGGTCCCAGTCTGGGAGAAAGGTGGCATCTAAACATAACAAATAAACAAACAAATAAATAATCTGTGTATTTATACAATTGTGCATTTATATTGTTAGTTCTGCCTTAAAACATAATAGTTGAACTTGCTGTATTTTTACAAGAAAACAAATCCCCCAAAGCTTGGTTTTACTAACACATTGAATCTGAATTTGAGTCCCAGAGCTAAAAAGATGGTGGCAATGCACATACGCAAAAGAAAGCAAACCACTCCATAGGTTATATGGCTGTACATTCCTGCATCACTATTTTCAATAAAGAACTATCTGAGTGACTAATTGTGCCAAAAGTGGTTTTCTTTTTTTATTTGCTTATGAATGGCTGTTTGGCTTTCCTTTAGTGGACAACACAGTAACCAATTTTATTCCCACACTACAAATGTTGCAGAATTTTCTGCAGACATTCAGGTGTGGAGATGACACACTGCTTCCTGTTAACCATGTGAGCCAGAGGGAGACCAGCAGAGGTTGGTGCATGATCAAAAAGTAGCAGCAAAAAGATGTTGAAACACACTATATCTTTCCAGCTAGAACACAGGGCAGGATCATGAAAATCACATGACGCATCTTTTGCTGGGATATACTACATTATACTTCTGTGGAAGGGAGGGAATGTTCACTTCTTTCGATGCTTCCTCTATTTACAAGCCCTGTCCTTCTGCATTCATTTGAGCCTGAGGGTTCAAAATTGTTCACCAAGGCTGGTTATTGAGAACCTATAACTCTCCTATTAAAACAGTTTCACTGGCTTCTGGTTAACTTCCAGGTACAATTCAAAGGGCTCTCCCTTGGCTGAGCACCATCACAAATACGGTTGGTGAAGACACAGGAGAGAGCCTTCTCAGTGGCTGCTCCTATACTATGCCATTCCCTCCCTTAAGAAGTCAGGTTGGATCCCTCCCTGTCCTCTTTCTGCCAGCAGTCAAGAACATTCTCATTTACCTAGGTCTTTTGAGAGTTAACTGGTCATTTCAGAAGGTCTTTTAATTGGGGTGTGCTGTATTATTTTTAACATTGCCATTATGCTTTAACTGCCTTTCTTCCATAGTAGAAGAAAGGTAGGTAGGTAGGTAGATAGATAAACAGACAGACAGACAGATCCTTAAATAAATAAGATACATAGTAAATTGGTAGGTCAAAATGAGGGCTTCTAGTATAGTTCCCCCTCCCCACGCACTAGCTTTTTCTGTAACAGATCTTCAGACATTCAGTGCTCCAGTTGCAGTCTGGCACAATACAGTTCAACAAGAGTTCCATCAAAATTACTCTGTTGAACATGCAGCTCGGTTTCTAGAGATGCTGGCTGTGTGTTATGAAAAAGTGTGATGTGATATTGATTGAGGCTGCAATCCTATTTCCTACGCTTAGGGAAGACAACAAATTGTTAAAAACAGACTGAAAAAAGGCAGAACTACCATCTTGGCTTAGTCTTCTCCCACAAAGTAAATTGTGTTGAACCTAGGAAAAGTAAGACAAATGTTACAACGGGGGTCTTAAGGACCATAATAGATAAAGATATTGTTAGAGGTCACCCAGCTACTTTATGGCAGCTCTAGTCTCAAAGGTCAGAAAAATTATTCTCCTGGCTCTTTCTGGATTTATTTCAGAGTCACTATCTGTAATCTTTGAGAAATCCTGGCAAACAATGAACTTAAAAAAAATGGGGGTTTTCTTTCCATGTTCAAAGAAGAGAAAAAGATTAAACAGGAAACTACTGGTCAATCAGCATGACATCAATCACAAGAAAATTCTAGAGCAGATTAGTAAAGTGATCTGTGACCATCAAGAAAGTAATATACTGATCATGAAGAGTTAAACACTGGTTTGTCAGGAACAAAGTCATGCCAGATCAACCTTAGCTCCTAAGTTTCCTGAACGAAAAGTAGTTTGGTAGATATTGGGAATGCTGTGGACATATGATATCCTAATTTTGGAAAAGTATCTGGCAGCCTTTTAAATGATATCCTGTTTGACAAGAAGACTAAATGTGGTTAAATGATAACTACAATTAGGATCCTCTACTCATTCAGAAACTGTACTCAGTGAGCGCTAATCAACAGACCAGCAGTCTGCTTGACGGAGGCTCAAATGTAATACCAGTGTTCTGTCCTAGGCCCTGTGATGTTTGATTTGTAAACAAATAGTTTTTTTTAAAAAAAAATACAGATAACACAAAGCTAGAAGAGATAACCAACACCACATAAGAGAGGATCAATCCTCAGAAGATTATACAGTCAGGATGGAACAGTGCACTGACACTAACAAAATTAGATTCAACAGAGACAAATGTAACACCTTGCATTTAGATACAAAAAAAAAACACAGAGTAAGATCATGAGAGAGACACGACTTGACATAGGTACATGTATAAATGATCTAGGGTGTCTTAGAGGATCATAAGATTAACACAAACTAGCACTTCAGCACAGCACCTAAGAAAGCTAAAGCAGTGCTGGGCTGCATTAACAGAGGCAAATTGTCCAGGTCATGGGAAATAATCTGCTCTATTAAAATAGTGAGTTAGGAAGCTCTTACAGTCATTTGTCCAGTTCTATGTGCTCTGCTTTGAGAAGGATGCTGCCAAGTTTGAGAACATCCAGAGATTGGAAATCAGGATGGTTAGAAGTCTGGACATCAGACTATGTTTAGCCGGGAGAAGAGCATACTGAGGATGGCCACGATAACTTTTTCAAACAGCCAAAATACCACCATGCAAATAACAGAGTGCAACTATTCTCCATTGCCTGAGAGAACAGGGATAAAACGAATGAGTAAAAATAAAAGGGAATCAGATTTTGGCTAAACTTTATGCAAAATTTCCTAACAAAAGCTGTTCAATGGAAACTGATTACCTTGGGGAATGCTAAGCTCCCCTTTACTGGTAGAATTTAAGCAGAGGCCAAGTGACTTTTGTCTTCAAAGTGGCACAGCAGCCCTTAGAGGGTTCTAACACGAAATTACCCAAGGGAGATAACAAGAAACTCTGAATCTCCTGGGAAAGATCTGTTGGCTGGTTATTCAAGGATGGGTGGAAATATGCAGTGGTTACCTTGCATCTGCATTACTTTAATGTGTTTTATTGAGGTTACCCTTGTATTTGGTCCAGAATGTCCAGCTGGTGCAGAATGCAAGGCCGAGTAACCGATGGACAAGTATTACACCAGCGCTGTAGAAACTGTACTGGCTGTCTATTAGCTACAGGAACAAACTGTTGCTGTGAATGCAAAAAGTCCTGAATAACCTGGGACCAGAATGCCTCATGGTCTGAAATACACACCCGCATAATCACTAAGATCATGTAGGATTCTTTTCTGATTCTACCACGATCTTCAGACTGCCATCCAAAAGCAAAATAGATGTGGTGGAACCCATAAATTGAAGTGCCCCTTCCCCATCTCCAGTACTTGTCGAGTACCAATTGTAATGTGTTTGGGGCACCTGTTAAAGAGCAGTTCCTTTACCCAGGCCTTCCCTAACTGATTTGTACTGTCATGTGTGAATTATTTGTTTTACGGATTCTCAACTTTAAATATATGAATTGTGATTTGTATATTACGATATTTTGCATTTTAATGTTTGAGGATTTATGGGGGAGAGGGTGCTGAAAATTGCTTTGAGCATATTTTTCTAGATATGCTAAGCAGTCTATAAAGCAAATCAAACAACCAATTACACATAAGCATCTCAAATCAAACCCATTGAGGACTCATACATAAACAGACATGCATGGGTATTTCTTTTACAACAATGACTTTTATACAACAAAGATGTGGATAAAATTGGATGGAGTTTTTAATTACCTCACTATCATGGTTATACAATTGCTTCATCATGCCCCACAAACCCATATTTTTCATGCAACTGTTTTACTCACTTTTTAAATACTTAACAATACCAGAGAATCTGCTTTCACTCAGCTGAGTAATTCACTACTGAAAAGTGGCTCTTGTGAATCATCTTTAATGTCCTTTATAGATGCTGCAGTAAGATCAAAAAACTCTGAGTGCAGCACACTCTTGAACTAGTGAACCTCTCAAACTAGTGAGGCAAGACTAGCATAGGGGAGCATTCCTCAGCCAAAGGAGGTGAGCATTGCTGTACCATAAGATTTCATGGAAGAGGCTGTTTTGTAGTAAAAACTACTAAAGAATGGTTATAGAAACAATCCTGGTCCTGATCCAGTTTAGCTGTGCAAAACAGTTAGTAGTTCCAAATGATAATGCATGACCCCATCCACATCTAGAGACACATTCTTGCTACAGTTATCAGTTCACGGTAATGTGGTTTACATAATGCTGCCTTTAAAAATTGTTCATAAGCTTCCTTTGGTGCAACATGCAATTGTCCAGTTTCTTCTGGTAACAAGGTGATCTGAGCATACATAACATAGACTCTGTCATCAGCAGCAATAGTGCATTTTGGAGTACAACTGAGACTGCGGATGCTTAACATGAATACCCTACAGAGCTTGTGATCCGGCTATTTGAAGAACTGCCATCATCGTGCATGAACTTGCCTGGTTGTTATCTGGAAGCAATCCAGATGTGGTAGTACCCACCATTTTGGATGCTTGATGCCAAAAAGTCCTTGCACAACTGCCTACCACTTTTAACTGATGCTGGTCCATGCTTCAGACGTAATCTTTTATAGTTTTAACGTGGCAGTGTTGTGTGCATTACAATAGCCTTTTAAATGCTGATGTTTTGTTTAAATGCATTTACATATAGATGTTTTACCATATTGTTTTTTAAAAATTTTGTAAACTGCCTTAGGAAAGATGTTACCTTACAGGATTGTATTAAAATGCTGTTCCAAGTCTGGCCCAGGAAAAGATTCCCATTTTGAGTTAAATTAAGCTGTACAGTAGGACCCCTGTATCTGTGGATTCATTATCCACTGATTCAGTTACCCGTGATTGGCGACAGGCAATAGTGATCTGCACTCTCCACTTTGTTCCCCACCGCTGCCAGACCGATTGTGCTGGGGAAAGTGGGAGAGCAAAGTGGGGAGAGCGTTCGCTACTATCCACAGATTTCAGTATCCACGACGGGAGTGGAACCAATACCCCGCAGATCCAGGGCCCTACGGTAGTCTCCATTCCAGATAGGACTCTCAGAGCCACTTGTCCCTCTGAGATGATTTATGCCAAATGCTTGGAGATAACACAACTAGATAGCATGCTAGAATCTCATTCATTACAGGAATTAACCAAATAGACAGCTCCACCAACCAAGAATGGCAATGAACCATCAACCACAGAATTGGGGAAGCTCTAAAATATTTCACCATAATCTTACTGGCTGGGTGGGACCCAGAGAAGTGCTGCACTGCAGATGGGTATCCTGAGGCACATGTGCATTAGCCACGCATGTTGGTCTCTCCTGTTGGAATCATGCTACTATTCCCAACCTCTCTTTGGACCATTATCACATCAATATGAAGTAAAGTATCACAGTAGATCGCAGAAAAGGACACAGTTCATTTGAAAACAGAAGACATCAAAGATGTCATTAGCCTTTTTGCTATAAAATTCTTGGCCTATATTTGGCCATCATTTGTATAAAAGAAAGGGACGCTGTTTGCCAAGGTAACTCTCTTCAACTTGACTGTAACGAACTGGCACAAAAACTCTGTAACATTTTGCATTTCGGTTAGCAGTAGATTGAACCAGTCCAAAAGCACAAGAGGTTAAGGAAGGTGATAAAGGAAATGACATTTCCCACGGCTCTTCAAGCCGTTCAGCTAAAGAATGAACTTTACCTTCTGTAATAATATGTGAAAGGACAGTAAAGGCTCAAATGGGTGTAGTCAAGATGAGGGGGTAACTTAATAACTAACCTCTTCTTTCCATCAATTTGTAAGATATAGAGACAAAAATATAAAATGTTAAGAGATATTTAGAAGAGGTTTAGCTTCACTAAAACAAATATATCCCATAACGCAGGCATACATCACTTAACAAAGCCTCTGACAAAGCTCCTTTTTACAAGGTCTGTTTAACACTTTGCCAGCCCCACCCTCTTCCTCCTTATGCTGGAAGGAATTTTTTTTTGTTTTTTTTTTGTTTTTTTAGCAGTATTGGTATCAGGAGGATAATGAAGGAGGGCTAGAGTAACACAGATTTTCAATATCAGGTTGCAGCAGTGTCTCTGCAGTAAACCATGCAATAAAGTTTGAGTTGCGAAAGAACAGGATTTAACTGTAGCTGGCCATGTAGGCCTGACTGCAACAGGCAGTGTAAATAGCAGTTGCTTCCAGGATCCTTACTGAGCACATGCAAACAGAAAAACTGAGAGAAAAGTGGAAAGCAGACAAGCCTACCTCATCAGCTCCCTGTAGGATGTTAAAAAGGTTATGATTATCATTTTCAGCAAGTGGAGGATGTTTCAAGAAGAAATAAACCTTGCGTGCATTTTGGAAAAAAATTTCATGTGGTCTCTAGAAGGTTCAAAATATTTTCATTTACTTATGCAAAGCTTACCTGACTTGGTTATTTCACATGTGCATATTATTCGTTTTGAATAAAAATTTTGATGAGAAATGTTCAACTACTGTCCTTTTTTTCTGGGGAAGGAAACTATCCCTGTTTTTTGCATGCCTCTGGTACCACATTTTCTGTTAAAGAAGTAACATCAAGGAAAACATTTATTTCATTGAGGTACACCTGTATATAATAAACATACAAATTAATCTGCAACAAGATATTGATTGGAATATGTGCTTTTAATACCCAAAATGTTGAATATATTTTCCTATTGATGCACTACTTAAAATCTCCAGGAGCACTGTGGGTACAAGTTAAATTAGCAAAATAATATAACAAACAAGCTTATTCCTTCTAAGATTCAAGGTAAAGCGAGTACACACAGCAATACAAAATTTTCAAATGAGAAAGTAAATAAAAATACAAGACTGAAAAGGCTGGCAAGCAGATAAAACAAGTGAGTACTGTAATGACAAGAGTATTTCCTCTAACCACCATAAGCATGCTTAAATAAATATTTCCTAAAAACTGAATAAGATCAATCCTGGTGACAGGTTTCCTCTAATTTCTTACGTACGTAAAATATATAGTGGCTCCAGCATTATACAATAAAAATGAGAAACTTCTGGCATACACATTTTGTTTAAATCTATCCAGAGGAAAACCAGGGCAACCATCTTGTGACAATGCAGATATGTTATTTGCTAGTTGCCATGATACGAAGAACCTCCATGACACAAGTAACAAAGGAATGACTACAGAATTACAGAATTACAGACATGTGGTGTCCGCTTTTGAACTGTCGCTGAACAATCCAGCACGAGATCAACACCATTTGATCCAATGACATGACCAAACAGCATACTAAAGCCACTTCAGTTATTAGTTCTACAAGCTTCAAGCCTCAAGGCAAAATAAATCAGCACTTCTTACGTTAATGCAAATTAGGAATGAAACAACAGTTGTTATTCAGTTCCATCATGTTAATTCAAAAAACAGGAAAACAGACAGCTATGCTTGCAACTAGAGATTTTATCTAGCAGATTTTTTCACCTGTCCTCCCTTTATATGGCTGAGAGTAGTAATAGCAGACGCTACATGGTATTCTGCACAACTTTGACTGCCAGCAGTAATTATATGGCCAAGATGTGAACCGAGATGAAACAAACCTATATATAATCACTTGGGCTACCTCCAGAGAAGCTGCTTCTAGTGCTAATAAATAATTGCCCTTCTGCTGTGACCCACAAGTGGAACAGGATTTCACTTTCCAGAACATTGGGGAATATTATGCATTTTCTGAGTGCACGTTCCACAGATGTTCCATCTTCACAAGTTACCCTTTATAAGGCAGCCCAATTTTAACACATATACTGACTTATTAGGCAAGTGGACTGATCAGAGCTCAAAATACGTTCACTGTATTCTCTGTGATGGATTCTATTTTGTAAAAATCAACAATGCATTTATTTAATAGATCTTTTAAGCAGCACTCAAGCATCTAGGATAGGATCATCTGCTGGATCCTGCTGCTTTTGCCAGATTAGTGCGCGCGCACACACACACACACACACACACACACACACAGAGTACATCCTAAAAATCAGCTCTGCAGGGCTAGTAAACCATCTGGAACAAGTTTTTGGCATCAGGGAGGGCAGGATGAGAAGGGAAAGAAAGTCATGATTCTGCAGGCACTGGATAACAAAGTACACTGTTAGATCTTTGCCCTTCCAGCCACATTTAAACAAAAATTAGTAACAAAACTCTACCTAAATGAAAGACCGCTACCTATCTGTCTATCTGTAGTACAAAAACATAATCTCTTTCACCACAGTTTTAGCAAAATGATTAACAGCAGTGATCAGAAAATTGTTGTTGTTCATTTAATCAGCATGTAATGCTACATTTCCAGAACACTAAATTTTTAAAAATCTGCCACTGAACACCTTGCTAAGATGGTGCACACATTTTGCCCCAAACTTCAGCTTTCCACAACCTGCAGTCCTCCAGATGTTTGGATTATGACTCAAGCAGCATGGGTAAGGGTCTGTGATGATGGGACTTGTGGTGTAAGACACCTTTCTGGAGCACAATATGTCGCAAAATTGCATGTAGATGCTTGTAGCAAAAGCCAGAGTACTAAGTCCCCTTGAGATACACTTAATGCAAACTGATGGGATGTGAAGGGAACACAATATAGTTCTCTTTTACCTAAATTGCTTCCAGATTAATTTTTTTTTTATTTGTCCAGGCAATGCAGTAAATAAACAAAAGGGGATAAAACTTGGATGACATTAAAATTACTGTTTACCAAGAAAACAATTGAAAAGAACATCAAAGAAAAAGAAGAAAACCTAACAACTATATTAAAAGCCCCTTTCTTGTCACTCAAAGGACTGCTTGTATAAAATTGTCTTTGCTTGCTTGCAGAAGGGTAGCAGAAAAGGAGGCCAGCCTGCAGCTGTGGGAATTCTACATTTAGAAGGCCTTTTCTCCTGTCTTCATCCAACATGCCTGTGGGATAAATGAAAGCAAGAGAAGGCTTCCCCTGAAGTTCTTAACACCTGGGCAGGCTCATATGGGAGAGGCCATCTTTCAGATAGCTTCATCCTAAGTCTTAGAGAGTTTTTATCAACACCTTGAAAAGTGCTCAGAATTGTGCCAGGAGCCACTGAAACTGTCATTATAAGGAACTTCTATTCTCTCTGTAAGTAGCCTCAGTCAACAGTCTGACAGCAACATTTTGAACCCAATTAAGTTTCTGCACACTTTCAAAAAGCACAGTGCATTACAGTCATCCAAATGGGTTGTAACTAAGGCATTCATCTGTGTGATGAGATCAGATATTCCCAGGAGCAGAAGAAATTGACATTCAAGCTTTAGGTACGCAAGTAGACTCACAAGCCATACCAGAAACTGGAGCATCCAGGCTCAGGGCTGAATCCAGGAGTACACCCAAGCTGCAAAGTTGTATGTGTGCGTGTGTGCACGTGTGCGTGCTAACCTGCCTTTCAGTTTCCCAGGAACACCTCTGTCTTGTCTGGTTTAAGTTTCAGTTTGTTTGCCCTCATCCAGCTGGTTAATGACATCAGAAAGAGATGCAGAATCAAAATAGTTTCCTTGGATTTAGACAGAAAGGAAATATAAAACTGAATGTCATTCCCACACTGATGGTACCAAAATTCCAGGCAACCTCTCACATTGGTTGGATATGTATGCTAAACAGCATAAAGGACCAGGAACAAGAACCCTGAGTGATCCCACAAGCCAACTGGGAGATAGAAGAAGGGGAATAAAGGATAAAAGCTACGGGAAACAGAAACCCTACAGAATGGTTGCAAAATCTGGGCCGTTTACCTTACGAAAGCATCACCTCCAAATATTTCCTTATATTGATAAATACTTTCATTTTGTGCCCGTGCTGAATGTTCACTTATAAATGTTTTCAGAGTAAACACTGTGCTCTCAGTGAAGCTGGAAGGATTCCCCAAAGCACACACCTCAATTTTAACGTCCCTAGCACTGTCTGGAAAGGCTGCCAATCAATGTTTCTCCAAGAGTGGTGATCATACTGGGCAAGCAATCCTAGCATTTAATATATGATCCCTCACTGGCATCATTTTAACTCTTTGTGGCACAATTCCCACCAAATCAGAGATCATTCACTAAGTATGATTGCATCCCATCAAATATAGCTGACTTTGAAGGAAAGTTATTGCTGTTTCCCAGCAATGCCTTGAATGAAAGGAAAAAGAAAAAGAAACTTCTGATCTTACTTATTAGCAGCAGCAAGGACAGAAACTGCACACCAGTGGAGAAACACAAATGAACAAGCATGCCACAAATGGCTAGAACAAGTATGGCAGATAGACTTAAGCGAAAAACTGGCCTGCAGTTTGAAAAACAGTATCCTATAACAAAAGCAACAATTTCACTGAGACTTGGTATTCTTTTATTACTTTTGCTGACAAGAACACTTCCGCATCTAAACTACCACTGTATATGGCCAAGTTTTGGCTCAAGGCTTTTTGAACAATATGGTTGGACTACTGAATTAACCAACAATCTGAATGAACCATCCAACTGATCTAAGCAAGCTGTTAAGATCTGATGACTCTCACTATACCATTTGTGATTTGCTGTTCTGTTGTTATTATGATTGTCAT
The DNA here is from genome assembly GCA_948472985.1 of Iguana delicatissima. Classification (NCBI taxonomy): domain Eukaryota; kingdom Metazoa; phylum Chordata; class Lepidosauria; order Squamata; family Iguanidae; genus Iguana; species Iguana delicatissima. The sequence goes on from CAOKZL010001800.1 coordinate 317,654, forward strand.
TATATCTTTTTCTGGAAATCACACACACATACACGCACACTCACTCACTCACTCTCACACACATATATATAAAATAAAGCTGTGACTTTTTTCAGGACTGGTTATACAAGGGATCTTATCCAATTAGCAGTACATTGGTAATCAGGCCAAGCATTTCAAAACTGGTAAGAGGTAGGGAAAGGATTATAATGAGTTTCATGCTGCGGGTTGCTTCCTTTAAATCAGCAAAGTGGTTGTAATTTGGAGTTTAAAATATCAGATCAGGGTATGATTCTTCCTTCTCTCTTAGCAAGCTACTAAGTTGACTATGTGTATATAGGGGACTGAAGCAAATATTTCTGCCCCTTCTTGCACTGCGGGGGGTGGGGGAGAGCACCAAAAGGTAGGCAATTTTCCTACCCAACAGATGGGTTTTTGAAAATTCTCTTTCCTTGCTCTGCCCTGTTTTTCACATATGATAGTATACACAATTTAAACAGACTGACTGCCTTGGATTTAGTACGCTCTATCTTCCTCTCTCTCTCTTTCTGCCCGTAGCAGGATACTGGTCCCTCTGGCTGTGGACTGATTGAACTTTACTTCTGAGAACACATGCATAGAATTGCACTGTTACTCTTATATTCCTGGAATAACAACAGACTCTTACAGCAAAATCACAAACAGCACATGGCACATAACATGCACTGCATACATCACAGAAAAAGGAAACATAATCATCTAAAAGTAATAGCTTAAAAATCACTCTTGTGTGTGTGTATTCCCAACAGGTACTACAGATTCAAGAAAGTGCCCATTTAAATTATTCTCTATTATTTTGCTAGTAACTGAGAGTTCAGCATGATCTCCAGAACAATTTTAAAAGGATATTCTCCCATGTAGCCATTGTTATGAAGCATGAATTAAATACAGACCTTCTGGCAGCTGAACTAGGAGCAGAAAGACATTAATAACTCCTGCAGGGTTTTGCTTTCTTGGGTCATGGCAACTTTCATAAGGATTCTTTCTACCCCTTACCTTTTCTCAGTAATAACTGCACCCCTGGTCAAAATCTAGAAATTTACTGCCAAACAAGAACAAATTGCTCTGACCAGGGACATTCTTCGATCTAAAATTCTTCAGCAGCAGGAGGGTCTGACAGACAACCTTTGTCTGAGCTCTCTGATTCATTTCTTGGACTTTCTTACACAGAAACTATAAAATATTATTTCTCTGATTTACAATCCAATCCATTTAATTCAAATTGGGTACAATACACTACAAGTAGCTCCACTCCCATGTGGTCCATTTCCAGTAAGTTCTCTCTTCCCATATTACACAGCTCATGTAAGATCACGGTTCTCATTCAATAAAAGACAACACTGCTGCGGTGTAGCCACTACATTCCACATATTCTCTCCACTTCCTGCATTAGTAGAGCCTACGCACAAAGCATGACAAGCTATTTAGAGGAGTAAAGTAACTTCATATATTGTACACAAGTCACATGATATGCAAACTTCATTAATTCCAATGGGTTTTATTCCAGTAAAATGACTGGTCAATTGTGACCCATTTTCTTACAGTGAGAACTTTCATGAGTTGAATACAGATTTGAAAACAAAACAAAACCAGGCTCAGGTTCAGTAAAGATGATTGTTACAAACTAGGCCTATCCAGTAGGATACACTTTGAACCTGGTATTCTTGACTGGTTGGGGAGATATCTGGAATCAGGGAGAGGGAGCAGCTATATTTTTTGACCTCGTTGTTCCAGGTCCACTTCCTTGTGTAGGTTTGGACTGGAAACTGCCACTCTGTTTGCAGGTCATATCCATTAAATTGGTCTCCTCCAAAGACCTAGGAGATCTGAATGAATGGTTTTGGAGTATCTACTTGATACAGCAGGCACTCCTGCTGCAGTCCAGATCTTACTCTGGAAGAGATGGAATAGACTTTCAACACAGCTCTTCTCAGACACATTGTACAGTATGGGCTGCAGAACCCAACTGATTCCCTGGTTTTCCTAGTGAGATAGGTGCAGTGAAGCAAGCTAGCGAACAACTAAAACACAAATTGTACAAGCTGCATGAGTTAGTACCACTAAACACAAGCAGAAACTAATTATCATGTCTATTTTGTGGCAATAATGGCAACGAAGCTATTACATGTCTGGCATCACTGCATCCACATGTAGTCATCCCAGCAGAGCTCTTCTAGGTGATCCAAACATTATTGTCAATAAACCGCTGAACAGATTATTGGGACCCACAGAGGTCTTCTGTGGCAGGTTTGCACTGTGAGAATGAAATTGCTCCTTTCTGACCTTAATGACACTAACTCAGAAGTTTCTAACTCAGAAAGCACCTGGAGTGCTATCTGATCCAATGATACATGAGATCAAATTCTGTTGATATGACACAAGAACACAGACAAGATCAATGAAGATGTTTACAGATCCAGATGTGTTTTTGATCACAGCCTGTATTGGCTAACTACATCTTACTGGAAAAGAGAGAGGGAATTGTTGGCTTGTTCCATGAGGTGATGGTTGTCTTCTAGAAAGAAGCGTGGACCTGGCTGCCTTGAAAGGGCTGCTGTGTGGTCATACTTTACGTAGCCTTGTCCAGATCCAGAAGACTGACGAGGTGCTCAAGACTGTGGTGAGAATCAATATGAAGTACTTTTGGATAAAGCTATCATAATCCAATGGCAATCCAGGTTAATGCCTGGTTTTGGCATTAAATACATTGATTGCCCTGTTGGATTATGTTTGTCAGCAGCAGCAAGGGGAATTCGATCTTTTTAGTTCTCCTTGAGCAACATTTGACATTAGTGTATGTTGCTGGTTTAGTTCTGTGGGTTTGGTGTAGGGAAGTATGGTGATATGCTGGTTCTAATCCAGCCTGTAGATTAAGACATATACAATGCTATACTCACTGCAAATATGAGCATATTTCCAAATTTCAGATTTCCTCTTGAAGAGGGACAGCTTAGCCTACTGAATATTACAAGAAACTCATAGCACACTTGTCCTATGGAGGTCTCCAAAGCTTCAAGCACAGAAGCTGCATATGTTGGCCCCTTCCCTCACTCTTTCTGAGTGAGATTGCCTTCTCAACAGTAAGAAGGCTTGAAAGAAGATTTTAACAGTGTTTAGTTAAGCAAAATTATAGTCCACTCTGTGACTGAGGGGGCTGAGTGGAAGGGCTGGGGCTCGTTTACATGTACCATCCACATTTAGGATTTGTATTGCCTGCTACCGTATTAAGTAGAACAGCTATTTATGAATACAGTCTTCATCACAGCATGTTAATAACATGTTGAAAGTAATGAGTAAGTTAGGAAAAGTTTAGGGAGGGGCATTTAGAATTCTCAGCCAGAGAGCTCTTTGGCTTCAATAAACTACAAAGCCCAGAGTTCCACAGGATGTTGAAAGTGGAATAATAGCACTATAACAGTGCAGGGCAGAAATGGGCTCAGAGTTGAAAAGTAAACACAAATCTTCCAAGATTGGGCAATCAATAATGCATATAACTTTTAAAGTAATGGTAACATATTGAAAACCTAACAGAGATTATAACATATGATTTTTAAAAAATGAACTAGGGGCTTATTCACACAACACAAATATAGCACTATATTCTACTTTAATAGCCATGGTAACATCCTAAGGAATCTTGGAGCTTGTAGTTTGGTAAGGCATTAGTTTGGTTAATTCCCTCTAGCTGGGAATTCTAACTGCTCCTCCCTAAGCAGCCAATCCCAGGATTGCATGGGAAGCTGCCATGGCAATTAAATTGGAATACAGCACTACAATTATTTAGCGTGGTCTCATGGTCTTTTTCATGCTTAGAATGTTAATAACTGAGAACAAAACTAAACCACACATTTCTGTGTAGCTTCAGGAAAAAGGGGAAGAGAACACAAGTTTAAGATTCAGTAGGAAACAGATTGCCCTCTCAAGGGTGCTTCTAGCCAAAACTTCTCCTGCACAATGACCCAACTCATTTATGGATTTTGCATCAGGGGCTCTGAGGCCTCCATCTTCCGTCTGTAATCCTCCCATGTTCTTCTATCTTTTATTTAACACAATTTTTTTGAAGAGGGAAAAGCAGGACAGTGGCACAATGCCTTTTGATAGACTATACTAGGGAACTATCTGGAACTACCCCAGCAGTTAAAAGCAGCTGTAGAGAAATCTAGGATTGGTTAGAACCAAGATATTGAAGGATACCCACTATCAACCTAACAGCACTGTGGTGGTGGGCAGGGGAAGAGTGTTGTGTTTGGTATAATGGGATAAACAGTACAACACACCTTAGAATGGCAGCTCCAAATAAAAGAATATGTTACTTATCTGTAACTGTGCGTGTTCAAGTGGTCATCTGTGCCCTCACATTTAAACGGGTTTTGTGCCTGAGCAGAGACTATTTGGAATCTTCAAGAGCAGAGCAGCTTGGCAGAAATATCTCCCCCTCCTGTATATCCCACCCTGCTAAGTCACTGTCCACTTATTTTCCACCATGTCCACCATGAAATAAGTTATAGGAATCTAAAAGAGGGGAGGTAGGGCAGGTTTGTATGAGGGAACAAATGACCATTTGAAGAACCACAGTTACAGGCAAGCTACCTGTTCTTCTTCTTTGTAGTCTCTGTGCCTTTCACAAACGGGTGACTGCAAAACTTTCCAGAGGATGGCAGGACAGGTCACTGTAACACCAAAGGCAAAGCAGCATGTCTAAAACAAGCATCCACTCTGGCCCTGCAGTCAAGTCTGTAGTGGCGGATAAATGTGGATGGCTGTGAGAATGTCACTGCCTTGCAGAGATCTGGGAGAGAAACTCCATGAAGTACAGCAGCAGATGTTGCCACAGCTCTTATAGACTATGCTCTGAAAATATCTGGAAGAGGCCACTTAGCATGTTTATATAACTAATGTACAGTCTGAACAACTCATTTGAAGAGCCTAAGGGAAAAACTGGAAACTATGGTAGTTCCAGGAAACACTTTTCCTGGAACTACCATAGCAAACAAAGAGTCTAGTAGACTGACGAAACACAGCAGTGCATTGTATTTAGTAGGTAAGACCTTTAGGAACATCAACTAAATGTAGAGACCATTTGAGAGGAGATGTTGGGTTTAGGCAGTCAGTCAGAATCACACTATCCTCATAAATGGAACAAGGGGACAACTTCGGGAAGTAAAGAGCTGTCCGGTCACGAACGAATTTATCTTAGTGAAATACTAAGAATATCTTGTCTGAACACAGAGCTACAAGTTTATATGCTTGCCTCACTTGAGGTAACAGTGACAAGGAAAACCATCTTTAAGGTAAGTATATACTCATTGTTGTCACAAGTAGTTTAAATAGACTACGAGCAAACTGAAGGAAGACAATTTGCTGCAGTTGATGGAGACACAGGCTGCACAGACCAAGCTGCAGTGATGGAGACACAGGTGGGTACATATGTGGTAGGCCCTTCAGAACTTATTCAGCAAAAGGATGGGTAAACAGTGTAGTCTGAGTTGGAGACAGTGGTTGGTCAACTATAATTGCACCTGGGTAAACCTTGATCAAAGAGAAAGTCAGTCCTTGTTCCGTCAGACGAAGGAGAAAGTGAAAGACAGTAGACATCAATGCAGGAGATGGAGACTCTGGTCACATAGCCACAAAGGTACAGAATTTCTTCCATTTATATTCATATGGTCTCCAAGTTGTAGCCTTCTTAGAAGCTGATAAAATCACCACAATGGCTGGAGAAGTCAAGGCATTGTTCTCTGCACTGTGAGCTAAAGCATGCTTAAGTTAGGATAGAGAACCTGGAGTGAGATGGGAAACAAAAAAGAGACAAGCTCCACATGCCAATAGATGGTCAATTGTTTATTCCTTTGTGTGAGGGCACGAACCTGGTCATCTGAGTGAGACAACAGATTTGGTGCCTGAGATGGAGGCGTGCACTTGCTCCTGGAGAGATGGAGCAGAGGGGCAAACCATGGTTGTCTCAGCCAATATAGAGCAAAGAGTATGGAATCAGATCTGTTTCCTGTGACTACTCTTCACTACCCTTGACAAAATCAGAAATGGATGAAATAGGGAGAGACCTGAATTACTTCTGGAGAATGCATCGCTGAGAGAATCATGGCCTCTCTTTGCCATTGAGCAGAATTGAGGACACTTGACATTGTCAGAAGAAGTGAACAGGTCCCATCTTGAAATCAACAGTTGGAAGGCATGGTTGGACAGCAACCACTAGTTCTGGAGAATATGAGTGTGGCTGAGAGAGTCTGTAAGAACATTCTGTGTGCCCCCCAAGTGGACCTCTACCAGGTGACTATGTCTCCTCACACACCATTCTCAGAGAAATGTCATGAGATTGACCAATATAGTCAAGTGGCTGCCTCCTTGTCTGTTTATATAACAGATTACTGTGGTAATCTGTCTGTTGTAATTTGACCCACTCTGCCTGCTAGTCTTCTCTCAAAAGCTCTGAATGCTTTTATAACTGCTAAAAGTTACAGAGCATTGATATGCAGTTTGGACTCATGAGAGAGCCAATGTCCTTGAATGGTGATATCTCCACAATGAACCCCCCCCACACACACACAACTGGTCAAGGAGACATCTGTTGTTACCACGCGCATCAGGTCTTGTAAGATGAAACAGCATGCCAAAAAGAAGACTAGACGGTCCAGTCCGCCACATTAGTGATGGAAGGACTGCATCTGAAATGGTTAACCTCAAGCCCTGGGAATCCCAAAGAGGGTCAAAGTGCCCAAAGAACGAGTGGTGATGTTACCCTGTGAACTGGGGGTCTCGGGAGGGGTCCCCAAACAACAAACCAAACCAAACAAAGATGGGGAAATTAGCTGGAGCACTCTCTTGGCTAACGAGAGGCAGGGTAACGCAGCAGGATCTTTTACCCTGTGTCTACAGCGTCAGGTCAGTGAGTAGGAAAACGGTTCAAACAACAATTAAGATGTATTAAACAGTTATTAAAGAAAAAGCACAAACACACTCCTAACTAGAAAAGGAAAATAGAGTTTCAAGGGGAATGGGTGATACGCCACCTGTCCTGCAGTCCTGGGGAAGCCAATTGAAGAAGAGGAGACCTGGGGTGGCGGCTGAGGGGAATCTGCTGAACCGAGCGGTAGCAAGGCAGAATGAAATCCAAGCGATCCGGCGAGAGTTCCGAAGAGCTCTCAGAGCAGGGGATATTTATTGGGGAAAGAACGACCGCAGGTTAGTCTGGTCTTGGGTGAAAACAGTAAGTTTTGGGTTGGAGACAAAGCCTCCGAAAGGTCAGAATTTGCATGATTGAGTTAAAAGTCTGAATTAACAATGGTATGGCCAGTATGTAGATGCGGCTAGCTTGGTAGTTAAGTACCTAGCTCACTAGGGTGTCCTCTCAGGGCAGAGGATCTCTTTGTGGTAATGAAGGTGTTTGTTTTGGGAGGTAATTTGTAATGAAGGTGTTTGTTTCGGGAGGTCCCCTAAAGCAGATCTGGCAATATTTGGCTTGGTTTGGTGGGAGCAACAAGTAATAGCCATGCCTAGCTTCGCGCTTGTTTGGCGGGCCTCACAAACACTTGGCTGGTGGTGGATTAGGGCTGAATTGCGATATCAAAATGATATCTTTGGTTTACCTAAGGCCAGGTCAGTACATGGTGGTAACAGTGAAGAGGTCAGAACTGTAGATGTGAGAGGTAGGTAACAGCTATCATCACTGCCATGAGGCTGAGCAATTGTTGAATGGTGTGAGCAGTGAAAGGAGGGTGAGGAAGAATATCTCTGTTGGAAGACAGGCACAACTGACTCTAGGGTCTAACACTGCACTGATGATGTTGATTTCTCTCCTAGGTTCCAGGACAGAGTTTTTGGATTAACATTCAGACCAAAATCCTGAAGTAACAACAAGGTGAGATGAATGTTCCAGTACAGCATGGATCAGCAGTCAATCATCTAGATTGGGAATATTTTCATATCTAGAGTCCTAAGGTATAAGATCACCACTGCCATGCACTTTGCGAATACTTTGGGTGCTGTGGAGAGGCTGAAGGGCAGGACCTTGTACTGGCAGAAATTCTTCCCTGAAGGAAACCTGAGATTTTCCAGTGTTGCAGTCTTACTGCAATATGAAAGTAGGTATCATGAAGTTTGATGGACGTGAACCAGTCTTCTCTGTGAAAGAAAGGCAGAATGGAGCATAGCATGACCGCTTTGAATTTCCTCAGCTTGATGTATATGCTGACTCTGTTCATAGTTTTCCATACCTTTTTGGTACTTTTTGGAGAAGTAGCTGTCTCACCTGCAGTGATCGAGGATCTTCTGTATGAAATCCTTTCCCAGTAGCAAGGTGATCCCTTGCAGTAGAACTCTCAATGAAGGGGTACAACAGAAGATGTCAGTGGATGGAGTCCTTGAGAACTCTATGGCATAACCCAGCCGGATAATGTTGAGTATTCAAGAATCTGTGGTAATGTTCTGCCAGATGGTGTGGTAGCAGTGTAAACAATGCAGTGAACAGATGACTGCTTTTAGTGCCATCCTGCTGGAGAACTCAAAAGTTATGATCTGGAAGAGCCAATCAACTTCTCAGATGAGGATTGTTGATAATTTTGTGCTTAAATGGACATCTCTGCCCAGATGACAAATTTTGTGAAGGCGCCTCAATGACAGTAAAGGTGACTTTGATCTTGAGAATTCTGATGAAAGTCTTCTCCAAAAGGAGCAGAAGGACTTTCATTGTTGCTATTGGGAAACAAATCCCATTGTTTTTGCTATTAGATGTCCCTTTGCAATATAGTTCCTAGCTTCACTGACAGTGGCATGGAATATTCCTTCTGCATCAAAGGGGAGGTCCTCAATGCATCAGCATCTATCTTCAGGCTGACCCATAGAACACAACCAAGAGTAACTCTGAAGGGCTACTGTCCTCAACATCACTTTGGTTGCACAACCTATGGAATGCCTGGCAGACTGGATGTGTTGTGAAGAAAGCACTAGAGCTTCATGATGGAAAACAAGCGTAGCCTTATGTAGTTCCTCAGGCAGACGTGGTATAAGTGCAAACATTTTCTCCCAAAGGAACTTTTGATACACAGCCATACATGCTTGCATATTGCCCACTCTGACTGTCAAAGCCAAAGAAGAACAGTATCTCCTGCTAAACACATCCAATCTTTTATCATCTTTAGAAGCAGTGGGGGGATCAAGCTTTGCTGCTGCCCATAGCTTGTGAGACTTCCACTATGATGGAATTGGGGAACAGGTAGGTAGCACTCTCTTGAGGTATCTAGAGATGCCCCAGGCATTGAGATATGTGGGAAGAGAAGCAGGTTTTATCCATGATTGTTTGATGGCATCTTGCAAAACTAGGAGGAGAGGAATGGTATCAGGAGAAACAGCCTAAGAATCCACAATCTGAAAAACACGGGAGCTGGTGGGGGTGTGACTTCTAGTCTGATGGATTTGGCCATCCTCATAATAATGTCAGAGAATAACTTGACATCCTAGGGCAGAAGTACTGGAATGGTGTCTTTGACATCTCCCAAAGCTGAGGATATCTGTGGTGACCCAAAGACTGGGGAAGGAGAGTTAGATTTGTATTCCCCATCAGAAAGTCCAAGCAGACCTCTTGCAGAGCTGAAGTTGTAGCAGGAGCAGCTGGTAAAACAGTGACGACAGCTACTGATGGTACTGAAGGTAACAGCATCTGCACTGAGTAAGGAACCAATGAGATGAGAACAAGACCTTCCAATTACAGGACACGCAGCATTTAAAAAGAGAGGTCATAGAACTGATGAAGAAGGATGGCAGGAGAAGGAGGGAAAGGATAAAAGTTGCAATGTAAAGAGAAGGGATTTATTTTTACTTTAAATACAGAAGAAATTGAGAAGAAAAATGTGTGATAAGAAAGAGGAAAGGAGGAATTAGAAAAAAGGAGGGTCTACTTAGTGAGAAGAGAACTGAACAGTGTCACTCTGCCAGCAGACAGAAAGAAACTGAGGGGACAGTAGCTTGGTGCGCGATACATGTACAATACACAGGAGGGGGCAGAGTTTCTTATAAGTTATTCAGCTCTAGGAGGTTCCATATAGGGTCTCTGCTCAGATGCAACATCCACTTGTGTGAGGCACAGAAACCATGAAGAGGAACCTAGCATCTCGACAGTTTTCAAGTTGAAAACACAACAACATCATAACCAAATGAACCTGGAATATCCAATCAACAGTTGATAAGGCTGAGTCTATTTTGCTATTTGATGCTGTTTATTCTGCCTTAATACCCAAAAGGCACCAGATCCTGTCTGACCTTGGGAGATAAGCAAGGTCAGCCATGGTTAGTATGTGGATGGGAGACTGCCAACAAATACCAGGTCTTCATAGCCTATAATTCAGAGGAAGTAATGGCAAAACCATCTCTGGGTATTCCTTAAGAAAATCCTATGAAATTCATTGGGTGGCCAAAACTCAACAGGTGATTTTGAAGGCACATGCACACTGATGCTGTTTCTCATGAAAGTTCGTGAAAAGGTACACTAGCTAAATTTTCCCCTGCCTCATGATCCCAAGAATCTTGTCTCTCTTTGTAGCCAGGTCACTCCACTTGTGATTCCCAGCCACTCTCTGCTTTTTCCAAAAAGAGAATATTATTTTTAACATGATTTATTTTGATAATCAACGGATATTTAGAAAACCTTATATTCTAATTTGCCTTAACTGGTACACAATCTCATCTTTCTAGCACAGAAATATTATACCATAGCTCAAGATGTGCTTTGTCGTCTCCCTAGATCTAAAATGAACCCTGTTGGCTTATGAACGAAAACTTTCTCTTTTTTCTTTAACACACACATAAGGAATCAATTTGCTTACAAAAACACAGAGCCCTTTGGCAGAACTGCTTCTCGATCTTGATTATCAGAAAATTTATACTGACAATTGTATAATATTAACACTGAAGTCTCTCTCTCTCTCTCTCTCTCTGTCTTTATATATATATATATCATTGTAGGGTCCCTTGATTTAATTGTTATATATAGCAGCAGTTAATGTGGTAATATGAAAGACTGGCTTCATTTTGTATTATGCAGTTTTATTTTCCATGCCATTGGAGCAACACATTTTATCTGATCAATGATCTGATACACATTCCCAAAACCAGAAGGGAGAAAAACAGCTTGCCTTTAATTAAATTTATTACATCATTGAGTAAGTCTTTTAGAAGTTTACTATCTTTCATTCAATTTACATTAAATGATACATTAAATAATTATACCACTGCTTAAGTTGTATTGGTTTCTGATTTTTTTTAAGTCAAAAGAGTTTGGAAGCATACCAATTACATTATTATTTTTTAAAAAACTGTTTAAATTTAATAAAAATAATTGGCAAAACTACAGCTTACATCTTTATCTTTTATGTAAGAAGTTCAAAAAAGTTGTGTTGGTGTCAAGGGATCAAGCAAGCATACTCGGGATCACAATCTCATCTAATAATTGTTCAGTTTTGTTTTACATTGAAAGACTACATTGAAAAATGCAGACTACGTTTTTGGATATTCAAAGTGTGACCTAACCAAATTCCAAAGTTTTTCCCAAGGCAAAAAAAGAGTTCAAGACAAGAGATGGGTCAGTTTAGTTCCTTTGGACTGCTTGGGGTCTGCCAAGCCATTTGTTGTCATTTTTATGACCCTTCAAAAGCTGACTCCAACTTATCATGGGGTTTTCTTGGCAAGATTTATTCAGAGGAGGTTTGCCATTCCCTTCCTCTTTGGTTAAGAGAATGTGACTTGCCCATGGCTGAGTAGAGTCCTAGGTCAATGCACAAACCTCATACGAACTCCTGCTAAAGGATAGCTGTGTGCTTTTCTTTATTCCTAAGTGTTACCTGTGCAGATATTTCAAAGCGACCCACTTTGCTGTAGTAATTATGCAACATATTGTGTAATTTAGATACAGCTTCTAGAGAGACATATTGAACTTCCCTTTGTGCTATTAAAATGACCAATTTCCCACATCAATAAACATAGTTGTGTAAGGCAGCTATATTGTTAAAAGCACAAGCAAAAACATAAAATATATCTTGTTGAAGGATTTTCCTCTATTCTGTTAAATAAAGGTGAGGCCAAAAAACTTGGATCCTAGAATCCAAGAATCTAGATCAGGGCTTTCCAAATGGTGTGCCACGACACACGTGTTGTCTGAAGTGTGTAGGTGTGTCGCCTACAATCTTGGAAATGTATGTTATTATTAATAAATCATATATTTTTAAAAATGTATGAAAAGTTTTCATGAGATATGTTGTATCCCCATACATTTTGTTATTACAATTTATGTATGTTTCTGTATTTCTTATAAGGGGTTAGTTTAACCTCCGGTTTGCTAGTAAAACTGAATTACTGTGTCACAAAATGATGCATGTCTAAAAAGTGTGTCACCAACATGAAAAATCTGGAAAGCTCTGATCTAGATTATAAAGTACAACAGTCACAGTATGATACATCACTAGTTAAAAATAATTCCAATTCCAATAATTCCAATGCCCAAAGATTCAACTTATAATAACACACCTGTTTACCTAACTATGAACAAATCTCAAGCAGCCTTAATCAAGATAACACAGGCAGAGAACAGCAAATTCTATACATATTATCTTCATAAATGTTTGCTAATCTCCTGTTCTGTCATTTTGCATTTTATCTTTATGGACCCCATAAAAATGGCTCATTCAAGCTATAATCCTTTGCATGTCTACCTGGGACTTACTTTTAAGTAGCATCAGAGTACCATTATTAGTGCAAAAAAGAAAGGACACATAATATATGTGCTATTAGAAATGTAAAATGGACCTTTTAGAAATGCAAAAATTTGAGTCCCTGCCCATTACTTCAATGAGTTTGAATTTAACCCTTCCTTGGTCTCATCCCAAGAACAAGAAAAAAATTAAAACACACACATACACAGTTGGTCTTTGCATGGAGGTAGGAAGGGAGAACCTAGAAAATAGTTTGGCCATAAGATACCATTTATTTATTTGGGTAATGGGTCTTAAACAACCTATTATCTATCAGCCTTGCAGAGTTTCACTGGCCTGTTCTAGAGTTGTTGTATTACGTAGGTAACTGAAATGTATAATCTTTCCACAAGCAGGTAATTCTGCTTATTCTGGCAAGCCATTGAGAACTGATTTTTCATGTACTGGACTTTATTGTTCATTTAATGTACTGGACTTTACTGTTGCTGTTGTTTTAATTTGTCTTAACTGGTTTCAATTTTAGTATGGTTTAATTGCTTTTCAGTCTTTGCATACTGCTAATTTTTAACTATGTTTGATTTAACTGTTGTAAGCCATGTTGAGGCCCCAACTGGAAAAAAAGCAGGAAATAATAATATTACAACAACAACAGCAATAGTAATGACTAGAATCCTGTTGGTTTGTTCCAACTAGAGTTAGACATATTCAATCAGCCATTAAATGGTCAATCGACACATAGGTAAATCTGATTGAATCAATGGGTTTACTTTAGTCAGGAATAACAGTGGGATTTTGCCAATAACAACGATAATAACGATAATGATAAATCAGTTACTATTTTTATCTCAACTTTCCTCCAAGGAACACAAGGAGAAGAACAGGACTCTCTTCTGCCTCACTTTATCTTTGTGACAATCTCGCAAGGTAGGTCAGATTGAAAGAAAAGTGAGTGGTGTATGATGACCCAATCACTCAACTGAGACCTCAACTTGGATTTCCAAAATCCCAGTCCACTATTCTAACCACTTTGGCTCCAATGCCTGAACATTTGATCTAATTATTTATGTTAAAGGATTAATATTGTATCACAAAGGAAAAGAGCTTCATGGTTGAGAAAGGTAAGAAAATCTTTTTTAAAAGAAGCAGCTTTGTGCAATTGACTGTTTTATCTCTCATGTTCTTCAAATGGTGTACACACAAAGGCACTGTATTAATTAAAGGCACTTATTACTCCTGCAGCATGCCTGATCAAGACACAGGCGCAGGGGCTCTTAAAATGACAGTTTCAAAGACCATCAGGGTTATTTTCTGAGTGGCACGTTTCTAAACATTTCATCATCGATTTGAATATATGTCAACACATTCTGCTGGTATGCCACAAAATATGAACTGTGTCAACAGCAGAAAAAAAAAGTGACACACTTGGGACCTGGTGCTTTTGTGGCAACACACTGTAGTAATATCATTTTAAAAAAATTATCATCTGTTTGGCTGCAAGCAACAACTAGTGTTTTCATTCAGTGTTTTAAATAAACCAACAGAAGCAAAAACACCTTCCAAGTGTTACATAATTTTACTTTTGTTGCCTTTCAGACCTCGCTGACTTAAAATTCCTAAAATACAACACACAATAAATTTTGCCATTAAGGTGAAAACATGAGCTAACAATATTTATTTCCCCTTTCCTCACTTAATAAAATTACTTAACTCTGAACCTGCAAGTGAAAAGAAACCCTGGGAGTACTGCAAACCTCAGAGGATTAATTTCACTTCCATGAAATGACATTTTATTCCCAAATCGTTTAACCTCTGACTTTTCATAACTAGACACACAGCCCCTTGAACTATGATTTAGTGAGTCAAAAGTGGTGCAGCAACCCTGTCATTCAAGGGACATTAACAGCTGTTGCACCCCTCCTAGCTGTATAAAGCAATAATGGCTGAAATTCATTTTAACATTTTCATTTTTTTAGGATAAGTTCTGATGGCCTACAATATAGCATCAACATTTGTAGCATCAGCTTCTATGAAGCATAAATTGTGTATTACTCCATTTGCACATCCATTTTTTCCCTTTCTCTGGTCCAGTAAATTGTTAATTTGGGCTGGCTGTTGGGAGCATACAACACCCTTGTTGTGACAGCCCCGCTGGCTGTGTGTTTCAGGGCACAATTCAAAGTGTTGGTTATGCCCTGCAAAACTGTATACAGTTCAGGTCCCAGTTATCTGAGGGACTGTATGTCTTTATATAAGCCTACCCATGTTTTGAAATCTCAGGCGGGAGCAAGGGGGCTTCTCTCTGTCCCACCACCCACACAGGTACATCTGGTGGGACTACAGAAGCCCCTCTCAGCGGGTGCTCCCAGGTCCTAGAACTCCCTTTCTAAGAAAAGTAGACTGACATCCTCTTTGCTTTCCTTTTTGTTTCAGCAAGACTCCAAGGAATGACTACTCAGGGGGAAAGGATCTTTCATGTACTGTGTTGTTTATATTTGTTGTTGTTCTTTTAATGGTCTGTGTTTTTTAACTGCTTTTAATTTTATAGACAGTTTAATTATTTTTCAACATTTGTAGAATGTAAATTTCTAGCTGTATTGTTGTTAACATTTGTAAGCCCTCTTGAGTTCCAGACGGGGGGGGAAGTAATAATAAATAATAATGATATTGTTATATATTTTTACTTATTTAGGACAAGCCATTTTTGTTTCATTTTGCTGATTTCACTCAGTAAAACGTCCTATATATTTGTGATACTCACCAAGCAATACAACAGTTCTATTTGATTTTGTATGGATAAAAGAAAAAAAGAAAGCCTAGGCCATTTCCGCACTACACCGTTATACTGCTATTATTCCACTTTCAACATCCTGTGGAATTCTGGAGTTTATAGCTTACTGGGGCCAAAGGGCTCTCTGGCTGAGAATTCTAAATGCCCCTCCCTAAACTGCAAACCCCAGGATTCCACAGGATGTTGAAAGTGGAATAATAGCACTGTAACAGTGTAGTGTGGAAATGGCTCTAGTGTACCTCGCAATTGAGGGCTAGTCCAAAACACTTTGCTGTCTGACGCAAAGTGGCAAATGTAATTCCCACTATCCTGAGGTCTCCCCCTGGAAGCCCGATGGGCTGCTTTCAGCACCATGTTAAAACCATTTTTAACTTTGAAGCTTTTTGAGCCCAGTGATTATGGCTCAGTTCTGATCAACTCAACTGCAGTTTCTAGGTCCATGTGCCTTCTTGTTCACATTTAGTGCTTTCTTGTTCACCTATTTAATGGCCTGCAGGATCATAAAACATGAGGTCAGGTGTATTAATTGTACAAAGTGTTAATCAGCGATCAGAATGACATTATGCATGGTTCCAGGCTAGCAAGGGAGGGGGAGATGTTGAGATATCTATTTCTCAGAACAACTTGAGGAAAATCTGGGCCTCAAAGCGATATTTGAACCATATCAACACTCACCGGAGAAAACGTGTTACGACTGCACCCAAGCAGCATTTGATGCCAAATACATTTAGTCAGATCGATAATTCGATCTTGACATTAAACTGGCACTGGTGCAAAAGCATAGATTACTGAGATACGGTTAAAATGTCCTAAGGGCCATAATTTCTGAAAGATGACAGCAGAAGAAAGTGAAGGAATGTCAAAAACCGGCAAAAAGTGAACTCACTTTACTTTTGCTTATCAAGGACTGAACAAGCAACTGTGACATAAAGAAATAATAACTTTACTATAGATGGCTGCACATCATGATGTTCTATCACACTGGAAAATTCTGAAGGGGCTTTTGGCTGGATGAGAAGCGCATAGTCCCTGCCCGGCATTGTTGGAAAAGCTCACCCGCAACATGAAAAGTACATCAGGCCCCAATGAGACAAATGTTTTTATGCAGTGTAGCACATGTCAAAAGATGATGACTAGGAATGGAAAGAATATTCTCAATATCAATTTCCCTGCAGAAAAATTACTTTCTCAACAATCAAAAAACCCTGCAAGGAGGAATAAAAGAACAGGGAGACTTCTGTACAGTTTTCTCCACAGTGTTCTAGAGGACTATTCTACAGAGAAATACATGTGAAAAGATCCTGCATATGAAATAGTGTTTTTTTTAACATAGAAAACTTTTTGTGTGTGCGTGTGTGCACAAAAAACTCTACAGAATAATTCTCCTGGAACATTTTGGGCTGTTCAAATATAGGGAGAACACTGTTGAGAAATACTTGTTTTTCTCCCCCAGTGGAGATAAAACTATTCATTATTGCATGGGAAGACCAAACAGTGGGGGAGCCCTAATGATGACTGGGGTCATAAGGACAGTGGCACAGGGCATCAATGGAATAAATTAAGAGGCAATGATAAACTGTACCAAAGATGCCAGAAAGCTCAAGAAGGATGAGGATTATGTTGATATAGGTATGAAAGCATCTCCACATAGGAAAACACAACAGGTGTCCCCACTACTCCACTGTCTAAGACTATAGGAAACTTGTGGTCTTATAATAAATACCCCATCCTTCATTTGTTATGTTTTAAATGCTTTTATACTCTTTTTAATTCAGTGTTGTTTTTAATATGATCATTTATTTAAGTGTTTTCAATTTGTTTAAAAAAAACAGGATTGTTTTTTTTAGCTACATTCTGGTTTAATCTTGGGTCCTCCGTGGGAAAAAGGCTGTGTGATGGCTGGAAAAATAAACAATGGCTGTATAAATACAGAATGTATATTAAAAGACAGGAGATATTGAGCATGGTGTCAAACAAACTAGAAACTTCAAAAAAGCCAGGCTCCTCCACAAAATTGCTTGTGTGACAATACGAGACCCACAAAGTATTGGGAGCATGCTATCATTCCTCTGATTAAAATATTTAGGGTTCTCTTGAAACAGGAATAAAACTGGGGGAGCACCCACAAGTGGAACTGAAATATTAATGAGGAACATCAATTACTTTGCATCAGCTGGATCAAAGCATGCTGTACCCATGATTCAAGAGGTTAAATTTCTTGATACTCTGAATGACTTATGCCTCAGAACAGCTGGTCACAGTACCAATCTGATAAGAGACAACTCTAAATTTAATTCTGAGTAGTTCTGAGAACCTAGTGTTTTTGCAAGATGCAGATGTTTATGAACTGAGCAGAAACAGTATCCAAACTACTATTAACTGTAGTTTAAATGTAAGCAGGAAACATCGAAGAATTCCAATGTATGACTTCAGAAAAGGTCATATCTCAAAAATTGAGAATACTGAAGGTGAAAGGATAAATGAAGATCTCTCCAGAACTACAATAATAGATGCTGAACTACAAAGTATGCTTATGGTGAGGAAAGACACCACACCCAACAGGTCACCAGCAGAGTTATCAAGCAGTATTAAGGTTATTATTACAGAAGAAAAGGTTTCCTTCAGAAAAGGGAAGTCATGGCCAATGTGGAGAATAAAAAGTAACATAAACACGTACAAAATAAATGGAATAGATATTAAGGGATCTGGAGATGCACATTTCTAATAACACTAAGACCAACAATAAAAACATTTCTTCAATACCTCAGAAGCAGAAAACCAGCTGGGAAGATAACTGGAGTATTGGCTGATATTGGTTTTAAGAAAGCAACATTAAAAGATCAGAAGGTGATTGAGAAAAAGTTAATTCTTTACATCTGTCTTCATTATGTATCTTAGGTTGCCTCTCAACGCTAGTTGTTTGGGAACATGAGCAGGAGGGTGCTAAAGTGCTCATACCGCTCATACTGTACTTGTGAGCTTCCCACAGGCATTTAGTGTGTTACTGTCAGAATAGAATGCTGACATACTCCTTTGGTCTGATTCAGCAAAGAATTATGACAACGACGATGATGATAGTAGAGATGATGATGATGATGAACTGAGGTGTACAACGAGTGTTAAACTTTTACTTTGCTGTGCACATGTGTGGTGCAAAATCATAATAAAAGATTGACCTCTGTATTACTTCTAGTGATAAACCTGTTCAGTCTATCAGCTATTAGCTTATCCACGAGCACTTCTCATTTGGACGCCAGGCAGTAATATGATCCCCACTTCCAACTAGTTTCCACTGTGGTTACAAACTGATAAGTCATATTCTCCGATTCAACAGAATTTGACAGAGCATTCCCATGTGAATAGCAATGTTTACGAACTGTAACAAGCTCATGATGCACCCAAGCACCCACAAAATAAACACACAATCAACGAATTACATGCAAATCCGTTTGAACAGCTGAAATGGCAATTCCCAGTTGAGCTGATTATCATAAAAGGTAATAATGTTCAGTGCATATGTGGGAGATTAAAAAAATCTCTTAAAATGTGTTTAATTAAAGGGAGATCCTCACAGCATGAAATGGGGACACGTGTTCCTTGAAAAGCAATTTTAATTTTATAGCATGCTTTTAACTAATTACAACATCAAGCTTGGGAGTTGCAGTTATAAAAAGGGACATGGGAGAGCTGAATGTACACAGAAGAGAAATGATGTTTGTACATGGTACTGGGGGAAAAAATCTTGGGCGAACAGGAATGTGCTAAGCGAACACTTCTAAAATGATATTGCTGGATAGATGCCTGCATGGATGCTTTGTGGATGACATTTTTGCCCCTTGCTTCATGGCTGAAGCCTGGGGAGGAAAAATCATGATGGCCATCTGTTAGATTTGCAGATATTTCCACTCTTATCACTATGAAAATTCCCGTGGAAGCAGCAAGGAACGTGCACAAGAAATTGATTGTTTGTATCAGATATTTTCAGGGAAACTGAACCAAAGCAACGGGAAGCATGTGTGTCTTTTCCGCTTGCCTACGCATTCCATTTTAATTCAAGAATCCTGTAGGACATGAAGAGCGGTGACTAACACCAGGAGGAAAAGAGAACCCTGGCATGACAAATGAAGTGCTCACAATGTGCAGGAAGGAGCTGAAAATAACTCTCGATGTAGGTTTTAAATTGTCCCTAAGTCGGGTTTAGCTTCCTTCCATTTACCTTTTTACTGCATTAACATTTCTTTTGTGGCAGCTGCTGCTGAGAACCTATTGTAAATTTGGGCAATTAGGACTTTTGTTCCATCTGTCCCTCCCCTCAGTCAATACTATAGCATCAAAGGAAGCTAATTCAGAGTAGGTTGGCTCTGACTCTAAAATCCAGACGGGGGAAAGATGTTAGAATTCACCACTGTTGTCTGTGTAAAGGATTTTTTGGGTTTTTTTTTAAAATGCTGTTTCAGGCTGGTAGAGTTCTTAAAATAATCAGTTTCAAACCTCCCACACAATGCTCACAAGTGAGTCCATAATAATAGACTCTGGTGTAAGTCGGCGCTCTCTTTAAATCCAAACTAAATAGATGTTAAAAATCGTTATCACGCTGTGTCAAAGCCTGACTCAAGCTATTACCAGAAATATGCAGCTTTGGGGTTTCTTGGGTTCTGAAAATAATCTTCTTTAAAGCTTCTGCATTAGCTAAGGCATGGTTGTTCATAACATTTCACAAAGATATAACAAAAAAAGAGAAATCAGGCGCCTTAGAACCAGCTCATCCAATGAGCAGAATCACAAGTAAAAGCTTCTCCTAGATTCTGCTATTTCATGCTGCAGGAGAAAGGTTTTAGGAGTTGCTTTCCTGTGGTGAAAAGATTCCCTGACGTTAATACTGGCATGTCATGAAGAAAGCTAGGTTGAAGTTCTGGTCATGCAAGTTTGCTACAGGCAAACTCTGTGTCTGTGTCTGTGTGGGAGAGGGAGGGAAATGGGCACCATTCAAGCCTTCAGTCTCCTATCTACTCTCTGCAGCATAGGAAAAACTGGTGATTCTGCCCTTTGTATAAACTGCTCCACAGCTACACAGAGACTATGATCAAAACCCAAGGTCTTCTTCATAGTACTCTGTTTCCTAGAAGCTGGCCCAGATCCCAGTCCAACACTAAAAGTATGAAAATATTTTCTTCTTTTTGCACATCTACTTATGTTGACAAAAGAGCTGGCAAGGAGCAAAGAGAAAAAAGGGCTTTCATTCTCCATGTATGGCCTTACTACATATGCACAGTACCTACTTTCCACTGCAGTTCAGAAGTGAAGTATTGCCAAAACTGGCTACCTCAGCTAAGACAACATCATAGAATGCATGTTAACATTCCAAATAATGAAAACAAAATAGTTTTTTGAGTTAACTGAGTGCAAACTACAGTACTTTCACACTTTTAATTCAGTTTGCAGCAGTTGAAGTAAGCTGAAGACAAAGGGAGGAAGTGAGAGAAGCAGAGAGAAACTGAGATATTTTAAAAGCAGCTAAAAAAGCAGGACAACTAAGAATTAATCAGGACCTTTCCTGCCAAATCAGGACAGTTGGAGGGTGTGAGGAATCTAGGAAGTAAGGAAGGATATAATGGAAAGAAAAAGCTCAGGAAATAGCTAATGACAGAGGACAAAAAGAGTGGAAGGAAACAAGCAGAAGAGACAAAGAGCTGAGGCGGGACAGTTGAGGATAGTTGAGTGAAAGGAGTCGCTAAAGAAATCTCCCACTTCTAGAAATTAAGAAAGACTTTATAGTGTTGTTGTGTGCCTTCAAGACATTTCTGACTCAGGCAACTCTGAGGTGAACTCACTGCAGGGGTATGTTGGCGACACTTGTTCCAAGGGGCCATGCCTTTGCCTGCCTCTGATGCTGAGGGAGTGCGACTAGGCCAAGGTCACCCAGTGGGTTTCCATGACTGAGTGAGGATTCAAATCCTGGTCTGCAGACTTATAGTCCAATACTCAAAGCATCACACCATTCTGGCTCTCAGACTTTATAGTACACCCACAGAAATGGGACCTCGGTTTTGTTACTCTAAGGGGCCAAGGAGGCCAAAAAGCATTGGCCAGTGTGTGTGTGTGTGTGTGTGTGTGTGTAGGAAGTAGAGACTGACTTTCACTCATTTAATCTGAAAAAAAACCAAACATCCAGTTTTGTGGATGCAGCCTTCCAGCAGCAAGCAAGACATGGAACCTTAACCTTAAAACAGCCCTAGACTGGAAGAATTTGCCAAAGGCGAAAAAGTGCACTGAAGTAACAACATCCAGCATATTCCTTGCAGTGGTAGATGGTGATCAGCCCTGCTAGGTAGGACAGAGTCAGAAACAGGAAGGTGCTGAGGGAAGTACCAGTAATAAAATATATTTAAGTGAAAGAAGGTATTTGTATTCCTACCATTCTACCCCAACTCTAATACGGAAGGAAAGTATCAGAAACATGTGATTTGGTTTTAAGTAGCATCCACCCTATTAAAACAAAAAGGATCTGCTCTGAAGAAATTGCACTATAAACCTTGGAATTTTACAAGCAAAGTTTATATTAATTCTTTAGAAGCTCTCTGTGCTTATACTTACAGACAGAGTCTGAAATACACCAAATAAATATCAGCACAAAATTGCATGCAGCTGTTAGATACTGTAGTCTTAAGCATTCTCAAATCCTTATAATAAATGTTAGCGGGCCTACATTAATAAGCTCCTCGACCCAAAAGGAAGTTGCCCTCAGACTCTATCTTGTCCTACAAACTGTGCAAAATGTAACAGCTGCTAAATTACTTGTAAACATTTTTAAAAAAAGGATTATTCTGGGTGGCAGCAATACTTCTGAAAAAATCCACTTGTAATATCTTAAAAGAAAGCAATGGCTTGGGGAAACTGGTTTTTGGTATCCATTGTAGGAGGAAAATGAAATAAATAATAATAATTCACATAAAACAGAAAATGAATTCATATCATGTACAGCACAATATATAGAAGGAGGTTAAACTGAAGGGGTGAACACCTCCTCCAAGGCGATGTTTGCTTACTTGGCTCACACTAGTTAGAATAACAAAAAGAACACAGATATCTAACACCCAAGAAATGCCCCTCCAGAAGCTAAGTAGGTGGCAGGATCAAAGAAAGCCCTCTCTTGAGAAAGGAAATGGAGAGAAGGCTTCTAAACATATGTTTATGAAAGGAGGCTGTAAAATGCTTAAAAGCTTCTGAATACTGCGAATGTTCAAGGAGTCATAAGAAGCAAACAGAATACAAAGTAAGCATTCTTCTGTCTTGTTTTGGAATCCATGCTCAGCTGTGGCCATACTCTCCAATCTCTCTCATCTTCTGAACAGAAAACCTTACAAAGAAAATATGGCAAGGATTTGAGTAGCTAAACGGTTGTATCCAAAGAAGTCATTCCAGTACTTAAAAGTTTGTGAAAACTCCAATGTTTTTGTGAAAGTGTCAAAGCCAATCCTTTTTCATCCCATTTGTGTAAGCCGTTACACAGCAGTTACCCAATCCTAGGTACAGCTTGTGAAATTTTCCTCTAATTCTATTCTAATCAAAGCAATGCTGATTCTCTAGGGGAAACCCTGAAAATGAGTACCCCTGGAAAGACATATTTCCACCTGAAGTTCAGATTTCCTGGGCATACGTGTATACAGATGCATGCAGAAGAACACACACAAGGCCTCTCCCCCACAACTTTCAAGCATATGCACACACACTCAGACCCACACATGTATCAGTCTAGACTGAGAAGGTTCAAACCTCTCCTTCCTGTATACTTCCTATATGCTCACCTCATGACAATCAGTGGAGAGCATATGTGTGCATGTATATAGGAAGGCTGTGTGCCAAGGATGAATTCCCTATGAGATTACTACCTATTTAATTTTTTAATTAGTATTATTTTAAAAGAACAATTCAAACAGTATCACAAACAAATGCTTTACAACTGGATCAAAGATTCAGTGAGATACAGAAATTTGTAAGGAAGCTAAAACAATGAGCGCATTGTTCAAGCAATCGCCTCTCTCCATAAATTATAATGAAACAATGTTGGGCAGCAATTGTTTCTCCCTGTGTCAGCACACTCAACAAATAGAAACAGAACTGTATAGAATACATTATTGTCATGCTTATTTTGTAAATATATTTACTGCACAGTTAGCTTCTCCATTAATGTTATGTCTCCCATCCTACATTTCCACATTGCCAATGAGAGACCTTAGGCCTCCTTGCACAGATATACAATTTCTAGTCTGGTAGACTGAGGAAACCAATCAAAAAGTGTTGTTTGTGGAAAAGCACTGCATGTTGTTCCAAAAACACAGAAAGAAGGTTAACCACTGGATGGCTAGTGCTCCCACTTAGCTCGAGAAAGATTTCATGACAAAATTGTAAGCTATACAGACCACCACATACGAATGCATGACCTACCATATAGGAATGCAAGACCCACCCACAACAATGGGCACTGATCCTATTGGTTGTATATACTCCCGTCCATTTGAACTAAGCTCCTAATTCCGCCTATTATTTGCCCACTGTTGGAGGTATCCTGTTGAACTTCTGCCAGTTTAAATCAGGCTTCAAACAGTTTGAAAGTGCAATAGTAAAGTTGTGTTTCATGATCTCTCTATACATGTGCCATCTTTCCCAGCCCAACAGTAGTAGTGGTAGGAGGAAAGAGACAAATGAGGTGGTGGGGAATATGATCTGCTATTAGTGTAATATTAGTGGTATTAGTGGCAGCTGCTTAAGCACCTGTGGTAGGTTGCTCAGAAGGCAACCAGTGGGTGTATGCAACACACAGGTTGCATCAAAAGAGTTAGTGAAAAAGTGCTAACACACTACAATGTACATAAAAAGCTTTTTTAAAACTTAAAAGTCATGATGTTGATAAAAGGGTGTTTATTCCATTTACATGAATACTAAATTGGTGTTTATGTTATATTGTTGTTGCTGTTGCTGTTGTGTGCCTTCAAGGCATTTCCAACTTACAGCGACCCTAAGGGAACACTATCATGGGGTTTACACATTACTACCCTATAACTGAAACAAAATAAAGATGAAAAATTTCATCCATGATTTTACTCTTCCCTTTGCCCAACCCTCTTTTGAGTTTGAGAGAGAAGGACATAGATATAGTTGCATGAATCCTGAAAATCCTATTTCTTATACATCCATCTACTGAAAGGAAAAATGAAATAGAGATACACACAGGAAGGACGCAGGAAACAAAACACCCAACTCCCTTCAAGAAGACTCTAAAATAAAAATCTTAGATACATGCTATTTTTAAGAAACAAACAGATCAAAGTGATCAACTAACAAGAACAATTGTCTGATTCTTAAAACTATTTATGAAAAAAACAGGCAGTACATTATCTATTGTTTGGGTGGGGAGTTGGAATCACCCTGGTTCTGTTCAGGCCCTCATAACTTTCCCCTTCTTTTCCCAAGGACTCTACGATCTCTTCTTTCTCCAAAAGACAAAAAAGAAAAACAAAAGTCCTAAGACAAAACTGGAAAGAAAGGGAGTAAACATCAGCAATACCTAAAATGTTCTTTATTGTATACCACCACCACCACAACAACAACCTAACAAGAACTCCACTTTGAGCAACAGTTATCTTAACATGTTGCTTTACACTGGATATAGAGTTTATCTTGAAACTTCTGATCATTCTGGTCATTTTACCAGGAGCATTCTCCCTTTCCTGGCTTGGACAGGTTACAGCTGCTTTATGCTAGTGAATGCTAGTGTTTTTCCATCTCTTTTTTGATGCATGGAATTAATGTGGCATCAATACACAGAAGAATATGGACAAGCAACTTATTTTTCAATTTAAATCAATTTATTTCTAAAATTCGCAATCATAATCAAGCCATGTACTAAAAATAAAAATTCTTATATCCACATGCCCTTTTTAAAATACTTTATATTGAAACAGATAGTTAGGCATGCTCACACGCACAGGTGATTTCTTAAGCAGAACAGAGCTATTACTTGAAAAGTACTATCTTCCTATACAAGACTGCCTGAACCTTAAGGTCTATGGGGCAAGGCTTTCTTTCTGTTCCACCACCATCACAGGTTGGGTTAATGAGGACATGTGAGTGAGTCTTCTCAATGATCAATCCCCTTCATGGAGAGCTGGGTTGCCCACTCTGTGATCCCTTTCTGCAAACAGATAAAGATATTTTGTATTTTAACTCAACCGTGGTCTTTGATTGGATATGGTAGAAGAGTCTTGTAATGTAGTATACTGTAGCTTGACCTTATGTTTTATATGTACAGTAGGCCCTTGACTTTTGTGGGGGTTTGGGGTATAGAACCCCATGAAAGTAAAAAAAAAAACCCTGCAAATAGCCCCCCCCCACGCACAGTGAGCACTCCCCTCCTCCTCCTGCCTTCTTTCTGTAGCTAGCCCTGCAGAAAGGCAGGAGATTGCAGAGGGAAAGGCCCGCCGTTGCACACCCACATGGGTGATACGCATGGAGTGGAGAGAGGGAAGGTCTTTTCTCCTGCACTCTCCTGCCCTCTACACTTGTGCCATTCCTTCTCTCTGTGCACCCACACAGGCAACGGGCAGGAGAGCGGAGGAGGGAGGAAGGTCTTTCTTCCTGCACTCTTCTGTCCGCCACCCACATGCCCTTCCTTTTTCTAAGTGCCCACGCTGGGGACAAACAGGAGAGCGGAGAGGAGGGAAGGGTCTTTCTTCCTGCACTCTCCTGCCTGCCACTCACATATCCTTCCTTTTTTCTGTGTGCCCACATGGGTGCCAGGCAAAAGAGCGAAGGGAGGTAAGATCTTTCCCGCTGCGCTCTCCTGCATTTTGCCTCTGTGCCCTTCCTTCTTTCTGTGAGGGAAAAGGCTTGCACACTCACAAACCTTTCCCCACTCCCATTTGCTTGCTTTTTGTCAAGGTAGCCTGCCTGGGCAAAAGGCCAGGGAATGAGAGGGGAGAATGCGAGGGAGGCAAGCTGGAACCTCACGAATAATCAAATTTGCTAATGTCAAACCCACAAAAGTGGAGGGCCAACTGTATTTTAAGCTGTTTTAAGTATTTTTATATGATTGTTCATTCAATGGTCTCAAATGTCTGTTACCTCTAGTGTTTAAACTATATTTTGCTTTAATCTTATAAAGAAAGCTGCTTTGGGTTGCATATTGGAAAGAAGTTGGGAAATTAATTAATTAAATGGTATTTTTAATTCCCATTTGAAAATAATGAGCTGTGTTGGCTGTATTTTAATGAAAAGAAAAGAAAACTCAATTTAATACTAGTAAGTGAGTAGCAGAAATGGCTTAAAGGAGATTTTTAGAGCAGCAGTTCTATTCTTTAGACATACATCTCTTTTAAAAACTTATAAGTGGATAAATCTAATGGACTATTCTCTATTTTTGGATAAAAGTACATTTACTAAAAAATTCTGAATACTAACTGTATTGCACACAAGTGCTAAGTTCATTAATCTTGCTACTTTTTGATCAACCCACCTTTGAGTCCTTGTTCCCCCTTCCTATACTGCTGTTCTCTTGCTTTCTCTCTCTCATGATCCTCTCACCTCTTTTGAAATCTTCTTCTCCAGCACTGCTTGGCAATGCCCATGCTGCTGTTCATCCCTGCCTCCTGTTTCCTTTGTCCTTCTTAACAGTCTTCTTCAAGTCATCCCTCTCCATCTCCCTCCCTCTTAGAGATGTCTTCCTCCTCCATCACAGCCCACAGTCACTTCACCCTGCCACTACATCTCTGCCTATGCTGGATTGGTGTGATTATGCTGGCCAACAGATCCCAGCCACAGTCAGTAACTGAGTGCAGATGTAGAGATGTTACAATAATTAAACTCTGTACGCTGAATGCACTTAAGCCCAGGCAGTAAGGACAATCCTCATTTCATTTCTCCACATCTCAAAGGAACCTCCTTTTTCATTCTTTTGTTTCTCCTTGGCTTTTTTTTTTCTGTGTCTCTTTGTCCTTTTTCACATAGCAGTGTACTGGCATCACAGGTTTTCTGTTCCTGTTCCTTGCTCCTTCACACCTGTTGTCGATGCTGCCCATTGCTCTTTCTACTGCTCGCTGCCACAACCACCCACTGCAAAGGCCTGCAGGACAGGCAGTAAGAATGGGAAACAGCACTGCAAACTAAAACACTAATTCCCATATCATTTGCAGGAAAAGCACCTTAAAATTACATAAAATGGCACTAAGGTAAAAGAATTTAAGTTGCAATTTAAGAATTTTTTAAAAAATATATTCTCTAACATAAATAATGCACCCCATAACTTAATCAATATTGAAATATAGGTTTCAACCTTTGGTCACACCATACTAATGAGAATGGAATTTCTGAAAAAATGGAAGCCTGGACTGATATGATGCATCTCTCCAGCTTACTAGTAGAAGGAAATTCAGGGAGTTGGCTGGGGAAGCGATTACAGATTACTGAGGGATGAGGGAGGAGAATTTACCAACTACCCTAGGGTAATATGGAGCCTATAACATGAATTCTCCTGTTCGTGCTTTTGTGAGTAGGTTGAAGAATTTATACTTTCCAACAATTGCCTGGCAAATGGAGCCTACTTATCTTACAAGAGGCGTTCACCAATAATCTAGCCTTCATTGCTTATGCAACTGTATTCTGTCCTCTAGGTTTTCATATCACCTTTCATGATAGAAAACAGGCTTTGCTTCCCAGCTACTTAGTGATGTACGCCTATGGCCTAGAAAACTTATACTATTTAAAGTATTAACACAATGATTCAAGTTATCCTTGAAATGGCAAAGACATTCAACATATTTTCTGAAGGGGCAGCACATTAGTCAAAGTGGAAGCCTGGATATCTTTATGGCACAGCGCACTGTAAACCGGTTAAACCTAATTTGCTAAATTGATTTTAATGTACACCAACCTAAAATCTTTAAATATGGAGCAGGAGATGGGTATTTTAAAAATAACTAAATAAAGTAGGCAGTATTTATGGAAACAACTGAATAGATGTTAACTTTGAATTCTCTGTGAATTTAGTCTTTTAAGCCTGTCAATGCATCTCCTTATGTCCTACTTTAAACTTAAATTCAGACCTCTTTAAACTTAAAAAAGATGTACTCTCTAACATTTCACGAATGAAATTTGTACACGTGAGGCCAAGTAACATCAGCGTTTGGTCAAGCTGGCAAAAGTTGCTAATGAGGAAGAACACACAAGCTAAGAGAGACTACAGCAGTTTGCTTTTGTCTTAGTCTGCAGCGAAGGGCAAGTTTCCCCTTCCAGTCTTTCTGCAGTGCCTTGTTGAGTTAGCTAAATGCAAACTACTTCTGTACTTTGAACTCAGTTTGCAGCAACTAAAGTAAGCTGAGAACAAAGGGGGGAAGTGGGAGGAGGACAGAGAAAGCAGTTGAAAAAGTAGGAAGGCAGAGGATTATTTGGGACTGTCCCTGAAAAATCAGTACAGTTGGACATTATGAAAAAGTACTTTCTATGGTACCTTTCAATGCTTGTTAACTTTTATATGAAACAGATATCCTTATTCTTACAAATCTCAGACAATTTAATGAGGTTTATTCACAGTAAAAGTGAATAAACTTGCTGTTTTAGACCCATTTAAGGGTCCTCTGGTTGACACCCCAGAACTCATATGGCAAATAGAGCAGGTAGCCCCAGAAACCAAAGCAACCCACTGTGCAGTCTTCTTCATCAGCAGCCATCCTGCCTCTCACCTCTTCTCTTTCCCTTCCCATCTTTAAAGTATAAATTAACCATTTATTTGCCATTTACTTCTCAGGAAATCTCTCATCTCATCTCTGTTTCTTCCTGAGTATTTTATAAGGATTCCCTATTCCCTAGACTAAGCAGACCAAAGATCTTCATGTTGTACTTCCTTGCATTTGGAAAATGTGCAGACACTGGGGCTACCTGTTCCAGGCAGAAAGTGGCCTTTCTTTTGACAACACAGAGCAAGAATCCTAGTGGGAAATGGATACATTAAAGAACTAGTTCTGAGCAAAGCTGATGGTTTGCACCAACAGGCTCAGAACATGAGAGGTAGGACAAACTGTGGCCCCCTCGTCTCAGCAATCACTAATGTGGCCAGGCTAGTTGCTGGAACCAAAAGGTCACTGTATAGATGGTTGACTTCCTCTGTTTCTTATCTCTACCTGTGATGTGGACTGATGGTTTCACAGAAATATAGCTGGAAAGTATGAAGCTGGTATGGGGCAAGATGGAGATTGATACCACTTGAGTGTCTATGTTTGGAAGGAAATGATTTTGCTCATTGTATTTGAAGATAGACAAACTTATTTGGAGTGAAGATATATTTACAAAACAGCACTTATATTACAAAGATGGCACACTCCAAAAAATATTATTAACTTAAAACACCAACCACCACCACCATATCTTCAGCCACTTACCCCCCCCCCAAAAATGAAATGGAAGATAAATTCCACATGTTCATTATACCAATATTTCACACTTGGAGCTTGATACAAAAAGAAGATAATTCCTAACACTTAATTTGATTTAGTCCACTGATGGCTAGGGGACTCAACTGGTTTCAATCCAATGATTCTGGTCTTAATAATGCTCTGGCATTCAATGCAAAAGATTAAATATGGCCTAGTAGATTGTCCCAAACATACAGGCTTACCAGACATTCAGGAGACAATATAACAAGAAATAAATGAAGACAAATGTGAATCAGAATGGAGAATTACTGGGTTTTAGTTTTAATATTACAATTATGTGTCCTCCCCCTGCTTTAAAACAAATTAAAGTATACATATATAATTAAGGAAAGATCACTGCTTCAGACAGATTGAGAATTTTTTCTATCTCTAACTGTTCAGACATGCTGCATTTCCTCATTATCACCTTTAAAGGGCCATCTGGGCCCCATTCCTCACCATTAGGGGGCAATTCCATTTGCATTGTTTGTAGGCTTAGTAGCCTAGTGGAAAAGTTCATTAGAAATTTGAAGAGATGGATTAAACCTACCATAGCAAATCAACTATCTGATACCTAGATGCCCACAGGAGAGATAAGCATCTAATAGCTATTTGCACACAACTTAACAAGTCAGCCATGGGCTCTAATGTTTATTCCCCAAAACTGCTTCAAGAAGCATTTAGGCTAGTTCCATGCAGGCGATGGGGAGGGGGGAGAACCTGACTCTGTGCAGCTCTTACATCCCCTGCCCCCAATTACAAGGACTATAGTCATCACTATTATATCTTTAAGTCTAACAGAAACTAATTTAAGTCTTCTCTTGCACAGTACAGTTGTGAGTCTCTCTAATGGTCTCTGCTATAAACTGAAAGCCCTCTGGTTATTAATCTAGCAACTACAAAAAATTACCACTAATAATGTCAACCCCACCCCATGCTATGTGGTATTGACAGTCATCATGCATTATCTGGATGAGGGAATAAAAACAAATCTTTATAGCATGAGAATGACTGGATGTTCCAAGGAAAGTCTTGATCATCCATAGCAGATAAGCTAATCTTTTGAAGTCATCTTGATTTGTGTTACAATAAGCAGAAATATGGGATGATGCTTTAGATTGAATTGGTCCCAGAAATTATTTATTTAAAAATAGTTATAAAGCACTGGCCTAAATAGCCTGAAGGAACCAGATCTTATCTGATCTTGGAACTACACAGGGTCAGGCCTTGTTAGTATTTGGATAGGGTCTACCAAGGAATACAGGTGTTGTACATTATATTTCAAGAGGAAGGCAATGGCAAATCACCTCTGAGTATTCCTTGCCTAAGAAATTCATGGGGTCATCATAACAAGTGTTTTGAAGGAAAATGCACATATTTACAAACCACTTAGATCTAGAGATTATAAAGTGATGGATAATCAACAGAAGACACAGAATTTACACTATCCATAAGAACACATGACAGGCTGGACTGACCACCTATGGTAGGTTTACAGAAATACATATGTTTTCAACATGCATCAAAATTGCTGGAGAGTGTCAGATTTCTGATGCAAGGGTTTTCCACAAGCCAGGGGCCATCACACTAAACACAGTGCTCTGAACAACTATAGAGTGGGTCTCAGGAGCATGTGGCACTATCACAAGGACCCCTCTGCATAACTTCAAGGAGGAAATGGATTTATAAAGGAGAAGGTATTCTTGTAGGCAATTATTAAGTAATTAGTTACGAGTAAGTAGTTGTTTTAATTATTTCTCAATAAAGATGGTACAAGAGATTACATTACTGTGTTACTATAATTTAAAAAGGGATAAATTCTTTTTGCAGCATAGCCACAACTTCTTATTACTTCCTTTTTTTATTTTAATTTTTACAACTTCTTATTACTTCCATAGTTATGAAAATAGCCTCATTAAATGCTGCACAAGAATATCACATGGTTCAAATGATGGCTGTTGTTGGGCCTCTTGCTGTTGAATTATTTTTAGAAAAAGTAACCAAAAGACCATTATTCTGACAAGAGAAAGTACTTGAGAAAGTAAGGAGAAATTTTATTCAAATTGTAACTGCAGTGGTAACTATTTTTCCAGACTTGGATCTGTAGTAGTAATTACTGCAAATAAGTTTTCTAAACTCTGGTTAGATAATTGGCTCATCTAGCTCAATGTTCCCAACAATGAGCAGCAGTGAGTTTCCAGGGTTTCGTGCAAGAACATTTTGTGCTCTGCATCGAGATCTCAGGGATTGAGTATGGGCTTTCTGCATGCAAAACATGCACTAATGACTAATGCGACAGATTAATCCTCCCCAACCCACCCCCAAAAAAGAAGTGTAGAAAGGGAACGAAAAGGAGAAGAAATTTTAACAAACAACTAGCTGCTAGTCTGGTTGGTGCTAGCCAATCATAGCTCAGGGAATGCTGTGAAGGAGGGCATTTGGCAGAAGAAAGGACACAAAACTGAAGCTTGTCCCTGATAAAAGGCAGATAGGGAAAAGATGGCCTAGACTGATAGGAGAAAGATTACACAGAGATACGGAAAAGCTATTACAAAGATAGGACTGTCAGCTAGGGAGGAAGAACCGAATATACGGTTTTGGGGAGCTGCAAATGATTAAATAGTTCAGGGGTTAATGTGTGATCTAAGTGTGTCCTAAAAAACTTACTTGTTTGTTTATTTGTTTATTCATTTATATATTTATTTACAACTGTATCTATTAAGTTTTGACAGATAGTCTGGTCACACTTACCACAGCGAATTGTTACCCTGTGACTTGGAGGTCCCGTGAGGGGCGCCCAAATAACCAAACAACAACAAGCAAAGATGAGGAAATTAGCTAGAGCACTCTCTTGGCTAACGAGAGGCAGGATAATGTAGCGAGGATCTTTTACCCTATGTCTACAGTGTCAGATCAGTGAGCAGTCAGGTAGTTCAGAATAGCTATTAAGATTTATTAGACAATATCAAGAACAACACAACCACACTCCTAACTAGAATAAGAAATAGAGTTTTTGGGGAATGGGTGATACGTCACCAATCCTGCAGTCCTGGGGGAGCCAACTGAAGAGAAGGAAACCCGGCGTGGCAGCCAAGGGGAGCTCAAAGAAGAAGCGGCAGCAAGGCGGGACGGAAGTTCAGTGAAGTCCAAGCGTTCCAGTGAGAGATCCAAAGAGCTCTCGGAACTGGGGGTTTTTATCAGGGAAAGAACGACCGTAGGCTAGGCTGGTCTTGGGCGGAAACAATAAGTTTTGGGTTGGAGACAATGTCTCCGAAAGGTCAGAATTTACATGATTGAGTTACGTTCCGAATTGACAATGGTATGGCTGGTATGTAAATGCGGCTAGCTCGGCAGTTAAGCACTCAGCTCGCCAGGGTGCCCTCTCAGGGCAGAGGGTCTCTTTGTTTATCGTGCATTGGAAATGAAGGTGTTTGTTTTGGGAGGTCCCCTAAAGCAGATCTGGCAATCTCTGGCTTGGTTTGGTGTGAGCAGCAAATAGCAGCCATGCCTTGCTTCGCGCTTGTTCGGTGGCCTCACAAACACTTGGCTGGTGGCAGAGTAGGGCCGAATTGTGATATCAAAATGATATCTTTGGTTCAGCAAAGGCCAGGCCAGTACATGGAGGAAACAGAATCCATAGAAAAACACATCCTTTGGTCTATATAGGGATCACTTGATCCCTATATCACCATGCACTTGATCCAGGGAGGGAAAAGGGGGCAAAATGAGTGACAGGAACCCAAAATTTGGAACTACAGGGCCAAACTGGAAAGGGCATTCACCATAACAACTTCAAAAATGATGCTCAAAAGGCAGATTATTCAACATCATAGTTTGCCCTGTAAAAAAGCTCCATATGAACAGCTGTAATAAGGCAGATGATTAAGACTGTCTTGACCCTGCATACAGTAATTAATCATTCAGAGATTAACTTGTGGATTATTCTAGAGTAAGAACTAGATTAATGTTCTAAACCAATCCTCTTTTAAGCAGCCCATTAGCAAAGAAGAAAAGCCACTCTGTTTTATTCACTCATTTGTTCTGAATGCCTACCCTAAAGAAAAACTAAGGTGAAGGTCCATCAGTATGGGTAATCCTTGGGGTAAAATGATTCCCAGGGAAGTCTTTGGTACCACCACTAGTTTCCCTGGAAGAAGATCTCCAAAGCAGCACCCAGCAAACCAACAGAAATTTCTTAGAGGTTGCTTTGCTTGGAGAATGCTTGGAAGAGATGACCCCAAGAAAAGCCAGGGTAGGCAGACAAAAGAACATCATGGGGAATCTTTAGGGTGAGAGTGTCTTATATGGAATTTATCCATCCCAAATTGAGTTTTCCTGCAGTCGTGTCTCAAAGGAGGATTTTAATCTCAGTTGGAGAAGAGTTTAGGGGTTTGAAGTGACCCTTATTAACACTTCAGAGTTTATTTCTAGACCTAATGCTGGCAAACTTTGCTAGCCTTTCTATTCATAACATGCTGGGCATGCCAAGTTGCATAATAAATAACCTTTGATTCTGAGTATTGCTTTGAGAATTAACCTCTCCTTTTTTTGGAGCTCTTTGTTAAACTTCCAGGGTTGCCAAGCCACTTTTTTGATTGAGAGGAGACTTGAATCCACGTCTCTCTGTTCTAAATTGAACATTTAAGCATATACCTAAAACAATGTCTTTATGCAGTATATTGCAAGAAATATTTTAAGAGAAGGGGAAAAATTCTCACAGAAACATATTGGCAAGTGTGCTAGATTTGGCAGTGAACCTTGTGATTATTTGTTTTAACACTGAGCTATAGTCTCTTCAGAGCAGTTGGCAGTGTTTTAGACGAAAAGTTTGAATCTGCAGACCCATTTTACGTATTATCATATAGAAAATGCATACAAATGACTCTAACTTCTTTTGTGAAAACTAATTTTGTACCAAAGATCTCCCTGTACCCACTTCTCATTCTGAAGCCATTCCCTGTACCCCTGTTTATCCTATCATCTCATTCCCATTTGTTATCACTATCAAGGAAACTGATAAAATTAATATTTCCAAATCTGTTAAAACTAAGCAAGTGAGCCATCAGACATTTAAGAGTGCCCTATTTAGAAAAAGATAAATTAACAGAGTAACGGTACACATCTTTACTCAGATGTAAGTTCTACTGAGTGCCACGGGATTTATCTCTGAATAAGGTTAAAATACTACTGGCACTCCCTGCTAGAGAAATCCCACTAAATCCAAACATGAATAATAAATCAACATTTATGTAAATTTCACTGATTCAATTAATATTCTATATGAATTAGTATTCTATAGACTTCCTTTGGTTGTAACTGTTTCCTTTTGTAAATTATTACTATTTGTACCAAACTGTTTCATGTTAAATCATTGTTAACAATTACCATAACTTCTTGAAAAAATTCCCCTTGTCCCCTAAATAAGTCTTCCCACTGTTTTGTTTGTCTCAAAGTAGGAGCGATTAAAGGCATGAATAATCTTGTGTGCTTGACCCTGTGGGTGCACTGCTGTTGATTTTGCCCACCTATTCCTCTTCCAATTGTCAAGATATCTAAGGTGTATGATGCTTTACTAGCCTGATGTAATTTTTCTTATTTAGAAAACTTAATTTTTCTGTGTTTCACATTTAAATGCTATTCTTCTAAGGAGTCCTAGCAATTACAACCCCACAGAGGTTACCTTAAGTAAGCTCTACCGCCTTTAATGGACTTACTGCTGGGTAAATGCACATATATGTGTCTACTCAGAAGCAAGCTGCATTCTCTTGGATAGAACTTATTCCCAGGAAAGCGCATATATACATGTCAATTTAGAAGGAAGCTGCATTGCACTCAGAGAAACATACTCCCAGGTAAATGTGTA
The DNA here is from genome assembly GCA_948472985.1 of Iguana delicatissima. Taxonomy (NCBI): domain Eukaryota; kingdom Metazoa; phylum Chordata; class Lepidosauria; order Squamata; family Iguanidae; genus Iguana; species Iguana delicatissima. Next base: position 353,501 of record CAOKZL010001800.1, read on the forward strand.
TCTACTGAGAAATTTCCATCACTGACTTCAATGGAAATTATTCCCAGGAAAATGTACGTATATGTGTCTACTTAGAAGTAACCTGCATTGTCCAAGAAAGGAAAAAACTGAGAGGAATCTTGTTCATGCACAGGCTGATTTTAGTCCCCAAACGAGAAAAGCCTAATCATAACAGTGGCTCTCCTCCTCGAAAAACAAAGAAAAGGGTAGACTGGAGGGAGAAAGTGTGAGCAAGCAAGCAAGGGGGTTATAGCGAGAAGAATCAGGAGGTACTGCAGCTTCAGTATGATGGATTCTACAGGCTATGTACACACGTCAGCCAACAAATGTGGCCAGAGGAACAACAGGAGGCAGGACTCTGCTAATGAGGCAGAACATCACCAATATGAGAAAAGACAAAACAAACAAGACACCCAAAAGAAGTAACTGCAGTTGGAACTAATTAAAATGGACGCTTTAAAACACAAATGAAAAGCTGCTAGTGAAGGTGGGAGTGTTACCCATGACTCTGAACATGTGTTTGCATTGTGTGACTCAAGTATTTCAATCCATGAACACTGGGATATTTTCAAAAAGGGAGAGTGTCACTTGCTTTTCTGAGCAGTTTAAAGATTTAATTTTAAACATCATATATTCTCTTTTGTCTTTGGGCATCCGTATCAGAGTATAACACTAAGAGGGGCTGACTGGGAAAAAGAATTGAAGCCCAATGATGACACATCACACAATACTCCATCTATGTGTGAGACAGAAAGGTATGTGTGAGAGAGAAAGGTCTGTTATTTCCTACAACAACCATGCATCTTTTATAAGATCTTGTCCTGGAATTTGTAAACATTCCTTTTTTTGGATGACAACTCCTAGAATCCCCCAGCTAGCAGGACTATTGTCTCCCTCTAGCCTGAGACATGGTCCTTCAATTTCCTAATTTTTGGCAACATTTCATGGGGGTGGGTTAAACTTGGTTAGAAAAATATAAAATTGCTTTTTTCATTCATCTAAACCATACAGCATACCCAAATTGAGATACATATACAGGCAGGAAATAAACTCCAAACTCCACTAATATATCTACAAAATCACATCACTATTTACCACCACACCAGGAATATGTTTTGTGGCTTTACCTACATGGCTGCTACTGACTTTAATGGGCATCACACAGCTAAATCTCCATGCATCATTTTGACACTTCAGAATAATTGTTCACTTCCATAAGAGGGTCAAAGAAAGGTGGAAGAGCTAAAAGAATTCACAGAGGAGTGTAGATTATGTGTACACAATTGCATCTGCTTTTGAAAAATGATTGACCAAATGTATAAAATGCATGCTAATTAACTCACTACTAAGCCTTGGTTTCCTTAGTTAAATATAGCATGCCAATACTTTGCAAAGCACACTAAGAGAATCAGAAAGCACATGCATTGTAAGAGTCTCCAGACTGGTGATTCTTCATAACATTTAAAGTACACCAGGATGAGGAAGGCTCAAATAAAAGAAAAGAAAAGAAAAGAAAAGAAAAGAAAAGAAAAGAAAAGAAAAGAAAAGAAAGCCTTTCAAAAGTTTTAAGTTAAATTAAATATGGCATCAACTGTATCTTCCAAGCCTTGTCTTCAGAAATAAGAAATAGAGAAGTTTCCACCAGCATTGCCTTTGAGACAAGCAGAAACAGGGGAATGTTTTATTGCCCTGGAGACACAGTTCAATTGAGAAAGGGTTCAAAAGCCACATTACAGAAAGTGAAGCCTTATATTAACACACCCAATACCTCCACTTTGTGCTATTTTTTACAAATTAGATATATTTATGGCTGAAAGATGTTTGGAGAAGTGCTGACTGTACACATGCAGCCAGGTCAGAATGACCTCAGCATGGCCAAGTCATAAGTTTAGATTAGACACAAAAGCCCAGGGCTGATGGGCTTGGGATGATCTTTTCAAAAAGCTGTAAGGTAGAAGTACCCCTGGAAACAATAAAAGATAAAACTGCCCACGTGAATCAGTCAAGCACCTCTGCTGTGAGCATCTCCTACAGAGACCTCTCCTATTCACCTTACCCAACCAAGTCATTAAGAGGCTGCTAGGACTTCTTCCATCAATGTTTTGTCACCTAAAGTTAAGACAATCTCCCATTCCAGACTCCTTCGTCAAAGTTGTAAGAAAGCAATTACTGCTTTGTCCACACACCTTCCTTCAGGGGAGGAAATATGGTATTAAAAAACCCAGTTCCAACCCCTACAATTTATAGCACATTGTGTGTCATACTGCACTTCAGACTTCCGTTCCTCTGTGTTGCCCTCAAACTCCTGTTTGAGCCACTCAGCTTCGATCTTGTGCTTCAAGATTGGTAAATATCACCCCTTCCAGCCGAAATCTCTCTCTGTCTAACCTTTCTTAGCTCTTCCTTAACTAGCCTTATATGGTTCGTGAGATTGCTTTATTTCTTGTGTGTATCTATTATTTTCCAATAAAATACTCGTTTAACTTTAAACTGAAGTCATGTCTGCATTTAGTAATAGTATACACAGGTGAAAAGATCCCGCCATTACCTTCCTCTCACAGGCCTCCTTTGAGCTAATAATTCCCCAAAACCTAAGGAGACGTTGACACTACTGGTAGACCTCAAGGTCCCCCACCTTTTAGGGTAACACTTGTGGACTGCAAACCAGAGCTCAGTTCCATGCAAATACTTGCCAGGCTTTAGGCAGCCCCCTATCTCTCTGCACAGTGAGTGGAAAACACAGTAGAAACAGTTAGTGTGCCAGACAGGAAAATCCTATTGGCCCCATTCAGACCCTGGGCCAGAGTCCCCTATCCCTGTTGCAAGAACTGCACAGCTTTCATTCCTGACATACTTTAGCCATAGTTCAACTAGTGCAAAAATGAATAGAAAGGAAAACCTTGGCAGAAACAAGAAAAGAGTGGGGAGGGGGTAGAGGGGAATAGACAATCTTCCCATTTGGTGTTGTTATGGGCACTGCCATGTTGATCATTCTTTCACTGGCAAATCAGTTTCAAACTGGCATCACGGAAGAAAACAGCAGACAGCAAAAACTGAATATACAATTGTGCTGCTTTCAGCAGAAGCTGCAAAAGCTGAGCAGTTTAGGCACAAGTACAGAAAAATGCAAACTGAGCATTTCTGTCTTTTAAAAAGAGTGCACAGAAGCAATAATGCACAAGCAATAAAATTCAAATTTAATTTTCATATTAAGCCCTGACAAAGTATTTCCATTAAGCTATTAATACAAATGCTCCAGTGTTGAGAAATGACTGGCTTGCTCAGCCACTTATTTTCAACAGGAGTTGGAAACGATGTTTTTGAAGCCTGAGAATTTTTATTTACATCTTCAAATCAACATCTGGAGATATGATAACATGAATGTCCAAGCGGTTGTATATGTAGTGAAAGATCTCCAGTCATTTTTATTACAGCAGAAGCAACATGTTGGTAAATTTTCCCAGCCAAACCTAAAGGGAATTGGATATATTTTCCAGCACTGAAACTACATCTGAAAAACTCAGCTGAGAGCCTGAACCAATGCAGTCACCACTGAATGTACCTGTATAGTTAAAATCTTAGCCAGACTCACACTTTTTGCATTTTAGGTAAACACATGTGCCATCATAACAATACATCTAAAAAAGTAATTTTTGAAATATTCGAGACTCTCAGGACTCTCCAGTTCAATGTAATAAATCTAAAGTTTCCCATCTCTTTATGTCAGTTCTTTTAAATACCCTGCCATACTCAAGGACAGTGGCTAAAAGGAATATCATTTCCTGTAGCATCAAGATGGCAAAATGTGAGAGGATGCGCAGATACATGAACACAGCTCTTCAAAACCGAAAAACAAAAAAAGGTGTCCCTTTTCCTACAAAACAACCAAGTAAACATCCCCTCCCAAACAGCCTCCATATTAAAGGTAGAGTTTGGATGTAATGAGTTACAAGCATTGTAATTCTTTCCTCCACTTTGAGCAGAAGAGCACAAAGTTACAATGTCAAGTTTCATTCTAATATGACATTGTAACAAGTGGAAAGAATTTTCCTTCTTTGTCTATTGGTTTAATTACTTTAAAATTAAAAACAACTTTAATTTACTTTTAAAAATTAGGACATTTAGGGCACTTTTAGAAGCCTGTCAAGAGGGTTTCAAAAATTTCATGCCATTCCCTTATCAATCCTAAAGTGCAGGTGTTTCCTTAAAGTAACAAAAAGTAATAGGCATACAACAAAAACTGGAAGAAGTAAAAAAAATACTTTTTAAAGACAGCAATGGATGGGCAATAGGAACAAATTAGTTTTTAAAAGTAAATTTTTCAAGCTCTGATCATAGAGACAATAGGGACAACAGAACCTCCTTATTCTTTTTTTTCCAGTACTGCTAATATCATGCTGGTGCTTTTCAGCCTCTCTAACCAAGGGAAGGAAAAGATGTGAGCAGAGTATCATGGAAAGGCATTGCCTAGCTACAACTGAGGGCTATGGCATTCCAGATGGGCCCTAACTTGCCTTATCAATGTTCAGTGCCTTCCAGGATTCACACAATGCAACACGAGTCTTTTCCCAAGTTACCAAGCAGAAAAACTTGCCTGGAAGGAGTGGCGAAAATGGTTTGCAAATTTTACTGCAACATTAAGCAGGCACTCAGTAGTACAGTTCCACTGAACGCAATGAAATCCAAAAGTACTTCATCACAGTGAAAGAATTCTGCCCTTTGTCTTTTTCACGGTCTGTCATTTTGCATTAATATGCAACACAAAATTAAAATAAAATCTTGAGAATATAAGCTGCAGACGCCCCTTCCTCCATTTGTTTATTTTACACCTTCTGGCATCTCTTGCACACTGTTTACTTTCAACATCCTTAATTTTTAAGAAATAAAAAAAAAATAAACCAGACATTTTAGTTCGCAGTGTTAGCAATTACCATGTGACTACACTGAGATTTCAAACAGCCTGCATAAATAGTCTTTTGCTAAGGTGTCCTCCTACACCCACCCTCAGCAAGGGAAGGTATTAATTCTAAGGTCTGAAATAAATGTTCTGACATGTTAACATTTTAAAGGCACTGAAACAGAAATAGTTCAGCATTATGAGAATGGAGGTTAAGTAAGCATCTTCATCTTCTGTCATTTCTTCTCCCTTTCACATTCATCTTGTACTAAACACCAGGGTATTTTATCCTTTAACAGCTTCCCTCTTTATCCACTTCCTTCCTCTCTACTGGCAGCTATTTCTGTTGTTATTATTAAGTAAGAAGCAGTACAGCTTTAAATATTTGGTATCTCTTCCTTTGTCGTTATTTGCTGTGAAGTCCACTTTGACTTACAGTGATCCTATGACTGAGAGATTCCCAAATCACCCTGTTATCAACAGCCCTGCTCCGCAGGAATTACTACTGCAGCCAGAAAGAACACCCCAAGCCCCAATTGTTTCTCCTTTTCCTGTCACTCAGTAAAGTGTTTTTTATTTTATTTATTAAAAATATATTTCGTGTTGCCTTTTTTAGGCCAAAAGCCCTTACAGCGGTTTACAAAATAAAAATTTCATACAACAATAGATTAAAAAATGCAACTATCAATTAACACTTCCCTTTCCTTCTTGCTATTCCCCGACATATACCTGGCTGGCCATTTTGTCTGACTTGCTGTCAACATTCTTTCCCATCTAATTGACTCCTGCTCCCACTGTGGACCCAGATGGAGGCTCCTGCTACTGTCAGGAACTGGTAGGTCCCAGCCCACTATTGGAGAAACCCTGGTCCCAGAGCAAAAGAGGTTACTTTTGGAACTACAACTCCCAGAATCCCTCAGCTGGAAATTACATAAGGATGCTGGGAACTGTAATCTTTAAAAAATAAAAAGGAATTTGTCCAAGTTTTGCATCATATATCCTTTGAGTCCAATTTCTCCAACAAATCTTAAACAGTTAAGAAAGAAAGAAGATGGGTCCTTCCTCACTGAAAAGACTAGACAGGAATGAGCAGGGCTCTGGGGAAGGGTACTTTATGATGTGCACCCCTGAATCCAATCCCCAAGATATTTTCAGCACTGGAGAAGGAGGAACTCAGTACTTCCTGAAAATTATTTGTAATTACTTGTACACATCGTAAACAAAATAGAACAAGATTTGCTTCTTTTTTTTTTGTCACAGGAAAGGTAAAGTGATGTATAATTAACAACCGACTGGTACAAAATTCTTTTGCATCTTTTAATTGGTGTGAATTAGTTTAGAATTAAAATGTCTTTTATCTCACCTTTAGGGATGCAATCTAATGCAATCTTGGCAATATGTCAAAGTTTTCCTCTTAATTAAACTTTTCAAATAAGAACTTCAGGCATACTTTAGAAACCCAAAATAATATTATTTGCAGTATACTCTTCCAGTTCAAATTTAGAGAACAGCATTACTGAAGGAAAAAAAAACACATAGAAAAGTGACAATTTTTTTTAGAGCACAAGGCCCAGAATGTTCCAGCCAGCATGGGGATTTGTTGAAGAGCTCCTGCAGTGTCTGCCAGAGAATCTGATTCGGAGAAGCACAATTAATTGACAAGGCAAGGGACAGGTTTGTTGGGTCACAAAAAAATTCAAACTCTCATGTCTGCCCAGTGCAGAAGAGGTTAGAAATTAATGGCCAAACTACCTTTCTGAGGCAGCCTGGGAACTTCTGACAAAACCAGGTGATCCCAAGACTTCAAGGAAAATCATGTGAAAACTACATTCTAATAACACTTGGGAGCCAAGGCAAAAGCCACATTCAGCATTAGAAAATGATTTCCTTTGACACATGAGTGAGACAGGACCATGCTGAGACACTCTGTCTTTTGGCACTCTATGTCCCCTTAGCTCCTCCCCCTGATGTCCACAAAAACAGCGAAGAAGACTCCTGGGAGAATTTCATATGTACATTTGTACGTGTGGAGGGTTCCGCTGAAGTCAGAATCCTCACAGCAGAGTCTTTCTTCCCTACAGAGGAAGCAACTGTGACATTAGACAGCTGCAGTGCCATCTTCCTCATGTACTGAAATTATGAGTTCTCCCTCTACATTTACTTAATTTTAATTTTGCACTATGCCAATACCAAATGCACTTATACAGATGTATTATTACATTCAAACATTAACATAAACACAATGAGAAACTATAAATATCCAAATTATTCTTAATATAATGTTACCAATACCACATTACAGTAAATACACATATAAAACATACAAAACACTGTTTATATGTTAATATTAATATCTGAAGTAAGTTTTTTCCCCAAATCCTTGAACAGGACTATCTGAAATCTACTAAGGTCTTCTTTAAACATGTTGTCCCATGAACCATTTGCTTAGTATCTTATAAAAGGCCACTGAGAGCCATTACCTCCCAAAGAGCCCCCTGCTGTTAAAGAATATATACAATAAAACCAATTCCTGCTCACATAGTAGTACTGGCATTGTCCTGAGCCCTATCTGGTCACATTCCTCCAGCTCTGCTGCAAGTATTCTTAAACTTTGTACATTTAAACCCAGTGCACAGAATCAAGGATAAAGTGTTCTGAGGAAGCAGTTTTCAAAGAGACAGATGGGTTATTCTATTTCAGTATACAATGGGCCCTCTGTATATGCAGGGGTTACATTTCAGGAGCCCCCACATAAAAAAAGAAACATGTATCCCATAATAATGTGCAAACCTATTCATTGCCATTTTACATGTAGGGGCACAATGGGGGAAGGCACACGCATACCTCATGAATAGTCAAATTCATGAAGGTCAACCAAAGGAGTTATTGGCTACCCCTGAAGCATGTTGTGGGTTTGCAGGATTCCATGGTACAATCAAGATATCTTTTCACCAACTTGACTGTATTACAAATGAGATCATGGGAGAATTGCGCATTTGTCCAGATTCATGGTCATCTGACCTACTGAGAAATGACATGGTAGAAGACTGGTAAAAAAGTTTGGATTGTTCAAAGCAGCACTGTGGTGTAATGAGGATCTTGGACAGGGACAATAGGGCTGCATCAGAAAAGAGGTTCAGGAACATGGACAGCAGAAAGAGAGGAAAACAAAAGGTGTCTCAGGGCTGGCTAACTATAACCTGAGAAGCCTGAGCGTGAAGCTCTCAAGGCTGCAACATACCATTTATACAGGCCAGTGTTGTTTGATGCAGCCACCAGGCTCCTAATAGTTGGCAGGCTCCAAGGTTCCAAGGACTTGGCCAGTGGCAGCTCTGCATGGCATTACTGCTCCTTGGAGAAGCTGGGACATATAAATACGTGTGCATGGGTTCTGCCCATCCCACAAACTGCAAGAACCATATTTTTTCACCACATCAGCACACAATGTGTAAAGACTTTCTATTCAGTGTCAGAAAAATACTATATTTTATCATGTATTTATCACTATATTTATCACATAGGTCAGGTTTGGGGAACTGTTCAAGTCTCAGGGCTGCAATACTTCCAGGCAAACTTCCTGGGGTGGGGCAGATGATGTCAGAGTGAGACTCCATCTCTGCAATGGGTATCTTTCTCTATGGAGCATGCAAAAGGAGGCTGTATGTGCATGAAACACATACAAACCTGGTAAGGAGAAAAGGACCATCTGCTTATGAAAATGCTCAGCACAAGATTTTTGAGGACCATCGAAAAGACTCAGGAAAAGTAGTAAGCAGAGCCAAAGTTCCCCATCCCAGAAACCATGATTAGCTCTTTTATAACTTTTATGAAAAGGAATCATTCAAAGACTCACAGCATTTATCTTTACACATCCCTCGTTATAAACAGAACTTGGAAAAGCTCATTTTTGAGTACAAATCCTAGAAACCCCCCACATAGCATGGTCAATGATCATGCTGACTAGGACATTCTGGGATACAAAGTCCAAAATAAATATTTCCAAGCTCTAGCGACAAGAACTGTAAAGAAATAGTAAAAAGAGTTGTCAATCTAACAGAATCATAGAGCTACATATACGCAGTGCCACACAGTGAAAATGGGAAAGCACTCCAAAGTGTAAAACATCTTATGTGAATTAACTTCTCAGTTTCATACACTTTTCCAAAAACACTATAAACTTTCCAAAATTGCTAATGTGTAGAAGAAACCACAAAATACATTTAATATCTTTTATGGGAAGTTGGTCTGAAATAAAAAGTTATGTAGTTAAAAATATTTCGATAGTTCTTCATCCAATTTTCCCCTTCTCTGTGGAGCAAGGATGATTGAAACCTGATGGCTACTGTACAAAAAAGGGATCATAAAATGTTTTATGCAGAAGTAAAACAGTAGCCATTAACATTATGCTCTGATGTTGGAGTCGATATGTTTCATGTAGCATAAAAACACGATATACCACCATTTAAGTAAAATGCGATCAAATGCCATTACAAAGGCCAGTCTCCAACAAATGACATACAGTCAAACATAGTCACAGTCTTTTTGTAAAATTACTTTGGGCAAAGTACCAAGAAAACATCATTCCTCTCTGCTAAGGACAGTTTGTCAATAAAATTGCAAATATACAATCTTTAATAACTTTAGCTCCCCCCTAAAAGCCTACTTGGAAACACGTTACAAAAAACCCAAGTCATGATAACATTGTTTTCTTTCCCAGATTACCACAACAACCCGAAGAGAGAAACATCAGGAAAGGGGAGATGTGGGCAGCATTTAAGGGGAAAAAAGTTGTTGTTTTTTTTAAAAGTAGCACTAGAAGAAAAAAAAGCTGAAGCAGAATTCTGTTTATCAAAACAGTATGGGAAGAAAACAATTTCCAGAGGTTCTCTATAAAATCTTAATGGTGGATTTGATCACCAAAGGAATTACGAGAGTAAAATACAGGAGTTGCTGTTTCCAATGGAGGGAGCATGAACTGTCACTGCTTATCCATGGGCTGGGGAGGATATACATGGAAAGTTAGTTCTGAGCTGAAATGGGGAACCAATACGCCATAGACATGCAATAAGCCACTGTTGTGGGGGTTGAAGAGCTAACAAAATGGGGGCATCTACGCCCCAGCAAAATCCACCTTTTAGAAGCAGAAAATGTGAGGCTCTGCAGACAAACCATGGAATGACTTAATTAGTGAAGACTAATACCCCGTGGTTCCTCCTCCTTTTTCCTGCATGTCAATGGTCTGGTCAACACATGCAACAGAATGTCAAAATCAAGTTGCAAAGTCCTAGGTGAGAGAAGAATGTACAATTTCAGACTGCAGGTGTGAAAGTGGGTGGAGAATCATATTTTCAAAAAATCACTTGAATTAAAAAAAATACAAGACACATTGCAAATGAAAAAACTAGCAAAGCAAGGAACAGGCTGGAACAGAATTTTTATTCCCATTTGCTAGGGACTGTTTGTCACTTATCGAAAGCTTCTTACATGGGGTGACGGATGGCCAACATCTCACTAGCAAAGTCACTTCTTTCTCTGCAGATGTCTCTGTCTTCCAGTTTAGTAAGTAAGGAGCAAGCTGGTACCCCTGAAGTGGCTGGTTTTAGCTCCTGGGCCTCAAGCTTCTGATCTCTATTCTACAATCTGTCTGGAATAGACTGCAGATTGCATCGGCATGGGTGGCTTCCTCATGCAGTGTCTATACCATGCCGTGCTGCTTACAGGGTGGATCTTCCATACCCTGTAGTCTCCATGGCAACACCACATGCTGGTGCTGAGACTCTCCATGCAAAACGAAAGATTCCACATGGCAAACAACATGACATGGGAGTTGGGCAGGCTTCAGGCCTGGGGGATTTACTTTGCTTTTTACTAGAAGCCAGAATAAAAATCACCAAAAGAAACCAGGCGCTCCCAAAAGTGATCCATATAATTAAAGAGTAAGGATTGGTAAGAGAATGGCATCAAACTCAAGAAATTCCTGTGCTCCAGAAAATGCCTTCTAAAAGCAGATTTTGGAAATAACTAGAAAATGTCAAAGTAACTGGAAGAACAGGTTGCTTATCTGTAACTGTGGTCATCTGTGAACTCATATGAATGGGATTTAACTGCACTGGTGCAACGCATTGTTCAGAACTTTCCAGAGCTGTTATGCAAGCATTTTGGTGGTAGTTCCTCCTCCACTGGTATGTATGACCCGCTTTGTTGCCACTCAAACCCTCAGTTCCATGTCCATCGAAGCAACGGCCCAGAAGCTAACCATATTGAGCTTAACAGAAATGGAGAAGAAGGGCAGGTGTTGTGTGAGTTCACAGACCACCTGAAGAACCAGTTACAACCTGTTCTTCGTGGTCTCTCTGACTCACACAAGTGGGAGACTAGCAAGCTACTAACCCAGGTAGTGAGTGAGTCATGTGACACAGGAGTATAGCACTGCTCTCCCAAATGCGGCATCAGCCCTCAACCCTTGAATCCAGTATGTTGTGTGTAATAAAGGTCAAGGGCTGAGACCAGGTAACTGCCCTGAAAAGTTTCCTCCAAGGGAACACTCTTCAGAAACACTGAAGAGTAGGACACAACTCTTGTGGAATGACTTCACACAGCCACGGGAGGGTCCTTTTTGACTAGTTCATAGGCCACATGAATCACAGAGGAGACCCATTTGGAGAGATGCTGGGATCCCTTCTTGTGTTTAGAGTAACAAACAAAGAGTCTTTAAGACTGCTGAATGTCAGTTGTCCTGTTAATATAAAAGGTCAATGCTCTGCTAACACCAAGGCAATGAAGTGCACATTTGAATTCTGAGGATACATTTGGCATGAATGCAGGTAGTAAGATGTCTGAATTGGAAGGTGCAGTTCTTGTAGCCCTTTAAGAAGTTTTTAATTAAAGGGCACTGGAAGCAAGAAGGCTTGCCTGTCAACTGGAACCAATGAGATACAGCAGCCAGATAGTATTTGATAGATGAAAGAGAGAGGCCCTTCTCAGACAAAGAAGGGAGGAAGTCCAAAACATACTGAATCCAGGCTGAATCCAAAGTTATGTGCTGGGTTGTCAAGAATGAAAGAAACTCGCCTCATTTGTAGGTGTAGGACCTTCGAGTGGAAGGCCTCATAAGCAGCTGCTAGGATTCGATGGACAGGTGTCAAGAGGGAGTCTAAGGATGCATCTTCCAGGCCATCAGTTTAAGGTGTCTGTGTCAGGATACCAAAGCTGAGCGTTGTGAAGAGTCAGGAGATCTGGTCTCAGTGGAAACTTGCAGTAAAGTTCTCCAGAAAGGTGAAGAACATGGACAAATCACAGCTGTCTCAGCCACCAGGGCATCACCAGAATGCAATTTGCTCTGTCTTGGACAGCTTGGAGAGGATCTTATGATGAGAGGAAAGGGGGAACAGCATACACAGACACATTTCCACAATTATACAGGAAGGTATCACCTAGTGACCCCTGTCCCTTCTGAGTCCTGGAATGGAACATGGTGCACTGCACATTCTGAGGTGACATGAACAAGGCAGAGAACATCTGGATGGAGCATCCATTCATGGTAGGACACCACTGATCTGCTGAAAGTATCCACTAAGATGTTCTCATTTCCTGACAGATTAATAATTGTGAATAGGACGTCTCTGTCCAGGCATCAGTCCCAGATTTGAAGAATGAGGTATATCAGAATGTTCAATCATGTGCCTCCATGTTTGTTCAAGTAACAGACATCCATGGTGTTGTTCAATATTACTTGAGCTGCCTGATGCCTTATCATAGACTTGAAGCACAGAAGCTTTCTCTACTGCCAATATTTTGAGCACGTTGATATAGAGCTTGGTTTTGCAATCTGTCCATTGCCCTTTGATCCATGTGGGTGCCCTATCCATGTGGGTGCACGAACTGACCATAGATATGCCTGTTGTTAGAGACCTTCTGGGTTGATATGGGAAAAAGGGCACCCTGGCTAGGAAATTGTTGGTATGGAGCCACTATTCCAGACAGCAATGAACTGCAGTTGGAATTGTCAGTCACATATGAGGCAAATCCAGAAGGACATCAAATGCAGAGAGGAATCAGGCTTGAAATGGTAGCATTAGAAATTGAGTATTCAGATTCACAAAAGTTGTGAAGGTCATAAGGCTGAGAAGAACCTAAACAAGCTTGGCAGGCACCCATCCAGAATGGTGGCAGTAAAGAACAGCATGATACAGAAAGTGAAACTAGTCTCAAGGAAGGAAGGCTCTTACATTCAGGGAGTCAAGAAATGCTCTGATGAAATAGATGGTACAGAACACCTGTAAGTGGGACTTGTCAAAGTTGATGATAAGACCTAGATAGTTGAGCAGCTAAAAGATGAAACGTATATCTGAGAGGAGGCAAGACCTGGAAAGTGGAACAAGGAGCCAGTTGCCTACGTATGGAAAAGTTACGTTGCCCTGTTGGTGTAACCAAGCCACCACAACTGCTATACACTTCATAAAGATGCATGGAGTGGTAGACAGCTCATAAGGCAGGATGCAAAATCAGTAAGCATTCCTACCACAAAGCAGAGGCAGCACTGCAGTGATGTGAAAATAAATGTCTTTGAGGTCCAAGTCACAAACCAGTCTCCTTCCTTCAGCAATGGAAGGATAGAGTTCAAGGTGACAATATAAAAATGCCTAGGAATTCATGTCCCTGAGGTCCAGAAAGGGTCAAAGTCCACCATCTTCTCTGAAATGATGAATGAGTGAGAGAAGATCCCCTCTGGGATAGAGGATGGTGGTACAGGTTCAATGGTTCCCTTCTGGAGAAGAGTGTCTATCTCCTTCAGCAGAGAGATGGAAAGAGTGGTAATGTGAACTACATTGATAGGTGGATATTCAGTGAATTCAACAGCATAGCCTGTCAATGATATTAAGGACTCAAGAATCAGGCATGTCAGGAGAGGGAAGGGGAGTGGAAGGAAGGAGGGCCTGAAAGAAGTCAAAGATGATGTTTGGTCTCTGATGATTTCTTTTTAAAAGAGTGGGACTTGTAGCAGGATGGATTGGAGGACTTCCTGGATGGTGGTATTAGGTATTACAGAAAAAGAGGCTATGGGCCATTTCAGAGGGATGGAGTTGTAGGTCTGTTTAGAAGATGGTGGGTGTCTCGACCATGAGAATCTAGGTCTGAAAGACCAGGAGGATTGAGAAGGCAAGTTGAACTTATGAGCAGTGGTCTGCATCTTCTCACTGTGTTCCAAAGTGTCATGTCTCAGACAGGCCAGGCAGCAATTAGCAAGCTGGAGGAGGGTTATTACTCATGGCAAGGAGAGAGGGAGAGGAAAAGAAAGAGAGAGAGAGAGAGAGAGAGAGAGAGAGAAAGGATAGCCCAAAGCAAAACTGAATCAAGCCAAAAGTCCACAGTTCCAAAGTATCCAAATCCACGGGGCAAAACCAGAAGCATAGTCCCAGCAGACAAAGGTCCAAGGAGAGTCAGTGTTTAGGAAGCAAGGTACCAGCAGAGGGTTTTGACCACCAAGAAGATCAACTGTCATCCTTGGAAAGACAGGCCAGCTGTTTGTCCTTTATAGACTAAGGATGTTGATGCAGGTGTTCTCTCATTATAGCTCGTTTGTTATATTAACAAGCTGAACGCATGAGCCCTTCCTTTTCTTGCTATCGTTCTGCCAAGGTGCCTATGTTGCTTCTTCCTCCAACTCCTGTGGCTGCTGGGTGTTCTGTTCCTTTGAACTATCTTCTGTTTCAGCCTCAGAACCCTCCTCCTCACTGTCAGGGTCTCCAAGACAGGGCATGACACAAAGAATCAACTGTGTCCTGTTGTCAGTTGCTGTGACACTAAGATATAAGCCATGGATTGAAGAGCCACTGCCAAATGTTGGTCATTATCAAAGAGTTTCGCTAAGAGTGGTGTCATTCGTTCCCACAGATGTTGCTGATATGCAAACATACACGCCTTGTAGTTTGTGATGTAGAAGGACAACACTGCAGTGGAGTAGAATTTTTAAGCAATGACATCGAGCTTGCAACCTTCTTTGTCGATAGGGTTCATTATTTTCTTTTGAGTTGTCCTTGTCTGTACAACCTCACAAGCAACAGATTTGGGCTTTGGGTGTTAAGAGAGCCAATCAGTGCTAGAATAAAAAATCCTATATATATTGGATATATATCCTATTAGATGTATGTCTTAGATGTATTCCAAGACCACCTCGCAATCTTAAGAACTGCTGGAACAAGAGGTATATAAAAGAGGTATATAAAAAGGTGTAGGACTCTTCACTTGAAGTCTTCTTTAGACTGGGTCTGCAGGTTCCTGTTTGTGCAACTTTGTATCAAGCTGGAGGGACTAGGTCACGCATAGCATAAACTCCGCAAAGGTGCAGATGTCATCTGTGGGTGAAACAGATTTGTGCTTGCCAAGAATTGAGCACTGCTGAACGATGGAAAAAAATGAAGTCGAATCCAAGTCAATGTCATAGGATACAATGGATTCAGACTGCTGTCAGCACGATATGCATGGGAACGGAGACGAAGTCACAACAAGAGGTGCAATAGATGGAGAAGAATGACAGCATGGAGAAAGTGTTTCAACTGAAGCAAGTGTTGGAACTCTGGTGGAAGCAATGGTATGGGAGACACTGGTGGAGATAAGTGGAAGGACAGGCACATTAGTGGCAGAAGTAGATGTCTGAGGTTCTTTGAGGGAGGAAGCAGTCGCAGGACATGCCCATGTTTCTGTAGGTAGTGGAGACAATACTGCCACGTGAGAAGGATAGGTTCATGTGGGAGACCAGGACTGAAGATGGCACTTAGAAGAGGGAGAAGGCCTCCTCAGATCCGGTGATTCTCCATACCTTGTTGTATAGCGGTAAGGGGAAAATCCCTACCATAGTAATATCAAGACAGATCAAAGATACATCTGGATCTATGATGAACTGGAAGTTGGTCCCAAAACCTCAAAGCCAATGAAATGGAAGACTGGAATGAACTCGAAGATGAGCATCGAGACCTAGGCCTACATCGAGCAGGTTGTGAAGGTGGTAGAGGGGTATCTTCAGTATTGATCCATTCTTTCTTCTCTTTTTGGATGAGATTTAAACTTTTGAGAAATGTTAGCCATATGGCTTTACCTTCTAGTTCAGCTAAGACTTTCCTTGTTCTTGCATACTACAGTCTATGAAATTGAAATAGCTTTGAGAAAGCATTAGTGGAAGCTCTTTCTCCTCCCTCAGCCCCAGCTTGGATTTACTTTTGCAGTTTTTTCTCACATAGTTCCATCTCTTTGGGATGCAGTCTGGTAAGTCACTGTACCAACAGAAAGAACTGGATCAGTAATTAATGACTAAGAATTGCTCAATGTGTTTGGATATAAAATTAAAAAAATAAGGTTGTTAAAGAAACAACAGATTTAAGCACCATCTGCGCTTTCTGGTCACAGTGGCACAAATTCCAAAGAAAGGCTTAACGGTGCATGATCTGAGAATCCCATCTGTTTTATCTAAAAATGAATCAATCAGACACTTTAGCCATTTTTGTGTAACATGGGAGGGGAAAGCCCATTTTCTCATTGACAGGTTCTTATAATTTAGGTCTGAATTCTTACAAATGCTTCTTTCTTACTTTTACATTTTCATAATTATTTTAACACAGAGGGAGGAACTAGATGTTACAAGACAAACAGAGCTCCTGCCAAAGCATGTCTTTTTCTTACTTTTTCAAATAGCGTCTAATGGGAAATACAATAACTAAACCAGGTACTTCCATTTTCCTACATCATATCAGTGGCTGTTACAAGTGGAGAAAATGCATGGTGATGAGTTTATAATGTTAATATTATACCATTAATTTGTACAAAACAGGAGAAGAGAACAGGCATGGACAAGTGCCAGCTCTACTTCTTTTAACAACCCATTTTGCCTGGGAAAAGCATTGAGCCAGGACTGGGATATATTTAGAAGCATTAAATCCTTAGTAGGACTCTCAAGAATAAAAAGAGAAGATGTGTATTGACTCAACATTTCTCAACAACCAGGTAGAGTAAGTACAATTCAGTTTTATATTCCTTCTTGAAATTAAACCTATTCTCAACCTCTCTTTTATCATGTTAAATACAAGCCTTCTTCTTTCCAAACAAAAATCCACCCTGATGACCTTGAATCTCATTTCACATTGTTTTGAACAAAAGGGACTTTTCGATGGAATAGGTGAAGAATTTGAATTAGTATGACATGTACGGGTGGAAAATATCGGTACAAGACTGATTTATCACTAGAGAATCCTAATTCTGTGTAATAACTGAATCCTTCTGCCATTCCTAAATATATATATCATCACTGTAGTGAGGTCTTACGCATATTACTCAATAGAAAATCCATGAGTTAATAGATTTTTTTCTGAAGCAAGTCTGCTAAGGAATAAAGCTCTCAAAGTGCATAAATTTAATATCCTTTCAACTGTGTGACCATCAGCTAAAGCATGTGCCAGTGGCTAAATTCAGTGTTGTTTGCCCTGAAAATTGGGGAAACACTGAGGGTCTTTGCAAAGGGTAAAAAAGAAATTGACATTATTCTTACCATCATTAGCACTAACGCATGAGATCTGACCTGACTTCACTTGTCCAGGCTGGCCACTGGGTTCTCTTGGGCAAAAAGGTTCATAAAAGCCTTCCATTTCCAGCTGAGCTATGCTTACGCAAGAAGAGCTGAGTTCTTGTAGTCACCATCAAAAAGGTCATGCAACTGTTGAAGGAGTTGTATAGGAACCTGTTGTTCATACCCCCCCCAGTGATAAAACGCTGGGGCCTAAATCTAGTCAGTGTTCTCACTAGAGTAGACCCACTAAATCAAAGGATGTTACCTAGGCATTGACTTACTAAGTCAGTGGTTCTCAACCTGTGAGTCCCCAGATGTTCACGGACTTCAGCTCCCAGAAGCCCTGAGCATTGACCATAGTGGCTGGGGCTTCTGGGAGCTGAAGTCCATGAACATCTGGGGACCCACAGGTTGAGAACCACTGCACTAAGTTAATATTGATGCAATACTTATATTCTAGTGGGGACTAACAACAAATCTGCAGATGATACCAAATAGCTAATACCCCAGAAGAGAGGATCAGACTTTAAAATGACCTGAAGAGATTAGAGAGCTGGGCCAAAACTAACAAAATGAATTTCAAAAGAGAGAAGTGTAGGTACTATACTTAGGTAGAAAAAATGAAATGCAGATACAGTCAGTCTTCATATTTGTATATTCTGTATCCATGGATTCAACCATCCATGGCTTGAAAATATTTTCTAAAAAATGCAAAAAGCAAACTTCTAATTTTGGCATTTTATATAAAGGATGTCATTTTACTACACCATTGTACATGATGAGACTTAAGCACCCACAAATTTTGTTGTATACAAGGTTCCTGGAACCCAACCCTAGCAGATACCAACAGTCCAGTGTATAGGATGGGTGGCTTGACCACAGTACACTGAAAGAGATCTAGAGCTTAGTAGACCACAAGCTGAACATGAGTCAACAGTGTGATGTAGCAGCTAAAAAATCCAAAGAGATTCTAGGCTGCATTAACAGGAGTGTAGTATAGAGAAGTAACAGTACCACTTTATTCTGCTTTGCTCACAACTCACATGGAATACTGTGTCCAGTTCTGGGCACCACAATTCAAAAAGGGTATTGACAAGATGGAATGTGTCTAGAGGAAAGAGACCAAAATGGTCAACATTCTAGAAAACATGCCCTATAAAGAGTGGCTTAGGGAGCTGGGTATGTTTAGCCTGGAGAAGAGACAGTTAAGAAGTGCTTAAATGCTTAAATGTTTGAAGGGATGTCATACAGAGGATAGAACAAACCTGATTTCTGCTGCTCCAGAGACTAGGACATGTAGTGGTGACTTCAAATTTCAAAACAAGAGATTCCACCTACAAAGATTAGGATGAACTTCCTGACAGTAAGAGCAGTGGGACAGTGGAATACACTGCATTGGAGTTAGGTGGAATCTCCTTCTTGGGAGGTTTTTGAAGAGAGGCTGGATGACCATCTGTCAGGAGTGCTTTGTGTATTTCTGCATGGAAAAGGGTTGGACTCGATGGTCCCTGTAGTTTCTTCCAATTCTATGATTCTGTGATTCTATGAACTGGTTTTTGGTCTCAATGACTTGGTCATTTTCAGCCTGCCCTACCTCATAGGATTATGATAAGGATAAGGTGGAGAGCAATAGTCATATTTAGCTACATGAGACAATAAAGTATACAATGAAGACAGAATATTCTCCACAGAACTGCTCTTGAGGAAGATCTGACTGGAAGACACTTAAGGTACAGTGACAAACATGCACTGAAGGGGTAGAGTTCCCATCTCACAGGGATGATGAAGAAATTTCTACACTTGCTTTCAGATCTTTACTCCTGACTTGTTCTTGCACCGTACCATCCCGATGTTTCCAGATCCTGAGCATGCTTCTCTTCTGGGTCTCAGTGTCTGGTTCCTGCTAATAGCCCAATCTGATCAAGTATTGTCTGTGACAGTTGGAATGGGAAAACTAATGTTCCTCTACATTCACCATCAAAAAATGAGGCTCTCACTGCTCATCTCTTATTTTCACAGTAACATTTAGCTGTTTTATTGTCCTTCACAAGAGAACAAAGGAAAACTGGGTTTCAGGTAGGACTCATATTTAAAAGGACAGAAGTAAAACAAATAGTGATGATTGATTTCACTGCTCATTGGTTGGTAATAGTACCAATGTTTACTGGTCTATTGCTTCATTGTTGTATAAATTACTGTGGTGTTATTTTTCTTACTGGGTGGATTACTAATTCTACTTGGTTTGAAATACCAGCACTACTGCTTTAAAAGAATATAGACATTATTTTGTCTTTATTATATTGCAAGGAGGAGGGTTGATTCACAGTCATGCTTCTATGATACACTTTCCACTCCACCCTGTTGCCTCATGAGCCATGTTACCCTAACCTATAGGCAGATGTTGGTTTTTCAGTTCAGGATCACCTTCCCACTAAAAACTACCACTGCTCCTCACTCTTTCTGATACTAGGTATCAATAAATAAGTGCAAAACACATGCTTCTCACAGCATACACTACCTTGTATGCTTCAACTTATTTTGCCTAGAGTATCAGCAAGTCATACCACACAGGCTCTCCGCAATCAATGACAAAGAACAACAGTTACAGGGTCCACAAATGCAGAGTAAAGCTTAAGAGTGGCAATCCAAAATGTAATCATGGAAGCCAGCAGGGAGAGCTTCAAGAATACTCTTCTTCAGAAGTAATAAATTTTCAAAACCCACCAGGAAAAAAGAATGCAAAAAGTGCCACACTGAACACCGTAAAAGTCAAATGGTTTGTTTTGTTCCCTACAAGAACAATAGACTGGAGAATGGATTATGTAGCAAGGATGGGGGAATGAATGGTTGCTCACCTTAAGGAGGCAGTACATGACCATCTGACACCTAGAAGTCAAAACTTCTACCTCATTCATTAGCTTCACAGAATTTTCCCAGCACATGTGCTTTGCAGCAGTGACTTGGCCACCTTGACAAACAATATTAGAAGTATGAGCCCGGGGCTCAGGACTCTCATTCAGTTCGGATTCTGGTCTGTCAGAGTGGGAGACAGAAGGAATTTCTTTCTCTAAGTAAAGTTGGATCCCTGAGTCACCCACATGGGTGTGACTGAGAGAAGCAATACCGCTTTATTTTGCTTCCCTGACTGAGAAAGCATCACTCCAACCTGAGAGCAGACGTATCAGGGAAGATGGAAACCGCTTATGTCTGGAACCATCTTAGAGGTGAGAAATCCTATTTCAGAAAACCTTACCGCTGAGTGCTTTTTCCTTCTCACTGACCCTTGTGGTTGAGAGAACACCTTTCCAACTCACTTCACCTTGTGAATCAACGAACCAGCTTATTCCATATTTAAGCTTTTTGCGTGAATTTTATTTTTTGGTCTTTGCTGGTTTGATGGTTGCTCGGTTTTTCCTGGTTGCTTGGGAGGTCAGTAAATCAAGGAACATCCTTCTGACATTAAAAGATGATAGGATACCTGCCCTTCTTGCTTATTGGAAGAAAAGCTTATGTGACAGGGACTGGGAGTTGAAATACTGGACTATAGTCAAGTACAAAAATCCTGCTGTCTGAGACTCTGTAAGAAGAAAATCAGTCACATAACTAGCCCAGCAGACTTGAGTAACTTAAGTCTGATTGGTTTCAATGCAGCTGAAGCATTATTAATTTTCCCTGACCCCAACATATTCTTTAAGATGCTAATACGTATACTGTAACCTGGAAAAAAATTAAAATATATCTTTTTCTCAGGTCCTAAAATATCTTTTCTTCAAAAGCCACCTGAGGCACCTAACCACACCCAGAATTAAATTTACAGTCCAGTATGGGGCCTAGAAAGATCTACTTACAGATAATTATATAACTGTAATTTACTCCCTACTTCAAAAAACTAAGAGATATCTATATATTATACTACAGCTGTAATTTAATGGGGACATCATTCCTTTTGCAGTGTAGCTATAACTTTGCTTTTACTTTACTAAACAGCGCTAAAGAAATATCACATGGTTCAAGTACTAGGTCGTGCTGCTACGGCTGTCACACAAAAGACTCATGCCTCTATAGTGGCAGATTTAACCTTACAATATGACTTAAGTGCCTCCACGCTTCAAACCCTCCTTCCACTCTGGATGAATGTGCCCTCATGTGAGGGAAAAACAAAACTCACTAAGACAGTGCTCCCAAGTCACTGAATGCCAAAGCGTTAATATTTAGACTATTGTTTCAATATGTTCATTTAAGGTTAACTTTCCACTGCTGCATCTTCATATACAAAACTTAACTGATTGCCACAAGATGACTGAGGTGTCATTTTTGCAGTAGTCTCTGACATTTCAAAATTTACTATAAGAAAGAGATTTGCAAGCACAAGCATTGTTTCCAAAGATATCAATGCTATATTCTATTGCTCTCCTCCCCCTCCCAGAGCACATTCTTCCATCCAAGTAGTCCTATTAACATTTATTTGCATTTTAAAACACCTTTAGTGGAAAAAAGCATTCTTTTACATACTACACTGCATTAGTGATAACTGGAAATTGGTTGGGGGTTCTTGAATGCAAATCAAAATTATCAGTATTAATATATGCAGAGATAAAAGGCAATTTTCTTGAACCCTACTCCTATCAGACAGGAACTTTAGTACCAGACTGTATGGAATTCACACAGAACTAGACCTACAAAAGAGGCATTTTATAACTTACATTTTTAATTCATATATTTCATGTTGTACTGTGTACATTTGTAGTTATTCTCCCACCCATTTTATGACATCACATCAAGACCCCCCCAAGTTTCAGCCGCCTATATTTTAATTACCAAAACCAAGTAAAACAAAAATTGCCCCAATAAATCTATTACATTTTGCTACTGATAACATTTTTTGGTCCCATACAATGCAACGCACTGGGACGAAAGTCATCCTACGCTATTTTAAGGAGGAGGAGAAGGACAGAATCCCTCATCCTGCTCAAATGCAGGAAGGTTACAAGTGCACATTCACTTGACCCTGTCCAGGAAGGACCAATTGGAGATACTGATGTCATGAGAGGTAGTGACAAAAGCACCTGGTATAGCCATCTACTGACAGTTCACCATATAGCAGCCAGAAACATCATTTGTCAATTAATAGGGACAAGGAAGAAGGGAGACACAGACAGTGCTAGATACTGAAGTGGTTTTCACAGACAGCATTCTTTCCTACATAATCCATGAAAGAAATAAAAAGGAAAGATGTACTAAGGTCACAGAAAGAGAGGACCACTACTGAAATTCAAGGTGAGGAAGCCCCCCCCTCCACATATTGAATTCAAGGCATACTACTTATGGCAAGAATGTATCATGCACAACTTGTTGGAACTGTAGCATCTCACTTTCAAGATGTGATGATGAATGAAGAGACTTTCTGCACTTAAGGTTCAACAACAAGCAAAAGAGTCACTGATGTACTGGCTCCCTTTCAAGATCTGTGGATTATGTGTCCCGAGAAGCTTTAAATGTGGTATCCACCAGGAATGTATCTAACCATGGATAAACAGCTGGTTGAGTTGAGAGATAAATGCCAGTTCCACTAGTATAGCTGAAGAAACCAGAAAATGCAGTATAAAAGTGGTGGTGTTGCAGTGCTAAAACATCACATCCTCTGAACAAAGACATTTTTCTGAGGGGGCACTCTGATGTACCATGGAAGTCCAGCTTGGTTGCAGCATCATCACACTTTTATTGCTGAACAGTTTTCTTCATACTGGTTGGGATATGGTGGTAAACAATTTTTTCACAAGCTTAGAAGTGGCACAGGCCTGATAATCAAAGATCTAACACATTATGGCATCATTCAACAGAATAAACCATACCTCTCTCTGTCTCTCATTCTCTCTCTCTCTCTCACACACACACTTACACACATTCTTTAAACATTCTAGCCATGTTTAAATATTTGAAGGGATGCCATGTAGAGGAAGGACAGGGCTTGTTTTCTGCTGCTTCAGAGACCAGGACAAGGAACAATGGATTCAAGCCGCAGGAAAGGAGATTCCACCTGAACCTCAGGAAGAACTTCCTGACAGTCAGGGCTGTCCGGTAGTGGAATATGCTGCCTCGGAGTGTAGTGGAGTCTCCTTCTTTGGAGGTTTTTAAGCAGAGGCTAGATGGCCATCTGCCGGGAGTGCTTTGAGGGTGTTCCTGCATGGCAGGGGGTTGGACTGGATGGCCCGTGTGGTCTCTTCCAACTATACATTTCTATGATTCTATGATTCTTTTGCTTTTGCAAAAGAGAAACAGATAAGAAAACCAGCAGGCAGTGTACACAGTTCACATAAGTGAAATTGGCTTCTAAGGACCACTGTAGCATCCAAATGACATGCTCTGGTTGTCTGGAGAGTAGCTGGTACAAAGAATGGTTTTTTAGGGGGCGGAGAAGTACAAAATTAACCTGCAAGACTGTTGAAACCGAGACAGCCAGTGTGGTATAGTGGTTTGAGCATCAGATTAAGAATCCAGAGATCACGGCATGAATCCCTGCTCAGCCATGGAAATCCAATGGGTGATCTTGGGCAAGTCACATTCTCTCAGCCTCAGAGGAAGGTGAAGGCAAACCACTACTGAACAAATTCTGCCATGAAAACTTCATGATAGGTTTTCCTTAGGGTTTCCGTGAGTCGGAAATGACTTGAAGGCACATGATAACAATGGTTAAAATTGTCATTCTGCAAATAACTAAAATTAGATTTTTTTCCCCCCTTGTGGATTCATGTTGATTTCCTCATATTTTCAATTGCAACAATATTTTGGACTTTTTTTTAGGTTGGAAATTAGTAGAGTAGTGAAGACAGTGAAATTATGTTGGTTGCTTTTTTCCCCAGAAAAGAGGATTTGTTCTGCCTCAGCAGAACATTGTCTTCTGGCTCTAGATGTTTGGGTATTGTAGAATACACCTAATTTTACAAAACCATCAAATATTCCTGTGCAAGTAGGGCCTGAAACACACTGGTATTCCCAGGGCATTAGAAAATACTGCTAAAGTCAATCAATACAAAGCTTTTTGTCCATATGGATAAAGCCTAAACTGAAACTCTCCAAATAACACTAATTTTTAAAAAGATCAAGATGTAGATTGTACTGTACTATAAAACTCTATTTACAAGTGATTTTCAAATGCAGTAGCCTCATCTGATAATAAATCCCGCTTATTGGCAGTACCGGTAGAGCAAAATTTAAAGATAAATGTAGTACTGGCAGGTGACATTTCTCCATATGTTCCAAAATAAATTTGATGAAAAAAAAAATGCTAAGACCCACACATTCACAAAGATTTCTTTCCATGACTGGGTCCCAGACACAATTATTTAAATGCTGGAATAGAAAACATTCTGGGTATAATCTGCTGAAATGTTTTTCACTACTGAAATGTCTAACCTGTGCAAAAATTGCAGTGGATACCCTTTAACAACTTGCTAAATGTGAAAACGAAAAACAGGCTGTGTATGTGTGTGCACACATGTGCACGTGTTCTTCTCTTTCCAAAATAACTTGAACATTTTAATCAGTGTTCTTTGTCCTGCTATGTTCAATATCATTTCATGACAGCAGACCTTTTAAAAATCATGAAGATTAATAGAACTTTAAACTAAAATACTTCTTAAAATAAACAAAACCTTTTGTTCTTTCATTGAAAGAACTACAAAAGTAAACTACAACATAGGAAAAGCCTTTTAAAACTGACAAAATGGCAAGTCAGAGGTCAGGGAGCCAAGCAGAACAAGAAAGCCCTTCTTCAGCATGTGCAGGTCATTCTTCTCCAGCTTCTCTGTCTGGATTGGCCTAATGATAAATTCCAAGTTAGCTCCACCTCTGGGACGGAGCAAAAGAGGCTATGGAGGGGGGTGGGGAGACACAAAAAAATCTACCACTTGAATTGCTGGCTGCCTCCATAGAACTTTAGTTTGCTGATTGGACATGAAACAAAAGAAGAAACAGCAGGACGCAATTTATAAGGGGGCAAAGAAGGCTGACACGCTATTGTACTCCAGAGGTATCCACAAGCTGTTAATTCCATTTTAACATTGTTAATAAGACTGTTAACACATATGACTTTGTTTAGAGAGACCTCGCAAATACCAACAAACTAGTGGAAGACCCTCCACGAGTAAAATATGATAAGGAAAAAAGCACAAAGAATTGTGCTTATGTGTTCTTAAAGACAAGAGCTTTGTTTGACCTATGCTGAGCTTAGTCATCCTGTGACCTGACCCATTCACCCACTTATGTTATTCAGACCATAGTCTCCTCATCTTTTAAACTGCAGAATCACTTAAAACACACAAAAATAAATGCAAATTGGGCCCCTCTGCTCACACACACCTTTCTCCTTCCCCTGGCCAGCTCCTCTGACTCAGTGTCTCTCTTTCTCTCACGCACACAAATGTGCAGATTTAATCAGTGTGGAATGCTTTAAATGAATAAATTGGGTCTGACAGATTTATTGCAGTTAATTTTGCAATAGAATGGGAAAATGTTTGGATCTCAGCCTTTTAAGTATTAGGAAAACAATTAATCCATCACACAACGGAAATTCTTGCATTACACCCTCATGTCCAATTAAATAACATCAAGCATTTTCATGTAGTAAAACAGGAAAGTCTCCAAACCTCATGGAAAGAAATTCCACAGCTTCTGAAGAATTGTTTCTGAACCTTAATTTTCAACAGGGCTTTTTTTCCTTTTTCCAGAACTGCTTGGTACTCTTCTACTTTATAGAAGAAAATTGAGTCACCAAAGGAATATGAAAAGTAGAACATCAAAATAGAAAAAATTAAAAAGCTATGCAAGAAAAGGAAAAAATTCATTGTATTTTTAAAAACTATGCAGTCCAGGTCCAGATTGCTTATGCTTTCAATCATTTTGCTCTAACAAGCAAAAAAAACAAGGTATGTTCCACAGTATACAACTATGAATTAGCCAGATTTTTATTTTAAGTAATATCATTTTATTTGTTTAACATTTTATGATTCTGGATGTTTATACATGTAGTGTGCACATACACATACACAGGGATGGTGTAACACTGTTTGTAGCATAAGCTTTTCTTCTACTCAATCTAAATAAATAATACTTCACCAGACTCCATTAAATTTCTTTCCCTCAGTTAAGGCTCAAAGGTGCTACAAGATTCTTTTGTATATTGATACAGATCAACACAGCTAGGTCTTTGAATACATACACAGAGATCATGAACGAAGAAGCACGTTACAACTATATTTGCATTTGGAAAGACAAACTCTCAAGTTTTTCTCTTCTGGATACAGAGGGTATTATTGCTCAAAGAGAAACTTGTCGTATTTACCAGTATTTGTGATAAACAGTCACGGGGGAAAAAAGCAATATAGTCTCAAATGCTGTCTGTAAAAATATCAATTCCAATCAATTCCATGCAACTGACTAAAAAGAATCTGGATTTATAGAGGTAAACTAGAAGTCCAGTCTTATTTAATCATATTACAGGAGTGCCACTTAAATAATGGGACTTGCTCTTAAGTTAACAGCATTCCATTCTAAGGCGTTAGTGAAACTGCAACTAACGTTTGGTGGTTTTATGTACAAAATTAAACTTGCTAAGCAAAGACCAATAGTAATCTTTCACAGTTTATGCTGCTTTCATCACTGTGATTCATGTTGACGTTCCTATGGGTAACAGAAAGCATGGGTATAAGACTAAGTTATGAGATGATTAAGACTATGTTTTGACGGGTTTCTGATCCTTTAATTGTACATAAAAGAAGAAAAAACTGCACCCTAAAATTCAAAGACTGGGGGGAAATTGTCATACCAATCTCATCTATGCAGATAGTTTAAACAGAACAAAAACACAACACTGAGAAGCAAAAATAAATTTTACTGTATTAATTGTAAATGAAAGATAAATTGAAAAATAGAGCCCTGAATCTAATGTATTTCCTCTGACTACACCACAGCGACTGTTTCACTAGGGCTTTTTTTTTCAATCTTATGTTCAAGATACACACATTCCAGCCCAAGTAGTTCAGTTGCCATAACAACCTCGTAAGTTTGTTCTCCATTCTTTCATAAAAATCATCTGTAAATTCTAGGATAGTGAGTATAGTTTCTAAAATAATTTAGTTCTCACATTGCTCTTGAGATGTATGCTTTGGTTCCTCTAAAAAAAAAAAAATCACTTTCTGAAAGTAATGGACTTGTCTTCTACTTCTCACCAAAAGCAAATATGTTACAATCAACTATCTCCTCTACACTCATTTCCGCATGGATTCCAAAAATTAAATAACTTACCACAACCTGTCATCACCCTGCTATTTTCGTTTTACCAAAAGGGGATAACTGTTATAAACAAG
The DNA here is from genome assembly GCA_948472985.1 of Iguana delicatissima. Lineage (NCBI taxonomy): Eukaryota > Metazoa > Chordata > Lepidosauria > Squamata > Iguanidae > Iguana > Iguana delicatissima. The sequence continues at coordinate 381,318 of CAOKZL010001800.1, forward strand.
TCACTAAATGAAATGCAATGAGTTTCAACTGCTAAATATTTAAAGAGTTTTATAGTTCCATTATCATGTGACAATAAATTAAGTTATTGTGTTCATGTACCTTGCTCTAATAAGCGATAAACGATCACTGGCTGACCAGATAACTTTTAAAAGGTGTGTTACATGATTTGCAATTTTTTTTATAAAAAGTGGAAACATTAACACTCGTCACTTCAGATAGATTAACATTCCTGTCCACTAAACAACAAAACAGTGGATGACAGGATGTGACTAACAAATACTGGGGGAAAAGTCAAGCTGTGCTTTTAGCATATGCACTGAAAATGCAGACTCTTCTTGCTTCTTAACATGCTTGTGCATCTCAATGAGCTTAGGTAATGGGGAAACCCACAATGGGTTTATTTCAAAAGTTGCAAATCGTTCTCAGTGTACTTGAAGGTGGAAAAGGTAACAGTGATATACATAATGGAGATGGGTGAAAGAGAACAAGAAAATTTAGGCTGCAATTCTATGCAAGTTTATCTGGGAGTAACTGGATACAGTGGGATTTTTTTCTCTCTGTAGAAAAAAGCATAGCATTATTTGGTAATTCTTGATAGCTGATGATTTCAGAAGCACAACAGGTACAATCTGGCCAGAATTATGCACTTCTAAGTATCACTGATTTATTTGGAAGAGCAAACTACATCTATCAACTCTCTTACAACAATCAACAGAATTTAAAAGTGCTTAACTATGGCCAAATCATGTGTGGCTATATGACAACTGTCACAGAAAAAAATAATCCAAAGGCTCTATTGTTAAGGTTAAAGGCAGGTAATGTTAGAAGAGGATCTCATACAGCTGCAGTATGTAGTATGTCCACTGAGAGTATTCTTATTCTTTTGAACATGTCCACACACACATGAAGTATTTTATAAATCAGTGTATGTAACACTTGAAAACTGTCTATTTATTCCCTAACAAAACAAAAACAAAACAAAAAGCAAAACAAAAACAGGGTTGAACTTGTTAAAAGTTATTCTTTCAGAAATCTTTCTGCTTTCAAAAAGATTACAATGGAAAATGCAAACGTAATTTCTTTGTCCTGGTATGTAAGTAGAACTATATCTAAGGGACAAGAGTTCTTCAGTTTACCTGAATTAATTTTTTTTTCAGACTTTGCTACTGTTCTGCAATATTTGCGTAGTACTATAAACAGAGGCTGACACCCACTGTTTTCTGCACAAAATGCAATGGCGCTTTGTTCTGGGTCTTTCCCGAGAGTTTTCCCCCAGTCCCAAGTCACCCCAGTTCTCTCTTTGCTGGTTTCCACGTCAATACCACCACCCACTGGCCACAATGAGAGACTGCTACTTGGTTGCAATCTGTGCACTACAAAGCCCCTTAAGAAGACCTCTCATCTCGGTGATCCAAAGGGGGAGGGGAGCTCAAGAGAGGAAAGGCGACATCACTTCAGCATTCATGCAGTTGCTTTAGATCTTTAGAGTTGTTGTTTTTGCCCCTTCCGTCCTGGAGAGGGAAGGAGAGAAAACATCCACTTCAAAGGAGAAACTTTTGGGCTGCCTGATGCAAAGACAGAGTTGTTTTCCTACTGTTGCCATTATTATTTATTAATTTTTTTATTAAAATCTCATTCTTTCTGTCAGCTTGCTAATGAAGCTGTCATTATTACTGCACAAAATGAGGAAGCAGTACATGGCGGGGGAGGCATTCACACACTAGCAGCTCTCTTTCCAATTTGTTTCCCTCTGAAGAAAATGAAAAATATCTATGGCACAGAAAATTACAATGAACAGCCTTCTGCTGTCTCCATTTTCATTTCCCACCCTGTGGGTAGTGCACATTATAAAATGCTGGCTCGCTCTATTCAATACCAGAATGATTTCCACTTAGCTACCTCCCATCTGTAGGTTTCAATTGCAACATGCAAAGTGTGTGTGTGTGTGTGTGTGTGTGTGTGTGTGTGTGTTCAACAGTGGTTCCATTAAGTAAAGAAACAGTTCCTTCATATTAAGTGTGTGTGTGTGTGTGTGTGCGCGCGCGCGTGTGTGCATGCTCAATGCTCCATTAAGTAAAAAAATAATTTCTTCTATTAAGGATTTATAATTGGGGGGCAAACATGGAAGTGATTTAGAAGGATCATGCTGAATATTGAAAGAAAATTATAAAGTAACTTGACTGAAATACTGATTTGAGGAATGCATGCTTATTCATCTTTTAAAATCCATACCCAGGAATTTTGGTACTTTAATGGTAGGGCATAAGAACAAATTTACTCTCTGGGGTGACCACACCTTCTGATGTTATTTATTTTAAATGTCAGTTGACAGGTGACCTGAAGGCACACACACATACACCTTTATTAGGGGCAGACCTCATAAGGCATTTTCTAACACAGGATTAAAAATACTACCATGAAAACTCACAATACAAATTAAAACTAAATGCAAAGTTAAAATCAACAACATGAAGCCAACTTGAACAAAAGAGCAAATCAGCATAAAAATTTTGGTTCAAGTTATAATGGGTATAATAAGAAGGCCAAAACAGAACAAAATAAAACAAAACAAAAGACTTCTGCATGGCAAGGTTCCTTTCTATAACTAAGGAATACAACAAATAACAGAATAATGCTGTGCACTGTTTCAACCTGTGTCTAAGCCTGCACTGAAGTGTTTTCTGGATGAACTATAGCACAGAAGGCACTGTGGAAACATATAATCCAATCACAAATTACGATGTGTTTCAAAGGCAGAAAGAGCTGCTATGAGCACAGTTGATAAGGTGCTGATATTTAAGAAATGTTCAGGTTGTTTGTTAAAGTCTAGTTGACAGTGCCATCCAGAAACAAAATCAGAAATTATGTGGTGAATGGATACAGAACAACTAGGGAAAGAGAAGAGAAGGAAAATGTTGCCATATATATATATATGTAACTGTCTTACACTGAGTCTGAGCACTGGTCCACCTTAATCTACCTATTCAACTTGTGATTCTTCAAGATCTCAGACAGCCCTACTGAAGAGTCTTTAAAATTTAACTGAAAGTGCCAGGAATTGATCCTATGACCTACTTCTTGCAGGGCACATGCTCCATCACTGAGCTCTGGCCCCATCCAAAATTACTCTAAAGCCATGCATAAGCATCAGCCCTAAAGCAACAATAGTGAATTAAAACATGCGAACATATGAAATAAGATGTTGATATCTCAAAAGAAAAGAGTTACTTTGTGCAAGGAAGCAGTGCACCAGTATGCTGACAATGATTTGACAAGGAACTTCTGGAAAATCCTAAAAATCCTCCAAAGACACATTAGAAGACAATAATGAGTCTGAATTCTTTGTCAGAGTTTTGTACTCATGTGTATATTACTTCATTTAGGCAGTAGCAGTAGTTCTGCTAACCATGTAAAACCACCAAGGGGTGTACGGTGTCAATCACTTTCATTAACTTCATTTGGGAATGGAGAAGATAAAAACTTCAGTAAATATTGATGTCATCCAAAGAGATTCTGAAGAGACCCATCTAAACCAATATTTATAAAAGAATTTCAACCAGAGTAGCTAAACTGACACAGCAAAACCATTGTCTCTCTCTCATTCTCTCTCTCTCTCTTTTTTTAAAATCATGTTTGTTGTTTTGCTACAGACAGCTGTGTTTTTACAGATGTATAGCCATGTGTCTCCTGCAAAAAGGGGCTACTCTTCCCTTCAGATGTGAAAGCAGATCAAAGGTTTAAACACAGAAATTCAAGATCTTTTCCTCTTTGGAATGAGTGTGTGCTTGTGTGTGCGTGTGCGCATGTGTGCAGTGGCAACGCACCAACATTTCCATCTGTTATCTTTATTCAGTACACAGGTTAGCCGTTGCAGTAGGCATGCGAGACTGTTATTACAGCTGAGAAACACAAAGAGGAATTGGGTTCACGTGTACACTCCAAGCACTTTACCAAGAAGCTGAAGCAAATCACCATTAGACAAGAAACAAATTTATCTCCATAGCAGTGGTGGCTGAAACCTTGCCATTAGGCTTCCTCAGTAAAACACAAGGCCAGATTAAATTTAGTATGCACATGAGGGTTTCTTAGCATGAACTATGAGAAACAGTCAATTCTTTGATAGAGTTATTAATACATTAGTGGGCAATGTGAGGATGGAGGAAGAGCCCCACTCATCTGATACAAATAGAAAAGGGAACAGTCGCAACAGCAGGAGAAATTCTCCCATTGTTTGTACCCTTTATTGGAAATGTTCTTGCCTTGGCAAACAGAAGGGCCATGCTAGGCATAACAGTGGCAGTTCTCTCGCCTTTGCTATAAGCTATAAAGAATTTGGATATCATAAATTACACATTCTTTCATGGGGGAAGTCAGGGTTATTGTTTTATTTGGGAACACAGTTTATTTGGGAACACTGCTGTCTGGAGTAAGTAATTTGGGACGATCCAAGAGGTAATATGCTAAGGTAGTATGTGATCTCTTGATAGGGGTAGAGTAGGAAGAACCAAGTATCTCTAAGCAACATCCTCCAAAAAGACCATGGACAATTCCTTACACATCTGAAAGGGTTCAAAAATTTGGAGAACAGCTAGAGAATGCAAACAAGAGATTTCAAAAGGATCATTGTCAATGTTCAAGAGTGTTACCATTTCAGCTGTTCACCAGATACAGACTTGACTATGAGCATTCATCTTGGACACTTCACTGTGATATACACAAGCATGTATAAACATGGGGAGAAAAAAATAATCTGCATTGATCCCCTTCCAGTTGTCTAGTTCAAAAATCCTGATAGCAAAAAAGAAGAAGATGCTCCTTTGCTAGATCAACTATTTTATATATGTATTAATTCCTCTTTAAATATTTACTGTGACTGAGAGGAATATGAAAAGAAGTGTTATTTTTACATTTTTTTTCATTTTGAGGGCATTACACAGACACACGATTTATATGTATTCAAATCAATGCATAGTTATCCTTGATGATAAAAAAAAACATCATCTTTAGGCTAAGAAATGTAATGATCTCTTCCAGTTTAGGGTGGCCAACCTAGCTCTATTGGAAAGGTGTGACTGCCATCTAGTGGATGATTCTAAATCATGATTTCACATGTAAGCCACCAATATCTCAACATTCAAAAATACTAACAATTGTTTCACATATATATGCCTTTAAGTAACATCAGTGTGTGTTCCTCCAACAAAGGATTGCTAAAATGGGCATTACTTCAAATCAAAGATAAGAAAATACCTTCACATTTCAACTATTTGTTTTACAGTCGGTCATGATCTGATATTCTGATTCAGAAGCCTACCAATAGTTTTTTCCACCAAGGCAATTCACCGCCTTGGACCAACACATTACTCCATTCAACTCCTGTGTGGAACTGGCCCAACATCTTTTGCTGGCAGCCTCACTTATGTGCTCCCACTCATCATCCAAAAACCACAAACATAATCCTCTATATGCAGTAGGAAATCCTAGGACTTACTCGAAAGACAAATTTGCAGGAGAGTACAGGCAATCTCCTCTATGGCCCTTTCCACACGGGGGATGGGGGAATGGGGCAGCGCACGCAGAGACGGATCTTACCTGAAAACGGGTTGCTCCGTCCCTGCGGGGAGCGCGCGTTCGCCGTTCCACACGCTGGCGAGTTTCGGCGGTGTTTGGCGGCGCCCAAAATGGCGGCCGGCGACTTCCGGCGGCGCTCCGCCAATCAGGGCAGCGCGCCAGCCGGAAGCCCGCCCCTGGGCAGCTCTGCAGGGACGCGCTAGCGCGTCCCTGCAGTTTCACACGGGGCGCTGCAATGGGTTAGCGCGCTCGCGCTTCGTAAAAACCTCATAAAATGTGGTTTTTAAAAACGCGCCGCACCACCCCTTGCGGCCGCGCTAGCGCGGTTTGAGGTGTGGAACCTCCACTATTCAAACCGCTCTAGCGCGCTCCATGGTGTGGATGACCTCCGGATGAGTCGCCCTAAGCCGTTTTTTTTCCCCTGTGTGGAAAGGGCCTATGAGAGAAAGAGGTCAAAGGCAAAGCTGTGACAGGCATCTTCCCTTCAGCTAAGAAAACATGACCAACTCAGTCATTCCTCAAGAACGCATTATGGATGGATGGCTGCCATACCCTTTATCTTCAGCATAGTTGTGTGGGTGTGCTGGTTCATGGTTTGTGATTTCCTAAATGTGAGGCAACATAGATCACTCTCTACTTCACAGATGGAGAACCTAAAGCCTTGGATCCCACACTGCCCCCCAAGAAATGTGATCTGTAAGACCATCTTCATTAGGAGATGAAAAATGCGACCATTTCTAAGTTGAAGTGAGTCTGTATGGGCACACGCTTAGGTCTATATTCTATATCAGTGGTTCTCAACCTGTGGGTCCCCAGATGTTCGTGAACTTCAGCTCCCAGAAGCCCCAGCCACTATGGTCAATGCTCAGGGCTTCTGGGAGCTGAAGTCCATGAACATCTGGGGACCCACAGGTTGAGAACCACTGTTCTATATTACTGTTTTAAGCCTCAAGAACCAGGATTTTTTTAAAAAAGCCAAAGAACAAATATTGCATTGAGTGAATTACGAGCCATTTTCTAACTCCAATGGGAACGCCAGTGTATTGAGGGTTAGAAGTAGCATTAATGTTTTGGCTGGGATTAGCAGTGAGGTTCTTCTATTTTCTGACTCCACTGAGAATTCCAGTGTCCCCTGCCTAGATATTCTAAAGGCACCTAATCCTGCCTGATCTTGGAAGTTAAGCACGGTCAGCCCTAGATAATACTTGGATGGGAAACTGTCAATGAATAGCAGGTGATGTAGGCTATATTTCTGAAGATGGAACTGGCAAAGCCACCTCTGAGTATTCCTTGCCTAAGAAAACCCAACCAAATTCACGAGGTCCCCATAAGTTGACAGGAAACTTGAAGGCGCACACACACACACACACACACCCCACACACAACAGGGCCAGCCTAATGATTGAACATGTCATGTCTGCTTCTTCATGCAAAAATCACACTGTCCCAATATATTCCATTGGGTGGGGGGGTAAAAGCACTCAATGGCAAAAAGCAATAGATTTGTTGCAGCCATTTTTTTTCCTCTGTTAAAAATTGTACATGGGAAGCGGCTGAAATCTGAATACACTGCTTGCAACTCTTAGGATAAAAATGCTAGAGAATACCATATTGTGTCCTTCTGTGTGTATTTTGCAACAAAATACAGCTCTAGGGGACTACAAGGTAATGTTCTGCTGCATAAAGACTTAAGAATGATGCTTTCCCATGTACTCATTATGAACTTGTTTTAATGTTTCTTTAGTGGAGATGGGGAATCATCATCACCATTATGCTCTGTTGCGAACGACCATGAGCAAGTCATATATAAAAAAGATATATAGAAATACAGGGATTACATATACCATTTCAATCAAGATAAGGACAAATACAATGAGCCAGAAAATGTCTCTGCCTATCTGCAAGTGTCTCTTTGGATACTTATGCAATGATGAGATTCTTCCACACAAGGAGTTCTCTGAGGCAGTACAGTATCCTTCCCAATGCTATTGTTCACATATAAGGATCCAGAGAGAGTTCTTAGTCAAATGACAGTGGTGATGCCTCCACCATATTAGACTCACAGGGTCTATTTCTTGTCATGTTAAGGCAGGTGACAACTTCCAGGGGGTGGGAAGGTGACTGATACGCCTTTTTTTCCCTACTTCCTCCAAACACTTCAGGATATTAGTAAGAATCACCACAGTGAATTTTTGCCTTCTGGTTCAATACAATAAAGATATAAAGTCAGTTAAGGCTAGAATGCTAGATAAGTAAATCTGTAAAGGATTAACTTTTTATTAAGAGCTATTCTCAAGAACTATACCGCTTACATGAGTGTCCTGACCATATGTACTTTTTTCATGCTTGCTCTTTGCAGTGGAAACAACATGGAAAAACAGATGGATTTTCTCATCATTCTCCTTTTGGTAAAGGAACAAGTATGATCATTCTTCAAATACTACTTGATCGCCCCCCACATCATGAAAAGCCAAATTTTACTTGAATTTGCCCTGTGACCAGAGGTGGCACAGCATAGTGGTTTGAGTGTTGGAGAATGAATCCTCACTCGGCCATGGAAATACACATTTTCTAAGCCTCAAATGAAGACAAATGCAGCCCCTCTCTGAACAAGTCTTGCCAAGAAAACTCTGTGATAGGTTTGCCTTAGGGTTGCCATAAGTCAGAAATGATCTGAAGGCACACAACAGCAACAACAATAAAAATAACAGATCCAAAATTTCAGTACAGCATCAATCCATGCAATTCACAGGTTAGCTGATTAACAACTAGTTTTTACAATCCTTTTTCTCTGGTACAAATACATTTAATAAAATCCTATGTGTTTTAAACTTTTCAGGCATTTAAATTTTTAAAATGTTTTTATGCTGTATGGCTCTTAGGTTTTTTGTGAATGATCTAGAGATCTACTATTGGGCATTATTAAAGTGCAAAAAATAACACATCATTGGTGATCAAATCTCTCAGTTAACATATTGCTACTTAAAATCCATGGGGAACAACACCACACACATCAAGCACTATTTTCCCTCAGCAGAGCAAAGAGTCACTTGAGAGGAAGATCTAGATTGAAGAAAATACTGCATGGGGAAAAGGTTAAACAAGCCTTCTCTAGAAGTGCTGTTTGCTTTTAAGTAAAAAAAAAGTGGGGCCTGTATCCCCAAGCATGAGAAAAAAAAGTTCCTCTTCAGGGATTCATACAGCCTAGAATGAAAGCCATGTCAAGATGAACCTAGAAGACAATCTGGTATGTCACTCTAGATCTATACTGGAAGAATTCTGCTCCACAGAAGAAACTTGGCCTGCCACTAGCTTAGATCTGTAAAATAATGGGAGCAATAGGAAAATACATCCTCTAACATTGTTACTTGGATATTTGCACAAGTTCAAGCAGCAGAGTTTATGCCGTGCTATAAAAGGTACGTCCCATAACAGTGCTCATGTTTCTGCTTTGTGAAGAGTTAGTGCATCCAAAAGGGTATCTTGCAATTAAATGTCACTTTTCTTACATAGCATTATTGTGCAAAATATAAAACAAACTTTCTGCATTGAGAATAATCCCTGCGGATCCAAACTAATATACCTATTTAATAACCGATTAGTAGGGCAGCAATCTGTTCTACTTTACAATCTCCTGTTTTAAATGCTGTCCATTCTGAGTCTGCCTTAAGAAAGAGAAATATCCATAAGAAAATGGGACAGCAAGGTTCTGAAGTTCCCTTAACTGTCGCGCTTGGCTACCTTACTGAGGAGTGGACATACAGATCCTACAGTCTTTCTCACTGTGGTGAGAGGAACTGTGCTTGTGATTAAATTATAATAATTATGCCTAAATTTGCCTCTACATATATAAATTAGCACATGCAAATTTATGCAACTGTGTCCTATAGCTTTCAAATGATGTGTTTCCTCTTTTACAGTGATAAGCAGCCACCAAAGCAATTACAGCAAAATACAGTACATGACCAGTATACATGACTTCACTTATCTGTGATGAAATGCTGTCTGAAAACATTTTGTTCCCATTTCTTTTGACCACATGTTGCTGTTAATTTTTATGTTTTTATCAGTTGTGTACTGGCTTTGGATTGCAAATAATGGCTACAAAACCTTCTTTCTCTCTGATTCTAAAGTTCTGTTCAGCTTCATGGCCTCTTCTCCAAGCGGCATAGTTGTCTCAATACCTACATCATTCATCTCATTGAAAAAAACAGCATTCACTATTATCTGCATTTTTTGTTATCCATAGCAAGTCTGGGAGTGTATCCCCCATAGATATGGGGAGGGGGTTGTACTGTATAGAATCCCTAAAGAGCTAACCAGCAGAGCTGAAAGGAACAAAACCAAAACTTACCAAAAAAAAAAAACCCAGGATCAAGACAAAGCACCCCCCTTGAAAAAAGGGGAAAAGAAGCAATTGAAACATTTACTCCACAAACAAAATACCAGCACAAGGGAAAAGGAAGATAATTAACAAAAATATAATATGTGCAGTAGATTCAGAAGACTAAAAATACAGCTTTTGGGGAATTTTTTAGAAGTCTTCACCTGATGCTAGCAAAATGACTAAAAGAAGGTGCCAGGGAAGTCTCTCTGGGGAAAGCATTCCACAAATTAAAATTGCATTCAGTGAAATGAAAGATCTGATGCTAGTGTTTGATTTACATCAACTCTTTCAAACTCAAAGTCACTCTCATATCATGAGACAACAAAAAAAATCAAAGAACAGAATGTGTGAGCCAACCTTTACTCTAAGGTGCTTTCCACAGTAGCCTTTCATCTTGGCATGGAGACAGGAGAAGAATAGGACTGCATGATGTTGTCATGGTCCCACTTCTCTCTCGTCCCCAGGTGGCACGACTGTGGATTAAATCTTTGATGGGTTTTTCCCATCTATGACCAGAGATTGTGGCACCATCCTGCACTCACCTGTCCTGCAGAAGGCCCAGAAGCATGATGGTGGCACTTCCTGCCCCAGCACAGACTGGAAAAGTACCTGCCTGCACTGTGGAAGGAAGAGGCAGTCGGGGCAGAGGGGAGCACTCTCATCACACTCACTTCCTGGCACAGCCACTACTGGGATCACCACCAGAGGACTACACAAGAAGGTAGGGTGTGGAAAGAGACTAAGCTAATTTGTGCTAAATTGTGTCAGAGCTTTTTTGTTCCCTTAAAGACAGAAAAGCCAAGAAGCCTGTGCAGAAATTCATTCACTCTGAAAGGGAGCAGAGCTATGTACAGAAAATGTATAATGTCTAACACTAAAAATCCAATTAATGTTTGGATTAATTAAAAGCAACAAAATGTACATCCACTGTAACTAATGTGTCCCACTGACTTATACGGGACAGAAGTACAACCAACTTCCTCTGGCACTTGGCTTTAGTAACCAGGCACAGTTCTGTCACATCTCCCTTCTCAGTGTACAACAATCAACCCCTGGAGGTGTTTAATCAATGCATTTTTCCACTATCTGTGAATCAAGAAACTAGTTGCAAAGTTCAGAGCAAGCCAGGATCTTAAACCAGTTTCAAGCCATGGTTTAAGCTCCTGGCTTATTTCAAAATTTGGAATATCCTTTTTTAGATACAGCAGAAAGCAATGATGAATTGAAGAGTTCTTATACTGTAACACTATACTGAGAAGGTAGGAAATAACAGGAAAAAGTTCATACACATTTCTGCTTACTACATTGAGAAAGAACATGTGAACTGGGCCAGCCAGCATTTCATATGATTGCATTTTCTTTTGCTTCACTGAGGTTTCCAACGTGATAGCTGTATTATTTATCCCTTTCTATTGTAACTGGGATTTAAAAGGACTTGTGTTTACATTTTATTCCACACTTTTATACATTTTACTAGTGGATATATCTGGCCTTTCCAAATCATTTTACATTTTCTGTAAAATTGGATTTTAACCTAGGAATGCAAAAGGCTGTTTCAGTTTTTCCAAATGTCTCTTGCAATTTCTTCCCAACTGTTTTCTATTGTGCTGTAAAATTGTTTTTTCTTCCTTCTTTAAATTCACTCAACTTTTAAAATATATTTTTCTCTTTTGTGCAACTGATCTAATTTATGTGAATTTCCCCCTAACTCTGTCTTCCCGTGTATTTCTCTCCATATTTCTTCCCAGTTTTATGTTTAGCTGTTCCTAGTCTGAAATATGCACATTTGTCTCAAGAGAAGCAGAAATTCTGCTATCATTGAAATCCTCAAGTTCAACAAAATGTCTAGCTATCCATCTTTATTTCAACCAAAATTTGCCCATACACTGCTTCTTTCAGTGTTATAATGATTTGAACAGCTAAAGTAACTGCTTCTTAAACGAAAAAAGAAAAAAAATGGGGGGAATAGTATAGTACATTTCAGAATCTGCTAAATAACATTTTCCCAGTCTTCGTTGCTTCCAGCACACCATTGTCTTGCGCTAGTAGTAAACCGTCATGCTTATCTAAATTATGCTTTTAATAGTACAAAACACACATCAAAATTTTGAGTTGTATTTTGAAAAAATCCGTATGCTGTGCCCAGACGAAAAGAGGACAGACTGTGAAGCATCTGTGGTATTAGGAGGGGGAATGGAAGGGGGTGGGGAAAATAGTGGGAGAACATGGAACTGTTAAGTAACTGCAGTTTTTACAGCTTAGCTTGCTTTATGCTTGGAAAAAAATGGATGTAGTCCTACTGATCTAATGCTATGTTGTGGTTTCTTTCAATTTGCAGGCTCGAGCCCCACAAGACTGAAATATTTTTGTTTTATAATACATAGTAAATTTGGAAAAGTTTGAAGTGAAGTAAAAATGTAAGATTTTTTTATATACATTAACACAAGAACCCATTAGAGCATGGGTGTACAACTTTTTCAACCCTGAAGGGCCACACATGTGCATATGCCAGTTGGAAGGCAATGGTGGGGGGAACAAACACGGAAAACACACACACACACAAACACACAAACTATAGGGGCAGTCTGGTTCTTGGACTGAAGTTGAACTATCCCGTTCTACTAATTAAAATATTGGGACCATAAATCCAAAAATGGGTGCCATAGCTGCGTATTTTTCCCCTTACAAGACTGCATGTTTTTAAATACAATGGAGGATACCTGCTGAAAGACATTTGACTGGATACAGACAAAGCCAGTTTTAGAAGAGACCATTTGAAATAGATGGGACCTAAGTCAGCCATAAGTAACTTAAGTGATAGTGATTTCAACAAGCTTATTTAAAATATGACCGTCTGCATCTCATTTGTTATAAAGTACCTTCTTCTCTCTTTAGGAAGATAGCTTCTGTTATAGACCTTTCTACACTTCTAAAGCTTCCTTAGTGCCAAAGCACATTCCCTTGGGAATAAGATCTATGAATTTTTCCCAGCTGGATCGAAGAACAGCCACCCTCCATTCTTGTGGCTACTAGGACTGTATACAATGATATGATTAAAATCAGACCGAGCACAATGAAATCACAAAAAAGCAATCAAGCAAGCAAGCAGTCACAATCACATCCCCATACTTTAAGCTCAGCTTTGCTACATGATTAAAAATATAGGAGTGGGGGGGCAGGAGCAGAGCTACATATTTTACATTTCACACATGTATAGAATAAACACCCACAATAACTTTCATGAGGGAAATTATGCCTCATTTTTATTTGTTTAGTCTAATTCGGGGTTATGAATTGTGCTGCCGCTAAGGCCATTCGTGTTGCTTGCAGGGCCCCTCACAGACCCCTGACCACTGGAAAAATATTTGGAAAAAAAGCGAAGACCTCCTGCTTTGACAGAGGGGGTTAAAAATATCAACACTCCTTTCATTTTTCTCCTTCTAAGCAAGATGATGAGCCACTCCCTATTTATTTATTTAGCGCCATCACTGTCCATGCCAATGTACACTTCCCTGCCCTCAGGCTTACAACCTAATTAAGACATGAAACAAAAGGAAGGGGAGTGGCAGGGTGGGAAGGGATTCAGTCGGCAGATAACTGCCTCTTCTTCTCTCCCTCCCAGGCCAGCGCAGTGGTGGCTGGGATGGAGAGAGGGTGTTTCATCTGCTGCTGGGTCTAGGCATGGTGGAGCTGTGCCTGCCTCTTCTCCTCTCCCTCTGAGGCCAGTTTTAGTAAGTCTTATTATTATCACCATATTGGAAATCTGACAAATGCAGGAGAGGTTGAGAACTGGCATCTAGCCAAAGTGAAGTAAGTTTGGAGATCTGAACAAGAAATTTGATAACTTAGCAGTTCACACTCTTAAACCTTTATAGACCGTACGTAACTGGTTCACAATGAAACACAAAGGATCACAAATATTTAGGCACGGAACTGAAAGAGGGTAGAAACTAAGTCCAAATATACACAATCAAGTACAGTTTTCAAAATGCATTTCTAGATTTCTTGCAGCTTTAGTAATCACAACTACCAAAATAACTGCCCTGCACAGATACTTGGGAGTCAAAAGGAGCAAAGGAAGAGAGGAACAGAAAGAACAGGAAGAAATTTATTTGAATGGGAAGATTCTACTTTATTTCTGCAGAAAGCATTGGGGGATTCATGTGATCCACTCTTCTCTCTGTTTGCTTTATTGAGGATTAGCGGACCCATGCTGCCTCTCAGGAAAAACCCTTGACAAAGAGCTAGCCCTAAGCAGGGATGGAAAGATTAATCCTCCTAGGTGATGCCATAAGCAAAGTTCTTTGCCCAACCAACCAACCAGTCTACTCAGTGGTTGTTCTGGGGGCAACAAAATGACAAATCTCACCTTTACCTCTAAAAAATGACTTGGGAAAAGTCTTAGCAAAAAAAAAAAACTGGGTACATATATTTTCCCCGATATCAATTGCCTCAGGGCAAGGGACTTACACTGTTCTCTCCCCAAAGCAATTGCAGCAAGTGGAAGAAGAGAGGGAGTTTGAAACAGAGCGTTTCGAGGCCAAGCAATGCCACATGAAGACAAAAATAATGTGATTTACATACCTTCTCTTCTGTAGCAGTTGCTGGGACAAGATCCTTTCTGAAACTCACTGATGTTAATAAGTCTTGACCTCATATCAGGATTATGAGAATTACACCAATATTGTTGCTAGTTTTCTTAAGCATAACTGCCATCCCTTCAAAGTATCAGGTGTAACAGAAACTCATTATCCTTACTCCTTTCACTATTCATTTATTTATTTATACTACAAACATTTAGGCTTCTTAAATCTACCACTGCCCTGCCCATTTTGGTAGCACCTGAAACAGGCATGTGCACACGCTTGTACCCTTATGGTTCAATCCTAGGCACGTCTTGCTAAAAGTGTTAGGACTGGATTCTCTAAATATCTAAAAATGATATTTATCACCAGTGGATCAAAATACCTTCTCGGGCATTCAGCCGCTTAATTTATATAAAAAAGTAACACCTATTTTGTCCCCACATGTAAAATGAAAGCATTTAATTCAATCAAGTATTAAAAATCATTCTTTAAAAGCAACTAAAATCCCTAGGTGTCTTCTAATAAGGCTGATCAACACCAACAAGTGTGCTAATTTGTTATTTACTTGCTTATACTTTTCTATTGAATAATTTTTATTTTTTGCTGATTGTAAGAACGAAAGACAAATCACATGCTCTGAAATACTGATAAAACGTTGGTTTCCATTTTTTATTAACGGTATTCCAGTGCTAACAAACAGTTTTAACAAAAATGCTGTTTCGACCCTAGGAAGACTAACAATATGAAAACCACATGTAGAATTTGCCTATCGTAGAGAATTCTAAACCAGCTCCAGGTATACCTGGCACATGTGTGTGTGTTCATTTATAAAACCACGCATCCCACAATCTTAAGACAAAGCACCTCACAATGCTTACCACAAAATAAGAGCTAAAGGGCTCATATAAGAAACGACAGAAACTCACCAAACCTTCATATGTAAAAAGGCTGAAATGCATCCAGAAAGGGAGCGTTTTCAACAGTCAATTACTTTTCCATTTTGTCCCAGGACTTTAAAAGTTAAAGGCATCGTTCTGCCAATTGTGAGATGCCCCATCCAGCACAGACCACCCACAAGTACTGATTTTCCATCTGGTGAACAAAACAGACATCTCCCTAATTATTTTTTAATAGGAGGTTTTCCCCCTCCCCTCACATGCTTCCTTTATTTGTCTGTGACCTGGAACTTAATGGAAAACCTGGTAGATGCCAACCATATTTCTTGCAATGTAGCATCCTACTTTTCTCCCCTTAGAAAATGCTTATTTGAAGCTATTACATATGCTGCTTTCTAACAATCTGAATCATTACACAATTCAAGCCTGAGATTAGCACAGTTTTGCACTTAACACTGAATATTTTAATCAGTGCATTAAAGTAGAACAGTACTCTCTTACGCTGAGCTCCCATATTGCCAGTGTCAAAATTTATGCCTTTTTTCAGTAAGATTCTCTTCAGTGCCAGCAATACACTCAGAAATGCCAACTGTAATTAAAATCTGGCACTACATGCAGTCAGTAGCAGACTTTTTTTAAAGCCCTCTTTTAAGAAGCATTTTCATTATTAATACTACTATTATTGTTATTAGGCAAAAAGACAAGATAAATTATATGTGCTTTCAAAACCTGACACAATGAATAACGTGGTCACAAGTGCTCAGGAAACCAGACTTGAAAAAGGCCATACACTACGTTAATTGTAGAGTGTATGTGCACGGAAAGAAATCCACATGCCAGGATCACAGATTTCAGTCCCACATATAGCATCTATATGCTAATAAATCTGAACAAAATCTGCATACTCTGCAATGTGTAAAACAGAATATAGGCACAGAAGACAAGAAAGCTACTCAGCATGAAGTGGGGCATGACGCAAATCAGTTGCATGTAGTATGTTGTTGGGCTACGTACCCCTTTCCCTCTCTCAAATAGTTCTGAACTATTTGAAATACTGAAATTTGGGTTTACAGTTAGAGCCTTAAAATCAAAATATTTGAAATACTGTATTGAAATTGAAATTTCCAGTTAAATCCTGAAAAATCAAAGAGCTTAAAGCAAAAATGGAAAACCTATAGCAGTTTCCGATCTTTAACTGCTAATCTAATCATCCCTCACCACTGGACAAGCTGCCTCTGCCATCACTCCATTGCTCCTCCAGTGTTTATTTATTTGTCCATTTCCATCCCTATCTCTTTCCAGTCCTGTTGCTGTCTGAAACTGTACACTTCTGAATCAGAAAAAAGTACAGAATTTTCCAATATGGTGTAGCGCACAGATGAAGTTTTTCTGTGGCAAAACTCCCCCCCATACTAAGTTTTCAAGTCCTTAATTAAGATATTGCAATGCTGAAATCCTACTTTTGCAGGAATGACAGCCCATAGAAAATCATTACATGGTCTTTTTTTTTAAAAAAAGTCAAATTATAAGGATTCTGAAATGAACAAATGCTTTCCAACAACTAACACAAAGAAAGAGTAGTTCCACAGAAATCATTCATGAAGCCATTGACTTTTACAACACAGGTATTTATTACAACACACAACAACCCAGCGGTTCCTAGATGAATGGCCACAACATCTGTATGTGTGGTTGAGGAGATCAGGTAATGCCCAGATTTTTCAACTGAACTTCTTCCAAGTGTTTGCTAGATGACAGGTCCATGCTATCCAACAACCCTGTTTTTCTTATGAAGGAAGGATTTCCCAGGAAATCCAATGGAATTCCCAGCCTAGTCTTCAGTCCATCGATTGAAGGACACCACTTTACCTGTTTTACCTTGAGGGTTTTTTTTTCCATTATAGGTCTTTTAAGAAAAGATAAGACAGAGCAAGCTTGATCTCTGTTCGGGGAGAAACTAATGGCTAAGAGCTTGGGCTTGGAGGCAAGGAGGAAAGAAGCTGGCATGGAAGGAAGGTCTAACGTAGAGGTCTCAGTCTGGTCAATAGCCTAGATGGGAGACAACCTATAAACCCAATATGTGTCTTTACAACAACAACAACAACAAAAGATAGGAAATAATCTAATGTAATTAACTGAAGACCAGTGCAATTCAGAGAATGTGGTCATAGAAATAGAGCTAGAACAAAGAACGCCTTCTCTTCAAGTCCCAAATGGCCCTTCTGCAACGTCACTATCAAAGTCCATGTGTCCGCAATGTCATAAAGAACCTGTGTTATGTGTAACACAAAGTATGAGGGTGGGTGGATGGGTGTGTGGGTGTGTGATACACAAGCATATATGTCTGTACCAGGATGAAGCACAGATGGACATAAATGTGTTTCCATTTTCTTTCAGTCCATACAGAAAGCAACTCTGATGACTGCAAAAATTGTCAGAAAGGTATTTCATTGCTAGGACAAAGAACTCCCATCACCCCCTTCCCTCGTTTTCAGCTTGATGCAGAATTCTGAGGTAGTTCACAGGAATTCTAACAGTGATGAAGTTCTCTACAATGGCTTCTTTGTGGAACGCAGCCTCCCAGCAACACCCCTTGCAGTGCTGTTTTCTCAGTTCACAGATTGAACTGAGAGACAGATTTTCAAATACATTTTCTCAGAATAGCGAAGGACAAAACATACTCAAAGATCCAAACTATGGGTAGTAGCCAAGCAGCATTCTGTAAGCATATTATATAGTAAAAAGTAGTTCTGTTTTTTTTCTACTTTTCCATCCTCTCTTGTTTTCTTTTTGTCTAACAAAAGGCAAAAACTTTTATAAAAAAAAATAAAAGAAACTCCTGCCAGTAAGGTACTTATGCTAAACTCTAGCTGGAGATATATATGTTGCAAGTGAATAGGAGTTGGAGTTTCAAGTCAACATAAAAAAAATCATTCTAGCTGCACTGCCAAACTAACATAAGCACACTCAGCCTAACAGCAAAACTCCAGTTGAGTTTAAATGGAGCAGGATTTCAAACTGATATAAATGCACTGTCCTAGAGTCCACTGGCCATACTGGCTGGGAGATTGTGGGAGCTGGAGTCCACAAAAATAACTTTTCAAGCTCTCCCTCTTTCTAAGCTACAATCACCTCAAATTAAAGGGCCCAATCACACTACACTGTTATAGTGCTATCAATCCACTTTAACTGCCATGGCAACATCATGTGGAATCCTGGGATTTGCAGTTTGAGAAGGGGCATTTAGAATTCTCAGTCAGAGCGCTATTGGGCCTCACTAAACTACAAACCCTAGAATTCCATGGAACGTTGCCATGGCAGTTGAAGTGGAATAATGCTAATATAACAGCGCAGCGCGATAAGGCTAGAAGTCTATAAATTCAATTGAAAAGCATTATACAAAAAGTGAAATAGATTTAGCTATCAAAAGGTTCTGCTTACAACAGAAAAGAAAGAACAGCATCAGGCAGGCTTGCCAATGGGGACAAAAATGGAGAAAAGTTGGGCTACAATGTAGCACATCAAACTCTGAAATATAAGAAAGGTAAAGAAAAAAAACCGGGTACCAGGATTCGGAAGAAAGTTTTGATTTTTACGTCTCAGTAAATAAATCTAAGAAATTATATATATAAAAGGGCAAGTCTTTTAAGTTTGCTGCTTCTCATATGGTATATACCTCATAGAGCAGTGGTTCTCAACCTGTGGGTCCCCAGATGGTTGTGGACTTCAGCTCCCAGAAGCCCCAGCCACTATGGTCAATGCTCAGGGCTTCTGGGAGCTGAAGTCCACAAACATCTGGGGACCCACAGGTTGAGAACCACTGTCATAGAGGATGTTGCTACTTCAGACTGGGTGTGAAGGAACTGCTTATGTGAGTGCGCATGTGCAGCAGCAGATGTTCCCTTCCTGGGAAAAGTTAACACAGTAAGAAGATGTTGATCTCCCTTGACATAAAAGCCTTACATACCAAGGGAGATTTTGATGTACTGATACTTGATATTCCACAGTAGTACAGCTGCAAAGGAAGAGAGCAGCGTATCAGCAATAGTTCCTTTGAATGGTATCTCAAGTCTTATTATCCTTTGCTATGGTACTAATGGCTGAAGGACAAAATTTTTGAATCTCTTACTGTAGATGAAAGGACCAAGCATTTCTTTAAAAATCGGAATGTTTGTTAAAAATGTAGTTGAAAATTCAGTATTTTGACTATTATAGTTGTTTTGTTTCCAGTATGTTTTAATGATGTTTGACATCATTCACTGTAATTTTTAGTGGAACGATAGTAACATTTCTGATTTGTTTTCATAATGTTTGCCATAATGTTTTTTTAAACGGAAAGGGTGGACAAAAGTGTAACAAACACACACTTTTTAAAAGAGACACAATCCAAATTTTATATGTATGCCTCCTTCAGGCATAACAAGACGCTCATGTATTCTATATCCATGTATCTAGATCAACATATAAAACAGAAAATCAACTACACATCTCGTTTGAGACTCAGAGACTGGCCAGAGAGTACATTGTGGAGTTCCCCTGACTAAAGACAGGTCCAAACTTGTGAAATGCATAGGTAGAAAATGGCCCAAATACACATTTAAGCTGCTCTGAGATTTTTTTTTAAGTTATAATGAATAATGCTTGGTTTAGAGCTGGGGGTGAACGAATAGCTTCCAGATGTCTTTGGCTTAGAACCTGCATGACGCCTTGCCAGCATAACCCAGTTGGCGAGTAAAGGGGCACTACTGCCTATCCTCCACACCTTGGTTGGCTCAACTCCACAGAACTGTTTTGAGGATAAAAGGGGTATGATGTGCATATATAGTCTATGTCCATACACAGCTACAACTCCTTGAGATCTTAGGGCTGAGTTTTAAACATTAATTACTTATTAAGATTGGTTTGGGTCCATAACCTATCTATCATGGATGGAAGAGCTATCCTCATGGAACTATCTCCACAGATTTGCGAGCACATTTCCTTCTACATCAGAGTTCACTCAGTTCAGCAGGATCTGTCAATCCTCTGTGTTAACATTTCCACCAGGCTGGAGGAGGTGCCACAGAGAGAATGGGTAAAGAATCTGCTTGTGCCAGCACAGTTGTATGACCCTAAATCTGGAACCAGCAACATGGGTATCACCTTGCAAGTGAATGAATAGACTCATGGCATAATCCTATGGCTCTTCATGCAGAAGTAAGTTCCAGTGAGTTCAACTGCAGCCTAAGTTGTATAAAAGAAATTGAAGAATAGAGGAAACGGTCTGAAAAATAGGACTTATAGTTTGGGACCACAAAAGCTAGTTAATTTACCTTAAAAAGACAAAACTGTTGTAAAAGAAGAGCCACTAGAAGAAGGGTAGATTAACTATGCTTACATTAATGGTGCTTGCACTGTTTTTTCCATAAAAGTAAATGCTTTGCAAATAAGCCAATGAATAAATGAGTACAAATACAAAGTTGTTTCTAAAATTTTTAATATTGCTTTACAGTGTTTTGTGCCCTGTATGAAGATCATGCTGCTTCTGCAACTGACAAGTCAGTAAAGCCATTACCTATCTAAACACTTTCTGTTTGTTGTTTTAAGTTTCAATTAACACTTCAAAAGAGTATCATGAAAGATCACAGTCACAGTAGCCACTTTTTTAACTAGAGAAGTGGCAAGATGCAGTTTTCTCTAAGCACTGAAGCCCCTTTGGAGATGTTCATATGTTGCACATTCACACAAGCTGACCATTTACTTGAACAGCTGTAAAATTAGTCAGTGGCAGTAACCTTTAATTTGTTCTCAATTAGTACTGTGACATGTTGATTTGCCCAAACTTTCCAATGAGTGCTTTGCTGAACAAAAGATGGAAGCTCTGAACAACTGGACTGAATGTACTGATTTCAATAGGATGCAAAATGCACCCAAGGCTGGGAACCAGGGTTTCCAAAAGTCCAAGTACAACTGTTTATCAAGAAAAAGAACCACTCTGAGAAACTGGGAAGGAAAATTAGTAATATATTAGTTTAGACTGAAAAAAGCAGATCTGAGGGAAGACACTAACAGCCAACATCTTGTGTCCATAACAGTTAGATCCACTGCATAGAAAAACTGCTTCTATTAGCAGAATGAGTGCACTGTCTTTCCAACACACCAACAGCCTATTAATATATTGAAAAGGTTGTCTGGTCAGTCCCCTAAAAGAAAACAGTTATTCCATGAACCAGATCTAGCTGTCACTGACAAAAGATTTTGGCCAAAATCCCATTGTCAATCCCAACTAGATCAGATCCACTGAATCAATGGGAATTTAGTAAGTCAACACTTACATAAGGACAATTGATTCACTGAATCTATTATAGTTGGGACTAACAATATGGTTCAAGACTGTGTTTCCAGAAGCAGCCCAAAATAGATATTTATAATGATTTAGATATATATGTGGAAAATAAGTAGCATGCAGAGTTGGTTGTGGGTGGAAAGGGGAGAACAGGATAGATTACATGTGGTGAGAGAATGAATCTAATTTATGATCTAATTATAGATACAGGAAAAGCACTTTATATTGTGCATTTTATTCTCCTAACTGATAATACACTGCAAGTGCTAAACACTGGAGGACACAGATCAAGTGTTAAGCTATCTCCTACTCCTTGCTGAAGAACTATATATTGATATGAATGAAGTCTAAGAAGACTGGGCACATGCAGCTGTTCCAGTACTCCTAAGGAATACATAATGTTGGAGTAACCTCGCATATCCACCTTTTAACCATCTGCATGCAAATGATGCACGGAAATTAAACTGGCACCATTTACAAAATCATGGGAGGGAACTGTTGGGCTTTCAACTCTTTCTCCATTATTTTCGATGACTTGTCTTTTCACTTTCTACATGAAGAAAGCAGTTAAGTCAACTAAATGGGAAAGGGATTTCAGCAAATACTCTTCGTGGGATACATTTTGGAAAATGGGTCAACATGCTGAGCTTTTTTCTTTTTTTTTAATATCCTGAGCAATAAAGATCTTACAAGCCCCTAAAAAAAAAAAAAGACAGAGAAGGAGGGAGGAAAGGGGAACTGCCTCATAATTTATCAATTCCAGGCCCTGGCTTCCTAATTGACAACCTCAGGGCTACTTTCATCACTTGTCGACTTCAAACCCACACTCAATTTTTCCTTAAAGATGACAGTATGGTGGTAGCTCAGTGGTGATTTTGGATATATGGCAATATATAGGAAGATTTCCTCATTTTTTGCATATGTAGGAGAATGGAGCAAGGAGGAGATGGAGACAGATTTTTTTCTACCTCCACCTAAAGCATAGGAACACTAGAGTTTGAGAACTGTTTTTAAGCTTTGGTTTTCATTTTGCACTGACCCCAAAATTATTTTAAAACTACCAGAAGAACAAACCTTAAAACTGCAAGAAGGCCTGAACATGCTACATTTATTCGAAACTATTTTATCTAAGTTACAAAATATTTAAAACTATTACAGCTTGGTAATGCAAAAGGGAAAAGAAGCTATTTTTCAAAGGTTAATTAATATATAATATCAATAGTTGGAAGCTGAAACTGTGTAGTGTCTGAGATCAGCCACAGTATATAAGCTATCAAACTGTGCCACAACAGAGAGCTTCTGATGTCTATGTAATACAGCCACTCTTTGATGTGAATCACAGATCAAAAGTACACCTTTATAATCTCACCTTTACAGCAATTTAAACCTCATGTGTGTACGTGTGTCATTTATGGATTAAAAAAAAATACCTTCCACTGGATTTTGAAGGATCTTCTTATCCCATGTAAACTTCAGTGTACTGCACTGTGTTACCTGCCCCATATTCCTATGAATGCTTGTGGGTGTAGAATCCAGGGTATTCTGTAACAACTGAACACTCAAAACCAGAAAACAAAGTTTACATGAGATGGAGTACTCATTCTGAGTCAATGTCAGCATTCCTTTTAAACTAATTTAAAATTAGGAAGCTAATTTCTATCCTAAGGGACCTAGAGTTAACAGTATCATGGGACAATTTTGTAATACAACAATAAAATAATATATGCTGCAGGAAATGACCCCTGGTGACAGACCATTAATTGTGCCAGCTACTGTGGCAATCAGAGCACATTACCTAAATGGTACGATGGTCCTTGCAAGCCAGTTTCTGAGATGTGGTACACCATTAGCTAATTTTCTTATCTATTACCCTGTGGCTAAAGTAAGTAACCGTGTCCACTGATAAGATGCTTGTTCAGGTGGTGGTAAAGGATGAGATAGGTGTGACCATCTGGCTGTGGACTGTATCTCAGATCATATCTTTGTTTCCAAATCTTTCAGTAGAAAATATTCTGTCCAACAGCAATAGACTTCATCTCTAGACCATAAATTGCGTTCCACTCAAACATCCAGAGTAAGATAATACAGACTGAGAATCCCTTACTCAGAAATCCAAAAACTTTCAAAACCTGAAACTTTTTGTTGCTAGCTGCCTGCTTCCACCTTCAAGGCAGTGACTGACGTGCTCTCGCTTGTTTGTTTCTCAGATCCTCAGTCTCTCTCCAGTCTCATGTCTCACATATAGCACAAGCAGTGAACAAACAAGACATGAGGCTAGAAAGAAAAACAAGGACCTGTGAAATGGCAGGCATCCAAGTACAATGCTCAGCACAAAGTGGCAGCTGTGACACTCCTGCTCATTCACTTGTGGGCCTTCCAGAGATCTCCTGTACCGTACAGTACTTTATGGTCCCAAGCATTTTGGATAAGGATACTCAAGCTGTACAAGATAGAACTACAGTGAAATAAACTCAGACGAAGTAATACAGCAGAAAACCAAGAATTATTGCGATGTGAGGCATAGCTTGAATATAATGAACTGCAAAGTCCCTGCAATGGGAAAATGTTGGATTCCTCTGAATGGGGTCAAATTACTGGGTCCTTGAAAAATGGCACAGACATTTTTGTCCCAATACATGATGTGGCCAAGTCAAAAAAAGTACCCCCATGGCAAAAACTCAGAGGGACTTTTTTGTTTTTTGTCTAGAGAAAAAAAAATGGGTAACCTAGTTAAAACTTGGTGACACTGTTTACAACTTCAGGTGGGAGTGCCATAAAATTCCTACCATATAGGTCCACTTTTATGTGAATTCTGCACCAGAATGTGACTCTGGGCTACTAAAATGTCCTGATGATAGTTTACAAAATGATACTAGTCACAATGAGCAAATCACTTACCTGAGTAAAGCCTCTTAAACTGCAAACATATTGTCTGAATGTCCTCACCAATCTATGTGGTCAAAGAGCACAGAAGGATGTGGACAGGAAGAGAATGAAAACTTCTGTACCCAAACACCAATCTTACAAGCTGGCTTTTCTACTTAATCCATCAGGGTTAATCCTACTTTGGTCCCAGTTTTCATATAATTCAGGCTAGAATCCACCATCCTTTAAAGCAGTGGTTCCCAAAGTGTGTTTTCATGAAAACTGAAGCGTTCACTAGGAGTGAAGCTTAGTATCTGGCAGCTCAGGGGCAAGTGACAGTGGCAGCCCCCTTTGCTCCATTGGACTTCAGAGCAAGAGGTGGCAGGTCTGCCGAAGGCCCCAAGAAATGGGAAGGACTTTCTGCTGCACCAGAATGAGGGAAGGAGGGACTCAGGACACCGGGAGTACACAGGGATGGATAGCACTTGCAAAGGAGTGACTAGGCACAGACTAGGGGTGGGATAAGTCCTCTATGGCTTGCAGAGATTTCACCTTCACCTGGTCTAGTATAGCTATGCCCTGGTATGGCTTTTTAAAAGTTAAGACAAGCATTGAATGCACCCACTGCTCCATGCCGACAGAAGTGGAGAGAGCCCTGCAAGAACTGACACCAGCTCCATCCCAAGTAAAGAAGATACTGTATGTTCTGATCCTTACAGCTGACAAGCACATGGGAATTCCTGAACAATCACCCCCTCTCAAAAAGCACAACACTGTCCCCAAATGCTGACAGGCTGGATAGACCACCACGGGATGCTTCATGTATCTTAGGTCCCAGCTTCAACCTCTGGCATTTCCAGAGAAGACAATCAGGTAGTATACAATCAAGAAGAGCCAAGCCTGAGGACCAAACTAGGCAAGATACTATTCAGGCAATTAACAGTTGCACGGTTGACTTTAAAAAGGCAAGCAGCAAGCATGGATAGAAGATATCCTTTCTGGATGAAGACTTTGACAAGGAAGGTAGGACATTAACTACATGTACATTACCTATCATTTGCATGGGACAATCTTCCCTTTACATGAATTAAAGCTGTCTTTACAATTCAAATAGCAGGCAGCAGGGTTAGGAGTTGAGATCTATATTTCTGCATCAGGGCTGTACTCTGAATCAAGCCCCTACATGTATTTTTAAAGAAAAATCCACTCATGTAATTGTTAGTTCTGTGACCACATAGGCAAATGTCAATAGCAGACAAAGCAGATGACCAGAGCAATATTTTGACTCTACAAATACGGGAGAAAACACTAAGCATAGGACATAGGCTGTCCTATGGTTGCAAAAATTAGGCTATTCTACAGATGTCCCCTTATTAACTGGGCTATCCTACAAGTACTTGCCCATCGTTCTGGAACCTAAACTAGGTAATCATGTTTTGTTCTGTTTTTTAAAGAACAGTGACATAAGACTCTGGTTTGGACTGAGAAAAATATTGGGCCTCATTTGTAAAGAGTCTGAGATATGTCACATTAAAGACCTGTTACTTTGCAGTAGTTTGATTATATGCCCTACATCAAACCATCATCATATGGTGACTCTTACTGTAAGTCAATAAAACCTCTGAAATGGGGAATATGGCAATATCCCATACAAGCCACACAGTATGACCCTCTATAAAAACAACTAATATTTTAAACTGCCAACATGACCAGTAAAGATTTGCACTAGAGTGTAAAGCCACCACTCAATCAAGTATCAGGTGGCTTCTCAAAGCCACTTAATATCTCCCAGCTGTACTTCCTGGCCTGGAAATTAGGAAGGACAGCAAATTCCTCTTGGGATTTAAAAGGAGGAGGGGAGGGGAAAGGATAGCAAACCATTTTGCACAGGCAACTCTTTATTTTAAAAAAAAATCACCAAGTTATTTAAGTGCTTTAGAAGTTTAAGTGAAGTGTAGGTGAACTGAATTTGAAGCTGAAATCCTAAACATCCTTATCAGGGAGCAAACCTCAGTGAACATACAATCATATGTTCAGTGGTGGAACAGGGAGAGGGAACAAATAATAACATCTAAACATATTTATCTGGTAGGACCAATCTACACATTACATGGCTGAACAGAGGTCTCCAAAAAGGCTTCTCACATGGCAGTAGTTCAGTCCAACTGATCAATATCTAGATCTTGGACAATGCTTGGAATGCTATAGGACTCACATAGAAATACTACCACCATATGAATGAGAAGCTTTCCCCACTCTTTCCTCTACATGGTGGGTCAAAACATGAAGACTGGTCTTACATTGGCTTATTCCCCAGCAAGAGTCTTGCTGATTATAGTAATCTATATATTCCCTTTCAACATAAATACAGCAGTAAAAGAGTAACATCTTCTTTAAAAATGCTAAGAAGAATAAGATAAGAACCGCACAAACTATTGCACAATGTACTCTCTAAGGCAGTTTGTGAGAACAAAAAGAGATCTTTGCCTGGCAGCATAAGGACATCAAGGCTGGGCACTAGAGGAAGGGCAATTCCACAGGCAGGCAGGCAAGCAAGGAGACTATTTCTTCATTTGCCATCTGCCATGCCTCAACTGCAAGGATCACCTAAAGAATTTATCTATAAAGAAACCAGAGTATGGGCAGGCTGATATCTGGGATTGGCAATTCATTTCCTCACCTGTCTGCCTCAGCAGATTTGGCTGTCATTTTGCAAATTAAGATACTATCGAGTAATACTAACAAAAACAAAGGATTTGAGAATTATACTTATGACAACATGCCACTGATGTTTACTTTACCACACTGTTGCCTGAAAGAGATTAAAGCTCAAATTGTACAGACAATTTCAGACTATTTGCAAAAAGGGAAAAGGAGCCCTAGCTCATAGAACTATTTGGGGGTTGGAATGCAAAGGCACAATAAAAGCATTTCAGATAGAACTGATTCCTCAGGATAATAGGGAAAGTAATAAGTTAAAACTATCTCAGCATGTCCAGTAGTTACTCCTGACTGCAAAGTTACCAACAAACATTTATTCCCATTCATCTTTAAAATTAAGGGAAGGAAGGAAGTTTCATATGTGCCCTTACTCCAAAACTATGCAATTTGCTCACCACAAAGAACTGGTTCGGAAACATTAAAAACCAGAGGGCTGTATCTAATTTGTATGTTTCAATGTCACGCTGTTTCTAAAATCTGCATATCATTTGTATGAATGTAACACACAGGCCAAGAAACATGCTCCATGTATTTGGTTAAATTCTCAGTCTGGGATTTTTAGCTCCAAATGTGAGGAGCCCAACAGTCAATTGTTTATGAAACAAGAAGATTACAGAGCAGTTTTTACGGTTTTCTTTTAAACCTGATTATCTTTGATTATTCTTCTGATTTATTTCATATTGCCATCACGTTGCCAAGCTTCCCTTAGAGCCAGTAGAGGCTAAAAGATATACTTGATTAACACAAAAGCTGGGAGGCTAAATTATATAAACGGATCTCGGGGCCATGTAAATGCTACTTCAGGCAAACCAAACATCGAGTCTTACCCATTCCTGCACCTTAATTTTCATCAGGTAGTTTCACCCACAATCATCCATTCAGTCCTTTTGCTAGGAATAGAACACAAGTTGTTCAAACCAACTCCAGTCCCCAAGATCCACAGTGAACCCCAATATTCTCTACAAAGTTTTATGTAGTAACCCAGAGCAAGCACTACAATGTGACATTGGATGACATGGTTCAGGTAATTTCACAAACATAAATTACTCTCCTGCTGCATGTATGAGCACTGGAAGGGCAGGCAACACCAGCACCAGATGGACTAGTGCTCAAGTACCAGGTCCTGGGTTCACATCCCTGCTGGGTCAAGAATCTACCACCACAGGCAAGCTGTTATTTCTCAGCCTAAACACACCTTCCTGAAAAGATGAATGAGAAAAGCATAAATCCCTTCATGTGCCAGACAGTGCTGCAGACATAATAAAATATTCTTATGATTCAAAAAGAACTGGTTCATAAAGCTAAGGCTGCAATCCTATACACTCTTGCCGGGAAACACGTCTCATTGAAATCTTCACAGGTCTTACTTCCGAGTTGATATACTGAGGAGAGCATTGAAAGAAAGTGCAACACCAATGACAATTAAACATCCAAATGTATTGCAGCAAACTTAAAATCTGAAAAAGAGAAAAATCATAGCTTTGGGTTCCATGACTATTTTCTTCATATAAGATAGTAACACCACCAAAGATTGGAATAATAGGCTAGTCTGACCATTTTATGCAGGCAGATGTTTTCCAGTTTCCCCAATTTTCCTTTAAAAACAGTAAACCACATTTGCAGTGTTGATAATCTAGGCCTGTAGCGTCCATTACAAGCCGGGAACCTTGCAGGGTGTAGAATTTAAGTTTACAAGCCTGTTTGGCTTTCCTGCAGGCGCTTTGAGCTTGTAAATGGCACCTTTGAGTGTCCCAAAGAATGAAGGGCGGCTAGTCCCAAATTCTCATGTTGCCTAATGGTCTCACATAAAACAAGGTCCACAGAATTTTTATTGCCATCCCAGGACAAACTCGCAGGTGAAGAACCACAAGGGAAAGGATGTCTTGAGCTCTGTCCCTCTGAGCTCTCCAGGTGCAAGGAATTTTCCCACCCGTCCCTTGAACAATTAATAGAGCTGTCAAAATAAAGTCTCTTGCCCAAAAGTTATAGCAGTGGGAAGTAAATCAGATGGAGATATTATCCAGAAGGGGAAAGGGAAAGATCAAGATGTGTTGACCTCCAAGTAAACAAAACTAGGGAATGGCAGCACTGAAAGATATAAAATGAGCCTCTTTTCCATTCCCTGTCCCATGTACATACTCCAAACAAAATCAACTAATTTCTCACCAGGCACAGGAATGATATAACCCCATTTACAAACAAACATATATATAGATTCACTGCCCACTGAAACCCATATTCAGAGTTCTGAAGGGAATAAAAATAGCGTATTGCAATCTTTACTGCAATCTACAAACAGTATCTTTTAATCTGATCTCAGAATGTTTCATTTAAACTATGAGAATTCTCTCAAGTATGAGTCTGTGGACAGCAGTCTTTGAATGTTACAAATTACTCTCAAATTTAATGACTCATGACATACCAAAAACAGTGCTAATGAGCTTTGGGGTTTTTTCGTTGGGAAAAAAAGGAACTAGAGGCTGGTAAATGAAACGAGAAGCCAGTAAAATGTAAGTAAAATTGCTAATTTGATTCATGCACAGTTTCAGCTTGGCTGTGGGTGTGCCAAACAGCACTTGCATCTCTCCCCATCAGGAAATGGGATTAAATGTTTTAAAAATATTTTACTACAGAGCTTGATTTTCCTTCAATTAGAGAGCAAAATAAAATCCTCCTGATTTAGGCACTTCAAATAAATTAGTGCCTTTCCCTGATCCTCTATGTATTTAGGAATGAGACAAAGGAATTAACAGGAAATGTGTGTTCTCCAGTCAGTCTCATTAGCTAGTTTTGCCACACACATCCTCACACATATGTTTTAAATGCTTTACCAAAAACAAACAAACAAACAAAAAAACCCCAATCATTACCTCAACGCACCCAAGTCTAAAATGCAGTAGAGCATCAATGCCACCTTCCTCACAGAAAATGAAAGACACAAGCACTCTGGGGCCTCATGTTCTGCAATGCCATAATTTTATAATTGCTTTGGCACATCAACCTAGTACGCCTACCGCTCAGCCACACTGAGTCTCTATTTATTCATGTAATATTGGGTCAGTGTTCAGAATAACAGCTGAGCTTGTATGTACGTACTAAAATCTAAGTTTCTGTCATATGTAATAATACAAGAAAGTGGTCATAGTTTAGAGGGACCACTTCATGCTTCTCAGTTCTGATTATGTTAGCGGAGTGTGTATTCAAACTAGCTAAGAGATGTTGGCTTGCTTGGTAGTATGTTAGATGTGGGAAATTTGTGGCTCTTCAGTTGATGTTGGACTACAACTCTGGTCATCTGTCCTAATTAGCTCCATCCAAAAATACAGAGAGTGCCAAAAGTTATTCACTTTGCAGTAAGTAATCTTCAGTCTATTGTGTCTTCAATGTATTGCATTTTGATAGTCCCAGCTCTTAGACCTACAACAATCATTCTGTGAAACTGTTATGTTGCAAGCCTGTCTACTAATTCTTCAAGGAAACCACAGATTCTCCTTAGCTACTGTCATTCCCACTTGTCAAAAGTCACACACAAACCCCAGCTACAAAACTGACATGCCATAGCGACTTCAACTTTCTGTTTTTTCGCACAAGCTAGTCAAGGGTCCTGGAGAGGCTCAGAAGCACAGTAGGCAGGAAATGTTCATCGCTTGTCCAGCATACGATATGTCTGAAAGATGAGCAATACTATTTTTGGTTATTATAGCTAGTAGTTACTAACTGAAGAATAGTAACTGAAGACCAGACTTTGAAAAAGTTATTGTTTGGACTATGACTCCTATAGTCACTCAGCTAACATGGCATCGGCCAGGCCAGTTAGTAAAGGAGTTGCAGCAACTTTTCCAAGTGCTGCTACAGACACTGTTGCCCAGCAAGAAGACGACACATGATAAAAATTAACCTTCAAGTATTTCATTTTCCTACTGCAATGTGAGAACCATTTAAGAACCAGAACCTATTTTTCAGGGCTAGAAATACTGGAAGGTCCCTGTTATACATTTTATTCTCAGACTTCTAGACAGATTCTCTTTCCCCTGTTCCCTATCATTGTCTTTCTTAATTCCTTCAGTTATTCCATACTCTGGGTATTTAGTTTTCACCAAGAGTGTGAGAACAGGCTCTGTACAGGTCACACATACACAATTAGTCCTCCTTCTGACAGGTAACTCTGAATAATATTAATAGATTTCCATGTGGATCATTTATCTATTAATCTTTTGGACAACTAATGACCAAATGCAACAAACTTCTTTAGCAAAGACACATAGTTATTTGAGCTTGTGACTCATTCCTGGTTTTAGTCAATCTGATATCCGATGGATTGTTGGGATGAATAAAGCCAAATCAAAAAACAACCTATAATCAGTTTGGGCAACAAACAGCCATCCAGATGGTGCTGTACAACAAATCCCATTAGTCCTAGCCAGTATAGCCAACAGTGAAAGTTGAAGGGAAAGTTGAAGAGTCAGACAGAATCCTATTTTAATATTAAACATTTAAGGACAGCTGATTCAGACATTATTCAGCAACTCCAAATATAAGCTGTCCGGATGACTCAGAGAGAAGGATGAATGCTAGATGTAAATATAGCTCAATGCAACTGTCCCATAAGTAATTCAGATGTGAAGAATATGAATATGGTCAAATGAAGACCTGGTCTTGGGCCTGTTGATTTGCATCACTGTAACTGAAACATTCCTGTGTCAACCTGTCAAAAACCCCTGTGACGATCTCCTTGGAAACGTATATGATGTTGCAAAATCGCACGCAATGGTACTAATTATTTCTATCCTGGCAGAACTGGGTCACGCACTTCATCTCATACTTATGTGACATCCTAAATCCACTCATGGCTGCTCCGCTTTATTCCTGGCATTCTATTTGCTACTGTAACAATCTATAGGACAAGATCTTAAAAGCAGCAGTTAGCAATAGGAATAACAGTTCCAATGACTTCACTTTGTAAGCCATTCCCACGATATTTCCTTTTCATCAGATAGTACTTGTTTTCATTGAAGGCTGACATTTTTAGGAGCAGAAAATCTTGAAAAGCATTTTGACTGCTACTAGTCCACACTACGGGAAAGCAATGATTGTGCTCTTATGCAGCAAACCAAATGTACCTACAACCTAGCATAACAGCTTGTTAGTGTCAACCATATATAAAGTCCTTATTTTCAAGGGTCTGGAATTGCATCTGTCTTGAATTATATCCAGCTGGGATCATGTTTCAATGACCAATATGGACAGATTACTGGAACTTTAAAACCTTGCCCTCTTTGTAATTGATGTTTAAACTGTTTGAAGTTTCTCATTAAGTCCATTTTACAAATTAGGTGCAGATGTATAAAGCTAAACGTACAGTACTAGGGGAAATTAGGTCACCTGAAAGCTCAATATAAAATGTCTCTGTTAACTGTTTAACTACAATGAGTACATTAAATTTTGGAAAATCGACTCGGCGTGTCCCAAATTCTTCAGAGTTTCATCACTTCCTTTTCACTGCGGAAGAGGCTTCACAATGGCTAGCCATTTTTAAATGTCATTAAAATAAAGGAATGAAAGGAAAGCCATTTAGCTGTATAATAACCAGCTGAGCTTTTCTTTCATTATAGTATAACTAGTTCGTCTAGAAATGGAAACAGGAAGAAAAAAAGGCCTCAGAAGTTTTCCCAATATAATAACAAATCATTCATATTTAGACTAGAGTAAGAAGACAAAGTCTTATCTTAACATTTGTCCAAAAAAGGCTTCCCTGGGTTCTATTATTCTGTACCAACTTTGTCTGGAGGAAGAATATCAGACTATAGCCTAGTTCATTGGATTCTGAAATAAATCTTAGAATAAGTTATCTTTGTCTCTGGTTTGGTCAGAACATGGCACAGATAAAGTGTGGGGGGAATGAAAACTTTGATTTACCCCAAGGTAGTAGGAAATAACAGGAAAAGAAGGACACCTTTTAAATGAAGGATTCACTAAAAGAAAGAACTCCAGCTATAAATTATTCAGGAACAAATAGAGAAAGAATAAAATTGTCGTCTGCCAGAATCAGCACCAGAAGAATGAAAAGCACAGATTTGCTTGATAGATAATGGAACAGCTTCCAGTGGAACAGTTTCTTAAGAGTAGAAGAAAGGGGGAGAAATCTCTAAAGTTTAACAGTGGCAACAATACATAGTATACACACAAATTTCACTCCCTGATGAAGACGCAAAGATGTCCCTGTTAGAGATTCCTAACTTTTCCACATTTCCAGTCTTGAATTACAGTGGCCCTTCTACTTTCATGAGGGTTTAGCATGCAGAACTCTCACAAAAGCAGAAAAAATGAGAATAACTCCTCCCCCTTGGCGCTTCCACTCTCACTCCCTTTCAGGGTGAGTCTTCCTTCTCTGCACCAGGACAAAAGGGAAGGGAATGAAAGGAGGAGTTCCAAAAGGGAGAAGAAAGGGCATACCTGCCCTCCTGCCACATTCCCTTGCCTTTTGCCTTGTGCCTTGGTACATGTTCTCCATGCTGGACGAAAGGAAAGATAATGGGAGGAGCACTGGAGATAGAGAAAGAAGGCACTTGTGTGCCTTCCCCCTCATTCCCTTGCCTTTTGCCCAGGTCATCCTTCTGTGAGCCTTACTTCTCCCCAGCTGGCAAAATGCAAAGGAACAGGGAGAGGCACACACACACCTCTTGAATAATCAAATTTGCGAAGATCAAACCCACAAATGTGGAGGGAGTACTGTTATAATTGTTAGGATTCTTAGAGAAAAAGAGAATAGCAGTTCGTGGCATAGATCATGGTTGTACCAAGACTGCAGAAAAACTTGTCACATCTGCCACCCATAAAATCCAACTCCCCAGTCTCAGACTTGAGTAAATATTATCTATTAAAATGTTTATAAAACTTTTCCTTTTAAAGCTTAGATGTATATAAATATAGAGAAGACACCATATTATGATTGGAAAACTTTTGAAATCTGGGAACAGCTACTGGTGAAAGTTAAAAAAGAAAAGTATAAAAACAGGGCAACAGCTGAATATTAAGAAAACAGAAATAATGACTCCAGATGATTTACGTAACAACAAACTGGATAATGAAGACATCAAAATAGTTAAAGATTATCCTGCCCAGTCATTAATCAAAATGCAGACTATACTTAAAAAATCAGAAGAATATCATGAACTGGGACGGAAGTTATGAAAGAACTAGGTAGGATACTCAAGTGCAATAGTATGTCATTAAATACTCAAGTCTGATTCATCTGTTCCATAGTGTTTCCAATTTCTCTATATGACTGTGAAGGCTTAACAGTGAAGAAAGCTGACATTTGAAACTTGGTGCCCAAGGAAATTTTACAGATATTCTGAACCACCAAAAAGGTAAATAAATGAGCCTTAGAGCAAACCAAGCCTTAAGTCTCACCAGAATGATAATCCTAAACTGAGGCTATTGTACTCTGGATGTATCATGAGATAACAGGACTCACTGAAAAAGACAGTAAGTGGAAAGCAGAAGGAAAAGAAGACTGTACTAAAAGGTGGATTGATTCCATCAAGGAAGCTACCCTACTGAATCTGCAAAATCTGAACAGGGTTGTTGATGACCAGGCTCTCAGAGGCCCCTCACTCACAGGATCACCGTAAGTCAGAGCTAACATTAAAATGTACACAGCATTTCTCTACCTACCGGAATCTTCAAAACAATATATAGCTTAAGAATACAACACAATAAACTTACAACAAAATAAATGTAAAGCAAACACACAAAAAACCTACATTAGCCAAGTGGTATTAGAATCCACCAGAGATCATCAAAGATCTGAAAAACCATGCCAGTTTTAGAGAAATCCAGTGGAGATGGAGTAAACCCAACCTTTTTCTTAAGAGACTTCCACAGTTGACACCCTTCTATAGCAAAGGCTCTGCCTCAGGGCACCATCAATGTAGCCTCTTCTTCCGGTGTGTGACACATAATACGATCTTTAAGATCTTGGATGACAGGCTGGCTCATACAATAACAGTTGTACAGTATCAGTGTATCTAACACTGCAAACTACATGAGAAATGGTCTTATCTCTGCTAATCCAGACAGCAGGCTAGGGACTAGCAGAATCAGAGTGGACAGCATCATCCCAAGAGCAACTATTACTTAGAAGGAGAGCTTGGAAAAGTGACATTCTCAGAGTTGGAGTCCAAAAGGCATTTTTTCCAGTTCTGACTAGAAGCCAATACCCTACTACCTTCCACCAGACTGGAATAATGCTTTCTTCTCTTCAGCTCCACATTAGAAAATCAGTCTAAAATCTCCAAGCACTCAGTGAAGACTGCAACAACTGTCAGATTTCTGATTTTCAAATATGCAGACCTATCCCGATTCACAAAGACACATTCTTCCAAAAGAACTACACTTGAAAGTATGCTTGCTCAAATTCTGAAAAACTTAGCTGATGCTTTCAAACAGTAACCTAAATGCAATTGCCGGTTCCATATGGAGCAGACCCAATAGATCAACAGGATTTATGTAAGTGTTTACTTACCATTCAGCAAGTGATTGAACTGTTCTGCTCTAGTTGGGACTAGCAATTGGACAGACACCATTCTTTTAAACACTATGACTAATATTTACATTTGTGTAGTCCCAATAAAGTGGCAAACAACCATGGACAG
Source organism: Iguana delicatissima (assembly GCA_948472985.1). Classification (NCBI taxonomy): domain Eukaryota; kingdom Metazoa; phylum Chordata; class Lepidosauria; order Squamata; family Iguanidae; genus Iguana; species Iguana delicatissima. The sequence continues at coordinate 417,327 of CAOKZL010001800.1, forward strand.
AATACAATTTCACTTTCACCACTTCCTGTTAATAACAAGAGCTACAATAATAAATTTGATACTACAGCCATTTTTGCACAACGCAACTATAGCACAACAGTAACAGGTTGCTTCTGGTCCAGGAGCCATACTACCACATGTCATCGTTGCTATCCAGCTGCTGTCCTGCCCCCGAGTATCACCAAACCTCCATATTCTATTTCCAGAAAAAAATGTGTTAAGAGCCCCCTTTAACACTTCAATCCTGTCAGCCATCTTAATGCAGTAGCATTATAGCACTCGATAGCACTTCCTGTTGTCACGGATCCAGGAGTGGGTGAGGTGTCGGCATGCCCAGCTTGTCCTTCCCTCAGCAACTCCCATGGCATGGTAACTTTCTATCACCTTTCCATGTTTATTTTTAAATTTCTCCTTTGAGTTAAAACTTGTGATTTTTTTAAATACATTTTTAAGCATTATAGCGCAAAAGTACAATAGTGTTCTGGCATGTCATTGCTGTTTCAACACTGTTGTGTTAGTACAGCTTCCAAAAACAAAAAACCCTACCCAATCAGGGGCTGTGGGGCAGAGTGAAGGCGAGGAAAGGCAGTGGCCAAGGATGCAGTAATGCAGAAGGAACACCGGTGGCAATACTGCTACCAACCTGCTTAAGGTAGAAGAGTGCGAAACAGAGCATTTCTAGCCTGACAGCATTGCATGAATGGAGATGTTGGGATCGTAACAATACGACGTGCTAACAGCATCTAGTGCAGAAATGGCCAACGTTAATCAAAATAAAACTACTGAACAACACATTCTAAAATTAAGTAAGATCATTCTGGGCCCAAATTCTCAGAGTACTCCAGAAGCATGATAATTTCATCGTTAGGAATGATTCCTAGCAAATGATTTTTTAAAAAAAAAATTCAAAAAATTCAAATGAAATAAATGCAGATAGAGGATGGAAGATGCCTCTGCTTCATACAGTATTTCAAAACATGGAGAACTGCCAATGTTCTTCTAACTATCATTGGATATTCATGTTTTAGTTATTTGTTCAAGAACTGTATTTTCTACAAGATTACAAGACAAGAAGAAACTTTTTTTCCTGATTAACAAAGAAAGCATGTGAGGATATACTTTAGACTTCACTGCATTAGCACCCTCCAGTGTCCAAGTTATGAAAACACAACCTTGGTATCTTACTTCCAGATAAGCAGCTATTGTGGCTTCCCTTACCAATCATTTATTTATAAGGTAACTATTTCTTTATGAATTCATTATTTTTATTTTTATATCTGACTTCTTCTCTAAATCAGACACCAGGTGGCTTACAACAAGACCAAAGCAGAGCTAAAAGATGACAATAAAACAGCTGAAACAACAACTAAATAAGCTATCCTGTTAAAACGTTACAAATTAAACAATATAGAAGCATTAAAAAGCAACAGTAAAAATAAAAGTACAGTCAGCCTCCCTTATCCACAGATTCTATATCCACACATTCAACCTATCACTGCTTGAAAAATACTTTTTTTAAAATCCAAAAAGCAACCTTTGATTTTGCCACTTTATATAAGGGAAGTCATTTTGGTACACCACTGTACATAACAGGACTTGAGCATCCATGAATTTTCGTTATCAATAGGGAGTCCTGGAACCAAACCCTAGCGGATATCGAAGGCCCACTATACAACATACAAACTCCATTACAAGACCTGTCAGCATAACCATCTAATCACCAAACGTCTGTTTAAATAAAAAGGGGTTTATCTGGGGGGGGGCGGGGGCGGAGAAGAAGAACAGGATCAGGCAACTTAGGGAATTCCACAGCCTGGAAGGCTGTCCATCATGGCTTCACCAGTTGGGCCTGTGACAATAGTAGGACTGAGAGAAATCTTTCCCTGAAGACTGTAAGACTCAGGCAGGCTTATATAGGAAGACACAGACTGTCAGAAGGTCTAAGCCATACAGTGCTTCATTAGCCATAACCAGCACCAGAAATGAACCACTATCCAGTAAAGTTCTTTCAACAAGGTGTAACCAGCCCTGCTCAACGCCCTGGTCACAGCATTTTGGACCTACTGAAGTTTCCAAAGTCAGCCCACATAAAGTGTGTTACAATAAAATAAGATGTAACCAAGGCAGGTGCCAGCGTAGCCAGGCCTTTCATCTCCAAGAATGGACACAGCTTTAACTGCACACATTTCTGACCACTGCTAAATCCAGGCATCCGTGCTCAGGGCTGAGTTCAGGAGGACAACCAAGGTGAGATTTCCGGGGAGTACAACCCTATTCAGCACAGATTAAATCCCTATCCCCTGATCCGCCTTTCAACTGACCAGCTGCACATCTCTCCTGCTTCCTTATCCAATCTATTACTGACAACAGGCACCACTTTAGCATAAAAACAGCTTCTTTGGAATTAGATGAAAAGGAAAGAAAAGAGATGGGTATATCATCAGTATATTGCTGGCATCAGTATATATCATAAGTATATTGCTGGCATCAGTCCCCAAAACTCCAGAGGACATGTCCAAGCAGTGTCCAGTCTCCTTCATGGGCAAGAAAGGACACAGTCACAACACACATACAGTGGCTCTCTCCTTTGTAAAGATCTTGTCCATATCATCAGACTATGGAAATCAAACACTTTATCCTGGTGCCTTCTTATCATAAGCAACTTGTTGGTGATCTTAGAAACAAAATACAAATTTCAGGGATATGTAGCTTGAGGGGAGTTTCTGTAGTCACGCATAAATAGGTTTGTGGCCCAGATCACTGTACTACATTTCTCGTTACGACCCAGCTGTGAGAGGGATGATGGGGATTGTTGTCCAATGGCATCTGAATGGCAATATATTCCCAATCTTTGGAGAAACAAGAGAGGTGGGGAACCTACAGCCTTCCAGATATTGTTAAGCTACTACTTCCATCATATTTCCACTTCCTGATCAGAAGTTAATTAAAACATTAAACATTAAACATTAAAACATTAATTAAAACTCACAGATTACTGTAACAGGAGCTAAAAAATAAAATACTAAATGTGGTCCTTTCCTCCTAACAGAGCATTTCTTTTCCCTTCAATTTCAGGTCATTTTTACATAACATCTATTTCTGTCTTTTTGACAATGCAAAGATGTTTAAACATATGGTCCAAACCTAAGTATGCCTGCTTGGAAGGAAGGCCCACCAACTCCAACAGCTTACTGTTCCACAGGTGTACACATTGCACACAGGAATGAAATATCAATTAATCCAACAGAAGGGTTGACAACCAACCAATTAAAGCTGCTATCCTCCTATCACACTCTGGTAATGTTCCATATGAAGTATGGCAATGTACATGGCCCCTGGTCTGATCCAACTACAGAATGTAGCAGTTAAATTACTACTTTTAACAGAGCAGATTTGGTGTTAAGACAATAATGCTGGGAAAACTTGAGGAAAGCAATAGGCAAACAGGAGTGACTTAATAAAGGAAGCCATAGTCCTCAGTTTGCAAGATCTGAACAGGGGTGTTAATAACAGGATCAGTTGGCCATAACTTGAAGCCAGCTTGACAGCTTATCACAATAACACAAGGCATAAAGAATGTTTATTTGGAAATGTCTTTGCTAGCTCCTGGTACACTCCTTTGCAGGCCCAGTTCAAGCTGTTGGTTTTAATTTGCAGAATCTAAATGCCTTGAAGGCTAAAATAGCAAGAGTTTTTCCCCCACCTGGTAGCAAAAACCTTATCAGAGGCAAATTCTGAAGGTCCTTGAACCATCTCAGATATTTTTTTTCCTATCGTATTCTCCCTTTCCATCTTCCTCTGTAAGAAAGTTTATCTGGAACAGTCTCTGAATAATTTTTGGTATCCCATTGAGAAACTTTTAAAAATCACTTTTATGGTCAATCAGCAATTGTTGGATTTTTCTGTTTGTTTGTTTTTTAATTAAATATTTTCCTTCTCAGTCCTCACCTCCTTCCTGCATAATGTATTAATGTTTACTACTACTGTTGTGGTCGGTGTGTGCCTTGGAGTCATTTCCAAATTATGGTGCCCCAAAGGTGAACATATCACGGTTGTTGCTGCTGTTGTTTTCTGGGGCTGAGAGTGTGCGATGCACCCAAGGTCACCCAGTGGGTCTCCAGGGCTGAACCCTGCTGTCCAAGCAGGACACCGCGCCCGCTCTCTCATTACTACTATGCCGCGTGAAACTTCTATAAATCTTCAGGGGACAACATACACGTAAACGAATAAACGACAGGCCTTTTCCGCACGAGACTGTTATAGCGCTATTATTCCACTTTCAACCTCCTATGGAATCCTGGGGTTTGCTTTAGGGAAGGGCCTGAAAGTGGAATAATAGCACTGTAACAGTCTAGTGCCGAGACGGCCTTATTTGCCAGTTTGCAACGAATTCCACCAACTGGCTAGAAGTTACTTCCAGCAGGTGGAGCTTAGGGTCAAGCCGCTCCGAACTCACTCGAATTCACAGTGGAAACAGCCCACTGATCTGCGCAGCTAACTTCCAACCCGTTGCCCCGAATGCAAACTCTGCAAACTTGCGAGCGGGGCCAAAGGCCGCTTCCCTTCAGCAAACGCCGTCCTGCGGCTGCCGCGGACTTGTACGCGCAGCAGAGACGTGGGTGCCGCTTAGCCTGGGTGGTTCTGGGGAAAGGGGCAGGGGAAACGTGGGGGGAGGCGGGCAGGAACGGGCGCCGCGGGGACGCCTTCGGTCGCCCCCACTCACACTCTCCGCCTGCTCAGGCTCCAACCGGCCACCAGGAGACGCCCTTGCCCCCACGCCGCCGCCGCCATCGCCGCCGCCATCGCCAGCCGCGCCGCCATCGTCACCTCCGCCCGTGCGTTTGGTCCCTCCCCCGCCCACCAGCCAGCCTCCCATTGGTCGAGAAGTTCAGCCGAGGAAAGCCACGGCCGTCGCCTTTCGCAGGTAGGCGGGCAGGCAGGCGCGGGGAATAAGGCCCCGCCCCCGCGAAGGGGCGAGGCTGGTGGCCGGAGGGCAGTCCCCAGGGCCGCTTCCGCACTAGCTTGTTTGTAGCGCTTTTATTCCGCTTCCAACATCCTATGGAATCCTGGGGTTTGCGGTTTCGGGAGGGGCCGGCGTATGGATTGTGTAAATTGTTTTCTGAAAATCATCTTGTTTCAGTATATTGGATATTTAAAAATGATTTATTAAACTACAGATAAGGGACGTCGTTTTTGGTTACAAGTGCACCTCGATTCGGTAGTGTTTTTAATAAGCTGTAAGCCACCTTGAGTCCCATTACAGTACTGCGGAAAAGGAAGGCTACATATGGTTAAAGGGAAAAATAATACAGTCTGGTGCTGAACTCAAACTGAGTTTTTTCCTTTGTAAAGACAGAGAGTTAAAACAGAAGAAACTATCGCCAGGAACGTTATGTTTCATGAGCTTTGTCTTCAGAGTGTGAAACAGACACACAAAGCAATCATTTTCAGAAAAAGAGCTGGTTAAAAATGGAAGGTGATCAGGGTTCACAGAGTATTAACCTTGCTACATGAAACTTGGCATAATCTCTTGTTTTCTAAGCTATCTCTATCAGCGGTTTTTGATTTCTGCGATCTTCCCGTTTCTCTTTTACCGTCATAGAATTAAGTAGTGAAAGTTTGCTCGGTTTGAAATAGGCTGATGTACAGTTTGATATGTCGTGCTCTTTCTTGATGTAATCTGTGGCCGGTCGCAGACCCACGTCTTTCACACAGTGCAAAAGAACCTGAAGCAGAAGAGAAACAAGAGGCAGAATCCCTGACTGCGTCTCTGCGCCACGTACCAGAAGATCTCATGTATGCCGCAATGTGTCCATGCTCTTTCCCGGTGCCAAGTGCAGAGTGTGGTTAGAAGTTCTGGAGGAGTGAAGGACAGATAACAAAACATTTTATTCATAATTCTAAAGTAAAATAGTTAACAATTTTTAAAGACGAAAGTCCTTCGAGAGAAACGGGGGAAATCCTTTTTTTCATGCAGTTTGCTCCCCAGGTCTGCAGCTCTCTATGTTGCCCTTGTCCTCACTCCCTTGCAAAAAGGTGGTTTTCTCACCAAGACCACCATCAAAAACCTGTTGTAAGCATTGTTAGTGTGCATGTCTTAATGTTGCCTTGAGCTACACTGGAGTGTAGTCATTCTGTATAAGTAAGGCACACTGAAACCTGTAGTGATTGAAATGGTGGAGTGACTCAGCTGTTGAACTAAGACCCTGGATTCAATTCCCTGCTCAGCCATGGAAACCCACTGGCTGACCTTGGATGAGTCACACACTCTCAGCCCTAGAAAACCCATGATAGGTTTGCCTTAGGGTCGCCATAAGTTGGAAGAAACTTGAAGGAACACAACAACCACCAAAGGATATATATAAGCTTAAAGCAAAAGCAAAATAATATGCAATGATAAAAAAGTTTTAAAAAACTGTTTTTTAAAAGGGATTTTGATTCTAATCATAAACATTATTAAGTCAAAAAGATCTAATGCACAGTTACCTGAGAGTAAACTCCATGAATATGCAGTCCTCTTTCCATATTTTGCAGGTTTGACCTTCACGGATTTCATTATTCACAAGGCATATGCGTGCCTTCTCCTCCCATTCCCTTGTGTTTTACCAGAGAAGAAGAAAAAATGCAAGCAGCCAGGCAAAAGGCAAGGAAACCGTTGCAGGGAGGCTTGTGCGTGCCTTCCTTCTCGCCTCTGGAGCTCCCCCCTCCTATTCCCTTGCCTCTGGCCCCAGTGCTGAGAACTTGCACTGAAGCAAAAGTCAAGGGACTGGAGGGGAAAGCTCTTGCAAGCCTTCATTCTCCCTTCTGGAGCTCCCCCTCCCATTCCCTTGCCTCTGGCCCCAGTGCATGAAATGCAAGGGAAGGGGGGGATCACGAGGGGGAGTTATTTGCATTTTTTCTACTTTCACAGGGGTTCTGCACTCCAACCCCTCACGAAAGTGGAGGGACCACTGTAGTAAGTTTATGCCTGACAATGCACAAGACCAGTTCTCTACAGAAACTGTATGAAATTAAGATACTTGTAGAGCAGAGTTATTTAACCAGAAGTAAATCCCTCTAGGGTCAATGGGACCTTCTACCACTAGGCCTTTACATAGTCCACTGTAGAAGGCTGCTTTGCTGTTTGCTGTTGTGCCTTCACATTGTTTCCAGCTTATGGCAACCCTAAGGTGAACCTATCACAAGGTTTATAGACAAGATTTGTTCAGAGAGGCTTTGCCTTTGCTTTCCTCTGAGGCTGAGAGAGTGTGAGTGGCCCACAGTCATCCAGTGGCTTTGCATGGCTGAGCAGAGATTCAGATCTTGGTCTCCAGCGTGGTAATCCAATGCTCAGACCACTGCACCCCACTCAAAACTAATATAGTGTGTTTGTATCCAAAAATTCAAGATCAATGCAACCCTATCACAGAAACTCTTGAATTACTGAAACAAAACAATGAACACATGGAATTTAGGCTCCTCTGAAAAGATTCCTGGCCAATACTTCATGGCTGCCTTGATCTCTTACAAACCTGAACATTTTGACCCAGAAATAATTGCCATTAACTTTAATATAAATAAATGTTCATAAGTTCACAGCCTTAATGTTATATATTATGTGCAGTAGCAACTCCATTGGCAATTGAAATGAATCCCCTTTTAGCCTTTTATTTGTAAAAATCATGGTGAGTTGAGAAGGAAATAAAACTTGTTTTCCTCTGCTATTAAGAGGAGATTGTTAGTAAGTGAAGTGTGGGGAGAAGAATCAAAATAATTTTATACTCCATTTTCAAATGAATATAACATATCACCATTGCAAATTGGTGCAGTTATTCTTGCAAAAACAATAGAAGAATGTCAGAAGCTAAGGAGGAGATTAATGAGAAATTACTAATGACTCGTGAAGAGAAAGATTAATACAAATCACAACATTGGGGTTTGAACCTAATAGAAAATGACCTCCTCTTCTGCCTCAGGACAGCTTAAGACAACTTCACATTAGCATTTCCCTGAGCTTTATTCATTTTGATTCATAAGAGAGAAATGAGCATCTTGGCAGTCAAAAAATGATGTACACCTGACTATCTGAATGTATGTGGATATTTTCTTTGGCATATTTTTGAAAAACAGGAAAACAGCAACTGTCAAAGTCAATCTTGAAAATACGCTTTAGATATTTAGGTGAAAAGTCACTTTCAGTGGCCAAGAAATAGAAGGACATTTCTAGTGGTGTGTGTGTGTGTATATATGGGGGTGGGTAATGTTCCTACCCTGTAGGCTTTGTTTTGTACATTCCAATTAGTCATCAACGGCCCCAGTGCTACCTCAAAACAGAAATTCTGGAGGCACTGGAAATAACTGAGTGAGCTGTACTGGTTTATTCCCTTTAATACGTTGGTCTTTCTTTGTTCCTCTTTTTTCAGAGCTTCTTAAATCAGCACTGATTAAAAAATGAGGTCATGAATGAATAACATTCTGCTTGTTTTCTACAAAAGGGGCAGCCCATTTTCTAGGGGACTGTCAGATAAATTGTGTGGAACAACTGGTGTTCTGTTTATTCTGCATATGTCTGTCAATTCAAGGAGCAGGGAAACACCCTAGCCCCTCTTTTGTCCTGCAAACTGAAGCTCTTCGTATTATGGAGATAAAATCATTAGCTGCTGAAGTCTGCAGATGAATCTGCTGTTAAAGGCATATGGACAGGAACACTAAAGGACCCGGGCTACAGGCCCTCAGCATTCATTTTTGTAACAATTAATTTCATGTGTTTATTCATACACACATGTAATTTTAGAATTACTATAATTAAATTTCAAAAACAAGTAAACAGTGTCAGCTGCGACAATGACATCTGGCAGACATAAATCATACATCTAAAATCTGCTTATTGTAGCACTCACAGAGATAGTCATTCTCTGTTCAGTGGATGTATAGCACCTTAGAAAAGTATTCAGCTCCTCTCTGACTTTTTCACATTTTTTTGTGTTACAAGTCTGGAGCTGAAATGGATTTAACTGGCATTATTACCATCTGATGTACACATGATACCCACCATTATGATGGTGTAAAATATTTTTATTGTGACAAGAAAGTGAAGTGAACAAAAACAAATTGGTACTTGGTGGCGTAAGTACCCACCCCCTTTGCTGTGACACTTCTAAACAAGCTTTGGTGTAGTCCAATGTATCCAGAAGCCACATAAATACATGAAGTGAATCCACATGTCTGCAATTTCAGTGCTACCTGATTTTAGATTACATGTAGTTCTTTCTGGAAGGCCTCAGAGTTTGAGGAAAAACAGGTCTATATAAAGAGCATCATGAAGATCAAGGAGCTATCTAAACAGCTCCTGGATAAGGTTGTGCAGAAGCACTGATCAAAAAATTTTTTAAATACAAACATCCCTCTGAGCACTGTTTAATCCATTATTACAAAACGGAAATAACATAGACTGTCTAGAGAAGACCATCCATAAAAACTCAATGACTAGGCAAAGAGGGCATTAGTTAGAGAAGCAAACCAAGAGGCCAGTGGTAACGGAGAAATGCACAGCTGAGAAACTCCATGGCTCAACTATCACACAGAAAATCTACAAACCTAGTGAAGAAGAAAGTCATTGCTGAAATAAATACGTTTCAAAATGTGCTTGGAGGCTGCAGAATGGGATGTGGAAGACATAGGCAAAGCTGTGGGTATGGATTCCTAGTCTAATGAGACCAAAACTACAAACAAGGTACATAACATGGATGGTAATATAGAGACAAGACCCTGCCACAAACCCAAATGTCAACTCTTGTCCTCGCATCTACTCTGGAAGCAGCATTACAACTGCTAAGAATTTCAACTACAACCTCAGAGGTCCATTTAGTTGCTTATTTCCCAATGTAATACACAACATCCTATGTCAGCAGTGCTGCTTTGCACTTTAGATCAGACAAACAGGACAGTATTTATGCAAGAAGATAAATGGGCACAAATCTAACATCAGAAATATATATTAAAAAGTTGCAGAATATTTATATCTTCCTGGACACATTGTATAGGACTTACAAGTAGTACTTCTTGAACAAAATATTTCAAAGGAAAATTGGAAAGAGAAGCAGCCAAACTGAGATGTATTCACAAACTACAATCCATTAGCAGAGCTATGAACAGAAATGATGCTTTCAGGTACTACACACACACATATACACACTCACAGAGTCCTCACAACTGCAGAAATAACAAACCTAAGCTTAGAGCAGATTTTGACTGGCCATGGAACCATCTTTTGGTAAGCAGATTTATTGGTTTTGGGGGTCAGTACTAAAAGATGACTACCAGCTGTTTTAAAGATCTGTATCATTTCACATGGTTCTTTGAAGATTTGTGGCCAGGATCACAATTTGCATCTTTCTGTTTCCTGTTACATTCTATCCCACTCTCACAAATGCATAACTATGCGTACACTGAAGAAATGGAAAGAAATATGCAAAAGCCAATGCTAATACAGAAACCTAATGGAAAATCAGTGGCAGACTTGACAGTTGCTGTTAATCGATTTGATCTGATAAAGCTGGAGCAATTTTGCCAAGAAAAAATGGGCAAAAATTCTCTTATCCAGATGCACAAAGAAGACTCTAGTAGCTGCATCTGTTGTTAAAGGCAGTTCTACCAAGTATTTATTCAAGAGGTAAATATTTATGCAACCAACAATGCCACTTTTTGTTTTACTTAATTTTTATGACACAATAAAAAAATCATTTGTACCTTCACAGTATTTTGTGAACATCAAGTGGGGAAAATGACAATTAAATTCCAGGCTGTAATGCAACAAAATGTGGAAAAGTCAAATGGGAGTGAATACTTCAGAAAGTGATTGTAACACACAATCCCATGTACAAGAAGCTAGAAGTAAACCTGGTAAAGTAGAATTTATGCTATTATACTGTTCATGTGCCTGAGAGAAGCTATTCCCATTACTCTTTTTAAATGTTTAAATAATACTACCTTTCTGTTTTGTGCTAGTGTTGGTTTTCAGTGCTTCCAACTATTTCCATTGCCATCTTTTGAGCATGTTCCCATATGAAGGCTGATGCTGGTATGATTTTCTCATGTTTGACAATGTACTGGGCAGACTGGGAAGGCTGTAAATAAATACGCTGCTGCCAAGTAAATATACATATAACTTTTCTGCAAAATTTCTAGTGTTTTCTTTTGTTGTACAGATAAGAACTGAATAGGTAAAAAAAGATGGGGATTCAGAGAACAGAAAATATTTTCTGGGAGCCAGAGGAAGTCAGGATAGCAGAATTAAAGACTCTGGCCATGAAGGAGGCTATGGCTTTGTGTTAAATGCAGACTCAAAACCAAACAAAAAATATGAATCATTCAACCAGAAGTCTGTACTGCGTGGCAGCTTCTAAAGCTGTTAAAAGAGATGGACAAAGTCATGTCAAGTCATCAGCCATGGAAAGGGTTGCTCCTTTTTTTATTTAGCAACTATTCAAAGTCTCAAATGTGTGCAGTTGCAAGGAGAAAAATCATAATCCATTATTTTTATTTGTATCTCATCTGGACTCAATTAGCTGATGGTCTATCCAGGCATTCACTAGAATGAGATCTGCTCAGCTTCAGTAAGATGGAAAGAGAAGGCATCATGCGCCTTCAGCTCATTCTCCGGAATTTGCACAGTGATTATGGCTATGGCAAGTCCAAGAGTGGACTGCTGAGTTTCTGTTCCCGAAATGAATAGATCAGAAGCCAGGCCTAGAAGAAAAGATGAAAAATTCGTCTACGCTGCGCTAAGCTTCTCAGAGAAAGCATTGCTAGCATAAAGATTTAACAATGCTTGACATATCACAAATTAGAAGTTGCGATATTGCAACTACCAAAAGTTGTTATAATGTTACAGTTGGAGGAATGAGAGATTGGACTTACCACGAAGATTCTTCCTGGGATGGCAGGAAGACAATCCACCACATTATTTTCAGTTGTGACAGTTAGGACCCTTTCCCTTCCCTGACAATTTGATTATCTAGCCCTAACTAATCTAAGACCATCTTATTCACCTACAATTTGACCACCTAATTTGTACGTTTTTGTTTTGTTTGGGGATGGGTGGGTATGGATTGCTTTCCCACCATCTCAGAATGAATCTTCATGGTAAATCCAATCTCTCGTTGGGATGGCATAGAGGAACAATTCACCACGATGAGATTACGGTTTCCTTTAAACACGGACTGTAGCAGAGTCCTGCAAAAAACTGCCTGATAGCCCTGATCATCCAGCAGCATCACATATGTCTTATAAAGAAGTTGTAACAGCATAAGCTGCACTAGTAGCCATCAACCTTGTTGAATGTGGCTTTTAGGCCTTGGCCTATTTTCCTTGTCATAACATTGAAATCTATATGCCTTAATCTATCTACCAATTATTTGATGCTCTCTGGCCCAAAGTTCTAGGAATGCATGAGACAAATAAAGCTTCTGTGCATCTCAACTGTGCCGTTCTTTTTATATGAAATTTGACAGATCTCCTGACATCAAGAGTAGGCCATCTCTCTTCCACTGGGTGTCGTGGCTGAGGATAAACATTTGGTAGATAAAAAACATGATGTGTCCCTTATATAAAACTGTCATGCCCTGCTTCCAGAACATGGACTCTGACTCAGAGTCTGAAATGGGAGACGTGCCAGAAGCTGAGAAGGGGGCATACCAAGACCTGCCGTACAGGAAGTGGTTACAGCACCACAAACAGAACAGGGGGCAGTGGCAGCTCCAGCAGAGAGTCCTGCCTCTTCAAAGATAGAGGAACACTTACCTGTACCCAGCTTTGCAGAGCACAGGCAGCAAAGAGAGACCCAGCATCGCTCTCTCAGAATTTATAACTGGCAACAATTAATCAAGCCACAGCTGGGTTAGGCTTCAGACCTATATAGCTGACGCCCTTCCCCTCCAGGAGTTGTCAGAGCTCATCTGACCTTCAACCCTGCTGGATACCTTGATGAATATTCTGACTGACCTTGGACACTCCCCTGCCTTGGAACTCTATTTGGACTTTATTTATGACTCTGTGCTTACTGCCTGGGAGTAAATAACGAGCTGGGAGTTGTTCAGTTTGTTTTGTTTTATCAGCTGTGCTGGGACTAAGATAGGAAAAAAACACCTTTTGGCAGAAATAGTGGATCTAATATAAATGTTAATCTATCCTGTTCAAAAATGGGATTCACTGATAATGCAGTCAGCTCCAACACTCACCTTGCTGATGTTATTGTGACCAAAAAGTCTGTTTTAAATGATAGCATTCCCAAGGAAGCCTCCCTTAGTGGTTCAAATGGAAGACATGTTAACCTGTTCAAAACCAGGTTTAGTTCCCAGTTAAGAAACCTGTGTCCTGTTGGACAGGTCATAATAGTTGCACCCTTGAGGAATTGTTTTATGTGTGGGTGAGGTGATAAAGGAACATCCTCAAACTTCAGCGCCACTGCCAATGCTAAAACTTGGTGTTTCAAAGTATTAGGCCTAAATCCTTTGTGGAGACCATTTTGCAGAAAGTGCAAAATGTGTTTGACTTCTATGCCCCCCACCTGTAACTCCTTTGAAGTGCACCACCTCTCAAATGCTCTCCGTGTCATTGTCTCTATGTATTGAATTTATTATCTTCTAGAAGCTAGAATAGTTTAAAAAATCTTCTTAGAATATCCACAGAATTCTAACACCAACTTTTCAAAACCCAAGCTGTCAAACTTAAACCAGTCTGCAACTGGATGATATATAGGTCGTTGATTCATGTGGACAATCTCCATGGTGAGCTTACTGGCATCTGCAGTACCAAGGGAAACCAAGGCTTGAGCCAACATGGTGCTATCAAGACTGCTTCCATCCTCTCTTGTATCCCGAGAAGCACTCTGTAAAATTTGCACTGGAGGGAAGGCCTAAAAACATTCCTTTTGCCAGGATACTGACAGAGCATCAGTTGCTTCCCACCTATCAAAATGAATCTTCTTAGCCTGGCATTTTTGGCTGAGGCAAATATGTCTGTTCAAAAAGGACCTAATTATTTGTTCAAACGCTGAAACACTGCATATTTTGGTGCCCATTCCTCTAGATACAAGCTGTTCCAGCTCAGGTAGTCTTCTCTGATGTTCAGTTTCCCTTTCAAGTAAACTGCTATTATGGACTTCAGATTCTTTTCCACTCAATGAAACAATTTGTCCAACTCCTTTATTAGCGATTTTGAATGAAAGCTGTCTTGACTTAAAATGTACGTTTTGATAGTCATATTGCCTGCCATATATGAACATGACGTCCCTGCACAACTGTTACAAATCTGAGGAGTGTCAGGAGCACCACCTTCCATTCTAGAAAGTTAATATTGTGTTTTTTTGTCTGACACAGTCTACATTCCTTGAGCTGCTAATCAAAGACATTGAAGCCAGTTCGGCTCAGATCTGTTGTCACTGTCACATGATGTGGAATCATCAGAGGCACTCCTCTCTCTCTAAGCTGAAGTCCTTATATTGTTTTTTAATTGAAGTGATAAAGCAATTGCATAGTGTTTTTTCCTCCCTATGACCTGCTGATAAGGAACTAGAAGCCTACAAAGGCCTCTGAAACGATACCTTCCCCATGCTACCACCTGAATGGTTGACACTAGCAAACCCATCTCCTTGCTAGCACCATTATATCGCGGACCTCAAAGATGTCAACATCTCTACACTTTGCTTCACTTTGACTCTCCTTTCCTCTGAAAGGGCAACATAAACAAATCTGGTGTCTATCTGAGCCCCCAGATGTAATATGGGTTTCTGGTTCTAACTGGTTTTTCTTGTAATCAGAAATGCAAAATATTCCAGTCTGAATGTTCAGCTGTAAATCTCTTAGAATCTTTTCCTTTGAGCATGCCTTCACTAAGCTGTTGTTGAAGTATGGACAAAGATGTGTCCCTTTCTGCCTCAAAAATGCCACCAAGGGTATCAGAACCTTCGTAAACACCCTTGGAGCAGAGGATAATCTGAAGGGAAGAGCTTGGAACTGGTATTACTTTTCCTGACATTAGAAACCTGAAATACTTCCTGTCTGAATTTGCTGTTGGGACATGAAGATACATGACCATCCAGTCTCCCATGCTCACGCTCTCTTTTATTGTCTGCAGCATCTCCAACTTGAGCCTCAAATACTTTATGAACCCATCTGAGATCCAGGACAGAATGGTAAGTCCATAGCTTTTGGGGCACAGTAAAGAGATAGTAAACCCTAGTGAATCATTGTTCCACTGGAAGCTCTTCTGTCACTTCTATTTCCAATCAATTATCTATCTCTTCCAGTACTAGCTTCTGTTTTTTACATTATTTCCTGCTGGTGAGAAAACACAGCTGCGTTCTGGCCTCTTGTTAATAATATTTTGTAACCTTGTGTTAACTAATGATTTACCCACTGAGACCACAAAACCTTGAAAAACAGAAGATTTCCTCCCACTGGTGCCTTCCCATTGTCAGTGTTGTGATCTGCCCATCTTTTGGGTGGATCCTCCAACTCTTCCTTGACCATATCAAATAGACATGATGTGCCAGACTGAGTTCTTAGTGTATATCACTGCTGTCGTTGAAACCTAAAGTCTGATTGCCTACCATTTCCTTCATCACCTTGAAAGGAACAATATTCTCTTCTAGAAGGCCTTCTAACTTCCTCTCTCTTTTGTAAGGTCAGCATTACTTGCGTCTTCTACTTGCCACCAAAACTTTCCCCAGAGCCTGTTCAACAAATCAGTCCTGAATGGTGCATAAACTAAGTTGTTCCTTGATTTCTGGTCCACCTCCCTGACATAACCACAAGTATCTCCTTGCTGCTACTACTGCATTTATACTAGCTGCAAAGACATAGAGTCATGATCAGCAACTCCTTTGAACTTCCTTACATTATATTCCTAATGCCTTGCCTAAAAAATGTGATTCTAGCTCCTCATTGTCTGCAATCTCTTGTATTATAATAGTATTTCCCAAGCAAACATCAAGGTGGCCACTGACACTGTTATTACTAAGGCCAAAGCCTCATGTATCTTTTTTCAGGATGAATCAACTCTCATCTACCTCCTTTAGTGTAGTGCCACTTTCCAAGGATCAAACACCCCATGGCCCAACAGGACCTTTAAGAACTCTTATTCCTTTTCCCCTCAAATGAATAAAGTCTATTTGTAGAACCTTACAGCTGTGTAGCATTCAGGGCAATTCCCCATTCAACTTGAATTAACTTGGTAAATATCCCAGGCATTGTCTTTACCACTCCTTGGGGCACTTGCTTCCTAAATACTGGTGCTACTCTGCTTTCCTTATCATTTCCTTCCTTAGACTGTGAAGTTCTATCTGGATTATTGAAGGCCAATGTTCACAACACTCTCTTTAGCAAACCCTTCAAGGATTTGCTCTGGAATAATCTACTGTCATCTAAATCCTTTTTATTCTTTTCTGAGCAGTCATAGCTCTCAGCAGCAATCTCCAACATCTGACATCTCATCCTACCAAACATCCTCTGCTAAATCTAAATCTGACACTCCTACAGGTTTAGCCTCTCTCATACACTTCCTTGGCCCATCCACATTTAAGTAATCTTTGGCATCTGCGTTTATAGACAGCTTCCTTTTCCTACTTAGCACGTTCTCCTGTTTACACCTTCACTTCTTTCTCTGGATTCTGTCCTTTTTCTCTCTCTGTAGCTGGTTGTTGTGCTAACTGAATTTCATTGTCCTTCCCAGTTAGCATACTTAATACTGTTTACAGATTGTATTTAAATTCACTGCATTGTAATTAATTTGGTTATTCACTGGATTATAATTAATTGGATTAAAATTTCCTAGTTCATCAAATTGATTATTTCTAGATAAAATAATCAAACTGAATTCATTCACTATAGCCTCCTTAATGTGAATCATTAGCATCTGAAATAATTTTAATTCATATTAGTATTAGCATGTTTAAACTCATTTCTGGTACCCTTGGCTCCATATTATTTCAAACATTTACACTGATAATGCTCATTTGGTCACTGTTGTTTTTGGGCATCTGTCTTTGTTGTTATATTAGGCACATCTTTAAACATAATTTTAAATAATCACGAATTCTGGCAGGATACATTTTAAAGGAGAATAAATACTGCCCCTCTCCTGCTGCTGTGCCTTCTCTGCATCTCCCACTAGGTCTAACTATAGTGATGCTGGAGACACTGAACATGTCCACACTAAGTTCCTACATTCTAACGCAGCCCCTCTCATCACCTTACAATCCTGAAAATCAAAATAGAACTCTGAAGTGACCCTTGGAGCTTTCACATCTACCACAGCATTTTTCTCCATTTTTTAGAGCCAGCTGTAAGACCCAATTTAACCATAGGATCTCCTTTTACCTTCTTTTTAACCTGTTGTATTAAAGTCAGTGACTTACTGCCAAACAAAGCCTTTATTTCTTCAGTATCACTCTTGCTGGAGGTCTGGAAAACTGTCTTTAATTCCTTCTTACCTCTTCTGAGCATTGTGGGTTGGCAGTCATCTGAATGGGTGCTCTTTCCTCCTTGGAGATTTGTTCATTGGCAGTATTTGAGTGGGTATGTTTTTAATTTTCTCCTTCTCCTCCTCAGCCATCTGAGGGCAAGTTTTTAATTTTCTCTTTCTGCTCTTCCTTGGAGACTCATGGTGGCCATCTGAGTGAGAATGTTTTTAACTGCACATTTTCGGCTTTCTCCTATCCCTTAATCAGCTCCTCCACCATCAGAGGGAATGAATTGTCTTTTGTTTTCACACCTGAGGCTGTTTACTTTCACCATTTTCTTTTTTCTCTACATTTCCCCCTCATTTTAAATAAATATTTATATTAAATCTAAATCTAAATACAGTTTGCCCTTGGTATCTCCTAGGGTTTGGTTCCAGGGCTCCCAGGGACGCCAAATTCCATGGATGCTCAAGCCACGTTATGTACAATGGTGTAGTAAAATGTGTCCCTTATATAAAATGGCAAAAATCAAACTTTGCTTTTTGGGTATTTATAGGGGGGTTAATATTTTCAAGCCGTGATTGGTTGAATCCATGGATGCAGACTCTGCAGATATGGAGGGCTGACTAAATTGTTTTAGGCCCTTTTCGTACTATATTGTTATAGTGCTATGATTCCACTTTCAACATCCTGTGGAATTCTGGGGTTTGTAGTTTACTGAGGCCAAAGAGCTCTCTGGCTGAGGATTCTAAATGCCCCTCCCTAAACTGCAAGTCCCAGGGTTCCACAGGATGTTGAAAGTGAGATAATAGCAGTATAACAGTGTAGCATAGAAATGGCCTTAGTGTCAAAATTAGTCAAAGAAGGGCAAACCCATCTGTTGGTATGGCAGGACAGAAAAAAACTGTCAGGAAAAAGAGAAATTTCTGACACAACTGAAAAGAACTTGGACTCCTGCCCATTCCAGTTGACATGCAGCGATTAACCCAGTTGTGATAAATTATTCCTCCATGCCATCCCAAAAATACATGATGTGGCCTGAGATGCAGTAGCAAGTAATGCCCTTCACTCAAATGAAGTAAAGTAAAGTGAAGATGGCAACGTTATTTTGGCACAGGAGGCAGAAAATCCCTCAAAGCATCCCTGAAGGCATCTGTCTGGAATGCTTTGATGATGTATTCCTGCATGCCAGGGTTTGGAGTCGATGGTCCTTGTGGTCTCTTCCAGCTCTATGATTCTGTGAAAGAACACAATTGTGCAAAGGCATATAAGAATGTCACCTAAGTTTTTCCAATAGTCACAGAAATAGGTAATTTTGGAATACTTTTGAAAATATAAATTTCTTCTTAAAACTCAGAGAAATAGATTTTAGTCAAATGTGGCAATATGAACTTTTGATCACTGGCTTTCTTTATATCTGCCAACTTCATCATTTTCTTGGTAAACCCCGGCAGCACCAACTGGATGCTTAAAATATAACTGTTAATTGTGACTGTTTCAGTCTGAAACAGAGATCAGATAATCAGATTTACTGTCTACTTATTTCGTATTCCATACAGCTACCTTATAGGATATAAGGAACATGATTATGCTGCAGAAAAGGTTTTATTAATCATTATTTACATCTCTAGTAAGTTTTTTTCCCTGACTGAAGATAAACACATAATTTTGATCTTCCAAAATATTTCACTTATGAAAAGCTTTTAAGTATTCTGATAAAAATACAGGTTGAAAACATTAAAGATAATTATGCCTTACTTTTCTCTACTATATTCTCTCAAAATGTACATTTCAAACGTTTTGAAAATGTTTTATGTGTTTTAGAATAGTAGCTGCTCCAGATTTTATTCAGCTAAGACTTCTTCAAATATTTCTTTCATTTTTCCTTTATTGCAAAGCCAATATTTGACAATATTTGATGCTAGCCGAGTTAAATTAAAAGGCTTTTAGATGAGAAAAGAAAAAAGAACATTACACACTTTCAGTCTAAGGTTAAATACAAATAATAGGAGTACTTCTAAAATGCTTGTCCACGTTAATAGGCAAGTTTTCTTCAAATCTTAAAAGCTTTTTTCATCAAATATTTTTGTAGAGTTCTCTGGAAGATTGCTAAGTCCTTAGAACAAAAATGTCTGTAGCTTAAAATGATTTCTCAGTATTATCCATCAAGCTTTCAAATATCTCCCCTTATTTTCATCTCTCTTAACAAGACATTTATTATTTTTAAAAAGGCATAATGTCATCACCTCCCAGAGTGCAGACACCTCACACTACTCAGTGGTGCAGAAAACCTATGTATACATCAGACTTTCTAGTTTCACTCTTTTCACAGCCACACTTGTCACTTAAAAGTGGGCAACTTTAGGGTAATACTATCTATGTTAAAATACCTCATAAGATGTGCCATACCCAAATCCAAAGCAAGTCTCATGATAAGATTTCTACAAAGACAAATGTGAGAAGTCATGCTAAAGCCAGCCCAGAGCAAAAACTTGCTTGAAAAAATGGTGGTGGGACACAAAGGAACCATTCAAATGGAAGCAAACACATGTCATGGTAGAAGTGGGAGCAAATGGGAGACAGGAGGTCACCAGGAAATGGATGATGCAATTTTAAACAAATCCAAGCAGTAACAGAGTGGAGGAAGTGGGGAGTGACACAGAAGTACAGACGGACACATGAAAATGAAAAGAGAGGGAAACCCATTTGGAGATTGAGGCTGTGACAGGACATACTGGCACTTCTCCAGAGGGCTGGAAGCTTGGTACACTGGATGCAATCCAGAACTTTCATCAGCTTTATGTCAATTTCTGGGCTTCATCTTTGCTGCTAGGCTTTCTACTATAAAACATTATGTATTTTGAGCACTAAATATTTAGGAAGCATCTGTTCCCGTCATAATAAAATTATCAACAAATATGCTGGTATGTTAGGAAGAGTGTGCTGTGATGTTTCCTTGAATTTGCTTCACTCAAAATAGACCATCATTCATGATAGTTAGAAACTGTATACTCCAGAAACATTTCCCACAGAACATTCTTCTTAGGTATTGGTCCTGAGGGGAAAACCTTCATCAACACAACTGCTTATGATTCCAAATCTAAAACCTAGAACATTTTGCAAGAATAACCATAGATAATTTAGTAAAGTTATCTTAGTGCTTTCTCTCTCTCTCTCTTTCTCCCTTTCACCCCATGTTTCTTCTGGGCCGAACTTTATTTCTATCCACCATGACACTCCATCTGTAGCAGCTTTGTACAGAGCAGAAATTCCTTTGCCCCCGTTACCATGGTGCTGTTCTGATTCTTACATCCAACTCTCTTTTCCTCTCTTCTTGGTTTCTCTCTCCTTCCATCCCAAGGTCTGTTCAGCTTTACTACTGCATAATTCTTCTACCTACCTTTATCAAGCACCAGAGGCTTCTCTGTCTCTCAGAACTACCATGCTCTAGTTACCCAAATCCAGGCAACCATATTTAGATGTTATACAAATTATTTGCTCATTTTGCAGTTCACACAGTGGTTCATCACAGCTAATTTCCTAACTTGGAAGCACTCTTTCCAAGTCTGCTATAGAGAGAGAGAACAGAAGGCTGGATTTTCTTATATTCTTTGCATGTAATGTAAAGGTGCACTATCTGTAGCCCAAGGAATTTTGTGCACCCCAAGACTCCTTTTTATCACTTTCTGCCTCAAGGCATCTGCGTTGTTAATAGCTGCAGGGGATATAAAAATTCAACAGGTTCAGCTTGCTCAAGAATGGGGATTGAACAAAACTTGGACTGCTCCTTGAGACATCTGACTATTATACAACTCAGCAGCATCATATCTGTATGCCACTTTTTCCATGGCAAAACCATGCTCAAAGTGGCATACGGTAACATCAGGAAAAAAAAATACAAAACAACAACATATGGCTTAACACATATTAGTGTGATATATAAAAGGATATAAATAAAATCATGCTGTTGTCAAAGTTGGACACATTGTTCCTGTCTGGTGTGAGTGAAATCATGGACTGTGGAATCAGCAAACTCACCTCTCCCCTTCTTGTGACATTTTCTTCCCAGGAAGTATAGCTATCAGTTTTGGACTGTTGTTCATTGCCATACTTATAACCTATCTCTTCACAGATTGCTTTCTTACTGCAAGACAGTGAGTACAACCAAAAAGCGGTGTTTCTTTCAGATAGTAATTTTCTTCCTCCTTCCCAAAGTGGCTGATTCCAGTTACTGCAGTGCTGTTGCTTTCTGTTTTATATATTCTTTCTCTGGAATCAGCTTTTCTCACTGTTTGCTTCTTGTCTTCCAAGTTGTTCTTCTGGCATATCACCTGTTCTAGATGTGGCTATGGGCATGGGTAATCTCTTGGTGTTGTCTGATGCTCTGTAGTCTCAGTTGCTCTCACTGCAATGTTTGTTCACTTCTTTGAAAGCTGGATTTATAAAATCCCTTCTTTTAAATAAGAACCATTGTCCTGACTAATAGCTTTACCTGGTGAGGAAGTCTGTCACTTAGTGAGTGAAGATGGTGCTGAAGGCTACAGACAAATTTAAATGTATTAAAGTCTGCTGATACTTTTAAAAGCCAATTAATGCTGAGGTGAACACATCTAAGGTCCCTTAGTATCAGGTATATAGGCTCATGGTCTTGGAGCTATATAGCACAGGTACATATTGCCTTCCTTATTATAAATGAGAAGACAATTGGCTGCTAGTTACATTCCAGGCACAATTCAAACTGGTAGTTCTTACTTTTGATGTCTCGAATGGAATTTCTTCTCCCGCAATACCTTTCCTTCTCTGTACTTAGATAGGGGATCCCCACTTAGATTTCCACGGAAATCAGAAGCTATGGCTCTCTCAGTAACAACACTGATCCTCCACCATGCCTCCTCATTTTGCATTCACATATATAGTTGAGATACATTTCATTGGCAAAGCTTTAGGACTCAACCCAATTTACAATCTGACCAAAGTCTGAGACTGTTCACCTAGTAGGGTTGTTATCTTCTTCTATCAGTATTTTTTTGGAAGCCTTCTTTAGTTTGGTCCAACCAAAATAAAGAAATTTGGATTTAGACATCACACTCCTCCAACTTTCCCATCCTGGTACAGGGTCATGATGCTGCTTCATATGCTGTTCCAAAGGGTCCGCAACTTCCCAGGAACAGCTTTTAGGGCAAAAGCTGCAATAGAAAAGCTTTGTGCTACATAGACTACTTCAATCTTTCCTGGGTCCAACCTAGACCCAGGAAAGAGTACAAGTTCATAACTAAACACAAAATGGCCCACCAATGCAAAGGGAAACAGCATTAGTGCAAATTCATTTACTGTTTCTCCAACCAAAAGCCTCTGGGTAAAGCCCTGATTACATAAAAACACCTTTCCATATCAATCCTGCACATTATGTCCAGCCTTTCTTCTGCAATCAGTGCATTTGCACTGGTGCTTTGTTGGTGTAAAAGATTAATTCAACTTCCAGATCTTGTATAAAAGGATTCAGTGCCTTCCTTCAGCAGGATAGACTTCTAATCTCACAGTCCTATACAACAGAGCAACATATGACATTGACGGCTAGCTAAATCAATATACAATATGAGTTTGCCATATGTAACACATCCTATTTACATGTACAGTGTAAATACTGGTTTACAAGGTCAGTTTAAAATTGCAATTATTAACAAATGATATTTTATTGGATTCTAATATTCAAACACCCTTAATTATGATCTTTAGAAAGAGCATTAGAAAAACTTCAGCTCATTTATCTGATTTTGCAACTTCTGAGCCCAAAACATGCAGTTACATGGTAGCAAGTGTGCTCTTGCAGGAGACATGCAAGCATTACTAACAGGAGAAGCATGAAACTCAAACTACCTAACATAATAAACATGTTTCCATTATAATTTTCAAAAATGCATGTGGATTAATTTTAAATCGACAGATAACAACTTTTATTCTACTCAATACAAAGCAAGCAGTGCTTCTGCATGTCCAAAGGACAAAACCACCAGCCATTTTAGCATAATATGCATCATTAAAATCTGTTCTGAACACACTTGACAGTGCCTCTTGCTTCTTTATATACAGATTTTTTCAACATATTACTCAGTCTCTTATTCTAATTATACTAACGATTATGAAATGTCATTCTAAAGTAGTACAAGAATATTACACATTTGTCGTGTGGAACAGATTAACAAAAGAGTTAAATCAAGCTAGAATTTATCACACAATAAAGTAATCTACATACTTTAAAAACATCTCATCTATTTATTTATATTTACAAAATTTTATGGACTTATTTATAATGTGTACTGGTTCACAGAAAATTTTTACAGTATTTATTAGAATTTTGAATATATAGATTCCAAGACTTCAGAGGCACATTATTTTAAAAGGCCAACACCAATGGAACCTAATGAAGTCACAGAGAAAATGGAGAAGAATTTATGGCCATATCTCCAAAATAAAACAGAAGCATTCAAATTCAAAGCAACACACTGAGCCAACCCTCAAAATCATGATAGAAAACAATTACTCCTTTGAAAAAAAAAATAATTCCACTCAGCAAACATATAGCCAAGATCAGTAGTTCTCCAGTGATGGAAGCAGTTTCATCAGTAGAACCAGGAAGGGGTGATTCCCCTCCATGCATATACCTCTGGAGCAGATTAGTGGACTGCGGGAAGCAGCAGAAGGGAAGAGAGAAGTATAAAGACCTTTGGGTTAGCACAGATATGCTAGCACAACATCAGAGCCTGGCTTACAAAACCATATTTACAACCATTCTTTTAGAAGGATCATTAAATTATTTCTAGCCTGCTATTAGAATTGAAAAGCTCCAGAACGGCAGTATTTACAATGCATACAATATTGAAGTCCAAACTTCATTAAGGACACGCAAGTGAAAAGATTGCAAAGTTACAATACAAATGTCTGAGTGGAAGAAAAATGTATATTCAGTATCATTCACAAAGTACAGAAGTGAATACTCCAGATAAAGCTTAAAATTCCTTTCCAAAGCATGTCTTTAAATTAGGTTGATACCTTCTGTATTCTACATGACAATTTCTTCAATCAACTTTTACCACGCTGTATATTTTGGTCACAAACCAAAAGCATGCGAAGAATCCAATTGTTCCTATAAATAAGAACACAAGACTATATTAAAAATACATTCCTTTGCATTTATTTATTTATTTATTTTAGAGCAATCAATGGATCTATTACATAATTTAATAAAAATATAAACCTATACTCTATCTACAACATGGTCCCTTTTAGTCCACATGGATCCTTTGCAAGTTACACCATAAGCTATATGCAATATCAATATAAAGCTGCCGCAGAAAAAACTGTACTTTTTCTTTCAGGAAACTTAGCTATTTAGAGATGTAATACTGAACCAAAGATATTCCCCACGGTTCAGATGTTTAATGACATAACTGGTCAGTAGATGTGGATGTTCAAGCAGTTCCTATACTTGTTTTGTCCTGACATTACTGTTTTTTGAGAGAAGCCAGTGAAGTCTGGGTTTTTAAACAACTGGTAAGAGCATCCTATATTGCTTGGAGATTAAACAATGGTTAACTAGCTCCACAACATCTCTGATCTTAGCACATAGTTGAATCTACTATAGAATCAAAACTTGAAATTCAAGCCAGACCAGCTCACAATTTTCAGCTTCTGAGTGAGGTTATTATCTTCCTTGTGTCTGCACAGAATGAGAATACAGAATGCTAATTTTGAATTAATTACCAGTAAATTATCAGTAAATTTAAAGGCTCTAAATACCCTAAAGACAACAGATCATGTCTGATCTTGGAAGCCAAGCAGGGTCAGCCCTGATTAGTACTTGGATGGAAGACTGCCAACAAATAGCAGGTGCTGGAGGTTATATTTCAGAAGAATGAACTGGCAAAACCACCTCTGAGTATTCCTATCCTAAAAAACCCCTGTGAAAAATTCACGGGTCACCAAAAGTCAACAGGCAACTTGAAGGTGACACACACACACACAAAGGTGTACATTCCCATTTTTATGCAGCTTACGAAAACAGCAATGGCCTTGCCTCCTCACTGGAAGCAGCAGCTGAAAGAAGATAAGCTATTTATGATAATTGACCAGAAGCAAGTAAGTCCTTCTTGGCTAATAAAATATACGGATTATTTCTGTTTAGCTGCTACTACCAAGTTCTTCTGGTGTGTGCGTGTGTGTGTATGTGTAGAGAGAGTTTTGTTGCAAAGGAAGCACAGTTAATCTGGCAACCTGGCTTCACAGTTTTGGAGTAACTAAGTCCAACATAACTGGACACCATTTACTACAGTATAGTTTTGATACCTGAAAGACATTGTAGAGTAGAAGAACATCTGAAGGCCTACTTATGACTGGAAGAGAACCAGCTGTCCTCAGAAATATATAAGAAATAATATTTTAAGAAATACAAGGGTCCCTTCACTTTTGTAAGGATTTGGGGCACAGAACCCTTGCAAAAGTGGAAAAACTGCAAATATAACTACCCTCCCCGCAATCCCCTTCCCATTCCCTTCCAGCGTTCCCCCTTCCCCATCCCCTTGCCTTCTGTGCACCAGGCCAGAGACAAGGGAATGGCAGGGGTAAGCTCCAGAGGGGAGAAGGAAGGCTCACATGAGCCCTCCCTCTCCCCCATGCCCTTATCTTTTGCCTCAGTGGAAGTTCTCAGGGCAGGGGCAAAATGCAAGGGAATGGTGGGGGGTGCTCTGGAGGGGAGAAGGTAGGCTCATGCAAGCCTTCCCTCCTCCCCATTGGTGTGAGTTCTCAGTGCAGAAGCCAGAGGCAAGGCAGCGGGAGGGGGGAGCTCCAGAGGGGACAAGGAAGGAGTGCATGCATCTCTCCTCCCCCTTTCCTTGCCTTTTGTACAAGCGCTTTCCTTCCTTCTCTGTGCCCAGCAAAACACAAGAGAATGGGAGGAGGAGAATGGGGGAGGCATGCACATGCCTTGCAAATAATCAAATTCATGAAGGTCAAACCCGCTAATGTGGAGGGAGAACCGTACAATCCATTGAAGATATAAGCGGCTGCGCACCTAAAACTTGTTTTGAAATTGTCATTGATTTTATGGATCTGAGAATTTCTTCATCAAAAATACTTACAATCTTATAAATCTTGGAATTTGTGTTTACAGTCATGAATAACCGAACATGATCCCCCAAACCTACCCTTTGCACCAGGCAGTGCACTAGCTGAACATCTACCAAGGCAGTGAAGATCGGGGAACTAGGAAATGAGGTCTTCAGTGCTCCCCTGATGACAGGGTACAGTGAGAGCAGCAGCTGCAGCAGATTCTCTCTAGCCGCCTGATCTCGATGCAACCAACATCTAGAATTCTGCAGTTTCCCAATGCCTAGATCTGCAGTGCTTCAGAAACCCTTTGGCTGGGGCACAGCCTGGCTGAAAAGGTAGGCTTTTGAGTGGAAGCACTGTCAGGCACAGCTACAATAATGGAGTTTCATCACCGTAGTTTTGTTTGACGAAACAGGATCTCAACTACTATTATTCAAATTTTGTTTGACACAACTGAGAATTTTGCATTCACTATAGAGCTAACCTTTTATGGATAATACAGCTTATTATCCATAAAAATGGTTGGTACGGTTCTCTCGTTTTGAGACTTTCTACCTTTATATGACAGGTTTCAAACTTCCTATTTAATATATATTTTTGAAAAGCAGCGTGAGAAAGATTTAGCAACAGATCACTCACTATGAAATATTTCAGTAAGAACTGTGAATGATATCATGTTGATTTTTTTTCCATACTAGCTAAGCCACTGATATTTAACTGACTCATTTACTCTGAAACACTGTTGTGGGCCCAGCTGTGAGTCAGATTTGTCACATAGCTCCAAGTATTTTGCCTGCTGTGTCGGATCAATGACCCGGAATGCAGTGTGAGAAGCAAGTGCCTCAAGCATGTGCTACACTGACATAACAGCAGGGCACCGTCAAAATCCTTCTTGAGGCTGACCATTTTTAACAGATGAGTAAGCAACAATATAATAGTTTTGATACAACAATTATGAGTCTCCTTTTTTAGCTTTTATATCAACTTGACACAGAAAGCTAAATGCCTATAGGGCTTGTGTGCGTAATTCTGATAATGTGCTAGAGTGATCTCTTTTTAGCCTAGTGAAATTCACCAGGTATAGTTTAATGAACAGATTCTATTTTTCTTGTAAACACTTTGTGAAGTTTTTCCAGGGAAGCAGCAAGAATCCCAAAGAACAGTAATAGAAAATAACCATCAATCAATTTCTACTATGAGAGGCAAGAACATTCTGTGAAAATACTCAGTATTATACAATGAAATCAAAGTAGCTTCTCACATTGAATAACCTTTAAGATTGACACATTTTCTTTGAACTCATGTAAGGAAGAACAGAGTTGTTACACTAGGACATTGAACTGCAGCAAACTTTTCTCTTTGTTTATCCGCTTGTTCTGTATTTTACCTGCCTCTTTGGCTGCTAAATATTGGCAGCCAGCTACAGTTTACTTATTTCTGTATTTTACCTGCTTCTTTGGCTGCTGAATACTTGCAGCCAGCTATAGAATTTCTAACAGGAAATTGGTAACACTTCGGAATTAGCTTTAAGTTGCAAAATGAAAATTCTTTCCTTGACTCTAGCCTGGATGGCCAATGTAAACAGTAATGTGACCTATAGAATGCTATGCAGTGTGTACATACACACACACACACACAAACACACACAGGCTGCTATACCCCAATCTGTTAGGCAAAGTGGCTAAACTGGCAGATTGTGCAATAGGAAGAAGACAGACAAACGAGCCAAAGTTAAACTTTCTGAAGTATATTACTGTATGTGGAAGTCTGTATTCACTATCAGCAAAACTGTCATGCTAAAACAGCAGCCAAATTAGCAAATTAGCAAAATTGTCATTAGCAAATTAGCCAAATTGTCATGCTAAAATAGCAGTCATCTGCAAACAGCAGGCAAATTAGGCAGAGTTAAAATCAACGATGGCATAAAAAAAAAGGCAGGCCAGTTTGTGTTAAACTTGATCAGGATACCCTGTCAAGTATGAAATAACACACAGTATTCGTTACACAATTTTTTGATCCTTTTCATTCTCTCTCACTTCCAGAGTAACCAACACAGGTATACAGAGGCTTATTCTAAAATCTAAGATCAGCACAAGGGAACCAATTTATTTCATTTTAAATTTTGCACATGGAGAACTAGACTGATTCAGGAAAGCTAATGTAAGATGGCAAGTACTGAGATGAAACAGAGCCCAGAAACAGACTACAAGATGGGTATCTCTTATCCAAAACTCTGAAATGCTCCAAAATTTGAAAATTCTGGAAAGCAGAACCCAGTCTTCTTCTTGTAGGGAACATAAGAGAATTATCGAGGCTCTCTTGGGATTGCATGCACCTGCGCTGCTTGCAAGGATTCCCAGAAAGTAAATGAAAGGTGAAAAAGGGCACCAGGCCAACTTTGCAAACAGTGTGTGTGTGCACGTGTGCACAGAACCAAGCAAGCCTCCATAATTCCTTCATGTTTCCTATAGGAAGAAGGCAAGAGGAGAAAAGGCAGATCCTGCGTTGAAAAAAATGGTATATCTCATTATGTATATGCAAATATTCCAAAATTTGAAAAAATCCAAAACATCTCTCGTCCCAAGCATTCTGGATAAGGGATACTCAACTTGTATTACAGTGTGAATGCTCTTGTTCATTGGCCCAGTCATCTAGTTATGTTCTCTCTCAGGAAGCTCTTCTTGTTTTCACTTCCCACCCTGCCCATGATATTTGGTTTTCTCCTGAGCAGTCAATATTCTACCATGACTCAGCATATTCAGCCTGTTGATATCTCCTTCTGGTTGGATGCTGCTGTTTTGGCTAAATAAAGATTCACATTCAGAAAACAGGATAGGATAGATAGCGTATAACAGGATTTTCATTTCATAGTAAATCCAGTCTACTTGAGGGGGTTCTATGTACAGATTCAGTCACATTTGTCTTACACAGAATTGAAAGAGTCTAATGCAGGTTTTTTATATAGGGGAGTTTTTTAAAAAAAATATAGGTTTGATCGAGAAAACATAGTTTCCTGCCCATGCAGAGTACTTTAAGTAAATGGGTTTTTTTCTCCGATGTAATGCAACTAACTTCTTATGAACAAGTTTAAGTGATTCACAGTTATAAGTATGAGAAACATGTTGTTCAAGTTCCTGTTTCAATTTTGACCCACTGTAACCTACAGTCTTAATACCAATTTTGACAGGTAGAAGACAGACAGACAGTCAGATATTTACCTGTAAAAAGGAAGAATATCAAGACCATTATCATGGTGTAGCCAAAGTATAAAATGGTGCTTGCTGTACCCGTAATTTGAAGTTTGGAAAAGAAATAATGTACTGCATATATAAGAAAATAAACAGCTGTAAAGCCACTGGTAAGAAATGAACGCCATTGCCAGTGGTAGTCCTGAAAGAAAGAAAGAGACAGTTCTAATTAGAAATGCTTCTTGACATACTTGGCATGCAAATGTTCAAAACAAATCAATAAATCACAGATTGGGTATTTCTCATTTCTAGTCCCTATAAATAAATTTCCTTGTAACCCTCCCCATTTAAAACTTGATGAAACTGTGGGCAAATAGAATATCAGAAGAAACCATTTCCAAATGTGTATTTGGAAAAATGGAAAATTATACAGAGCCTCCCATCTTGGAAGCTACAGTCATAAAAAGGGGCCAAAGTGCCTTTTCAAAAGTAATGTAATTTCAAAGTAGATACTACAGATCAAAATGGAAATTGTGCATTTTTCCAGATGTTGTTGAACTGCAAATCCTAGTAATTGTAGCCAGAATAGTTCACTTGTCACATACAGTGTAGTCAGCATAAAGTACCTTGAAACACTGTTGATGTTAAGTTTTCTTCTAGAGAAGGTAGGACTAAAACTGGACATGGTGGTGGTGGACTTTAGGAAAAACAGTAGATATCCCACAAAATGGGAAAAAGCATCCTCAGGAAGGAAAGCAGTAAAGCAGAGAAGAACGTGTATGGCTCACATACACTGCAACGCAAGATGTTTTCCACTCCCTAATCTTAGTAAGAGGGGTGATCATCAGGCCAGGTTTATGCGAAAGTTGCTGCAACAGCCACCCGAAGGGAGGTGATCTTTCACAACACCTGATGCTGTTTCTCTCAGTGAATGCTTTGTAAAGGCAAGGAAGAATTTTAACATTTTCTAGAGCAAGGGTAGGCAACTGCTAATTTTTACCCTCACAAGCGATATCTGAAATGACATAGTATCACTTCCAGTTGCCTGAATCTTTTACTTGGATTTTAACTAAAGAAAAATTATTATTACAGACATTCACTAACCAGTTCCAAACAGATAATTCCTACTATAGATGGAAAGTTGGACTTAGATTCAGACACATACTGCTGGGCTACTGAAAGTGGGCACTGCCATCCTCACCTCCCCACAGCATTGCCTTTAGCCTCCTGAAAATGGTACATGGAGAATTAGGGAAGCCTCCTGAAAATAATAGGCAGTGGTGCTGGGAAAAAGGGTATCCCTCCAAAATCAGGCAGAGGCACCTCTGGATTACTGTGTTACTGTGGAGATTCTTTTCTCAACTCCCGAGTACAGATATCTTCGCACTTGGAAACCAGCCTCTGAGGTTCTCACAGTCTTATTAATAATTCACAAGAAGTAACAAAATTTTTAAAAAAATGGTATTTAAACATATTGACTTGCATCCAGTAGACTTAAAAAAACAAGTTTTCTCACCATCTCCTTCCCTCCACAGTCCTCTGCACCTAGAAAGGTTGTTCTTATATATCTCTAAAGACTAGGATACTGAGGCAAAGTGAAGGTACTGCAGATAGCGGGGAGCTGGGAACAACTCTCCTTATTTGTTTGAATCCAAGCAAGTCATAGGACATTTTTTGCCACTTAAATCCCATGGTAAAATAAGAGAGATTTTGGAGTATTATCTTGTGACAGCATATGTTGTAAGCTTACCTCTGCACACAAGTGGAAATAGCAAAGCAGAATCGTAGCCTCGGAACAAGTGATAACCAGAATTATAAATACCAAGAATAGGAAACCAAACATGTAATACATCTGGTGAGACCTAGAAAAGATAAATTTATCACACAAACATTAAACTAGTACAGTTTAAGATTCTGCAAATACTGTACTCACTCATTATACCTTCTACAAAGCAAACATATTCTGTCCTATTGGAGCAAAATCTTCTGGAAACTCCTCATTCTGCACGCAAGTAATTCTAAGGATTGTAGTGGGAATCCACTACAATGTTCAATTTAGCCCAAAGTTGCCCACGGACTCTAAAAAACACAGAGCCAAAGATGCCCTGCCCGAAGTCCAATTCAAGCCTTCCAGGACCTTCTGTATCAGAGCACTAGAACCAATGACAGCTGAGGTGTCCATCTTGCAATGTTACAAAAAGAACATCACTAACAGCAAGTCAAGTGACATGTTTGCAGGAGTAACACAAGCTTTATGTGATATCAGAGATTACTGGCCAACAACACAGAAGTCAAGAAAAACTGAAAGAAGCACAAGACTCAAGTGCATGGTCTTTACTGAAAAATAAAAAGTAGTATTCAAGAAGCATGTGGGCTTACCATATGCTATTGAGGATGAAGAAAAGTTGTATGAAAATACATCCAAAGGGTAGAATACCTCCCATAATGATGCCAGGTAAAGGCTTTGTATAGAATGACTGTTCGGGAATCTGACGAGGAATCTGATTTGTTCGAACTGGATGTTCTATGGCCTTTAAAAGTATTTAAAATCAGAGGTTAGATAAATTAACCATCAAAATTAGAAGCATGTACCTCTTCAAAATAGTTTAAAACAACATAGATTCTAAATGTAATGAAGGCAACCCAAGGAAAATCTAGATCAAAAGATTGCTATGCACTAGTGATATTTATCTAGCAAGATCTGACATGTTCTCTTTGTACAGATTGTCTTTGCACAGAAGGTGACCAGGATTCATATGACTCTCTAGGAATCTTGCAACTTGATCATGTTTTTATATATACAGCTGAAGCATTCAATTCAGACATGAACCCACTATTCGATATCTTCTACAAGACCATGACAAAGAAACATGATAAAATATCATTTATTTTGCAGGTATGTCAAGTGCATGAGATATTTTCTTCTACTTTATACTCACACATAGAAGACAAATCACTTACATTCTTTTTAAAACCAAAGTAGGCCCCAATGAATGTCAGTGGTACTGATATGCAAAACCAGAGAGCCAGAACAGCAACCAAAGTGCCAAAAGGAATGGCTGCAGAGGAGCCTTCTCCCCAGAGAATCAGATTCATGATAAAGAAGTCCGCAAATACAATGCTAAAGGAGACACAGGAATTTAAAGTAATAACTCACATATAATTAGTTTCAATGTTATTGAAATCATATTATTGCGTGTTGACCTTAACATTAAGTCTAGGTGACATGCAGAAAATATCAAGCAAAGAGGTCAAGCTAGTCTTTCTTTCTTAATCTAACAGGACTGAACTCTACCAGGAGATGACATTTCAGCTAAATAGCTCCAAATATATGTCTGTCTTAACTACACTTCAGGGGATGACTGCTTGCTGTGATTAAGTAAAGAGACTTAATACTGGGATTGTACAGTATATGGCAGTACATGAGACTAACTACAGTGTGGTCTGAGAGGAAGCCTAAGGAGTAAAACCTAAAATCAATGAAAAGTAACCTTCTCCCCGCTCCCAAAAAAGGTCCCTTTGTCATGCTGGTACTGCTCAATTAAAATGTTCACATGACAAAAGTAAACAAAATTTATCAAAAAAGGTGCAAAACTGTGTGTTGTCTACCACACTACCATTGTTATCAGTCCAAAAATCTAATGGGTGCTAATGACTGATGTTTTAGACCATCAATCATTTTGATTCTATGCAAGAATCTAAGAATTATTGAAGTATGACCAAACAATGTGGCACATTCCATAAACTGTTGCTTTTTTTAAATTGTGCTATTGTGATCCTACTATGAAAGGTGATCTGGAAGCAGTTCCAAATTGACTCTCCAACCACCTGACTGAAACTACCATAGATGATCCTGAGCATGACCTTCATTTATACCCCACTTTTTTTTTTTTTTTTTGCAAAACTGGCACACACACAAGTTGAACATTACTGAAGACTTACAAATTAGCTTAGCTTATCACAGACCAAATTTAAGACTGATTATATGAATAAGCTTACCCAGGACAAAGAAAGGCTGTCAGCAGAACATTTGTCTTCCATTTCTCACCCCCAAATGCTGTATAAAAAAAATAAATCCATCACAGATATAACTAATTAATGGGAAGAAAGTGAAGTACATTCAAATATAACATTCCTTTTATCTGAACAGATTAGGTAGGCATTTGAATTATTATGAATTCTGCAGAAAATTAAGTTTTAGTTTTTGTTCTTCAATTTTGTAAAAACATAGATCTCTCACTAAAAGTAAATTACTGCCACTTTACTGTTGAAAACTTAAGGCTGGTTTCATTCTCGTTTAAAATTCCTATCCAAAAAATTTAACTGTTGATCTATCCAGTGGCTGTGAAGCTCAGAATCAAACCATTCATATAGTTTCACAAATTCAATGTATGATATACACAGTACTGTATACTAGTCAATACAGAAATGTATGCTGCTCAAAAGAGCAGGTCGTATTTTTAGCTAAATATGGCACTTATTTTCCATCATGTAAACCAAGGAAAACAAAAGCATAACAAACTTTATAATTTCAAACAACAAAGCAATTCCAAAAGCCACCAACTGTCTGATTTTCATATCAATATGATATCAATTATTTATTCCTTTTCTTCCCATTTCTACGAGAAACTCCAAGTGAGAGCAACTAACATCAGAATACAACAAAATACATTAAAATACATTAGTATGCAATTCTCAAATTTCCTATCATAAGACTAATTTAAATCTGTATGTAGTTGCTTTTATAGTCTTAAATGTTTCTCCAACTTGCCCAGGGGGCAAACAGTATTAGGGAAAAACCGTCATGGCTGTGATGATAATTTAGGCTAATGAACTTAAGTACTGTCACATTAAATAAACTTTTATACTTACATTTGTAGAACCTAGCAGCAACATAACCTGCTGGGGTTCCAAGCAGCACCCACAAGACCACTGCACAGGTCATTAATGCTCCCCGATTTGCAGGTGATAAAAATCCTAGGCAAGCAAAGACTACAGAAAAGAAACTCACAATGTTTAGAGGATAGTTAAATATATACGTGCTTGACATCATTTGATCTTTATCTTCTGTATATAGAAATTAGGAATGACGGCACAATAGTATGTTATCATTTTCATTTAAATCATTTATTTAGAATATTTAAATAAATGTTTATTTAAAGCATTTTAGACTTCAACCAAAAAAGCTATGGGAGTGTCCAATAGATCAATTAAAACTCAAGACCAGTATGCAGTAAAGTTGCAGACCTTCAGGCTTCTAATCTAAAAGACAACAAAAATGAAAAGGGGAAAATGAATTTAAGCACCACTTCTTAAAGTTACAAAGCTCATATAAGGACCAGTTTAAAAGGAATCAGTTTAGTGAGAGGAGCCAAAGGAGTTAGGGACTCACTCACCAGAGCCAATGAAATTACCTTGCTTCTCATTTCTTTCTCTAGTGCAACTTAACAGAATGATGCAGAATGATGGAAAGGATGAGTCATAGGCAAGGCAGCTAAGTTAGTGGCCTAGCCCTGCTCCCCTTCCTTTTTTCTAAAAGTTGCAGATTTTCATTTTGGCAATTTCATATATTTTAGATCAATGCAGATACGGTACATGTAATCATGCCTGATCTCCTAGTCACATTGCAAGGTTGCTGCAGGCTAGTATCAACAACTTATGTGAGCTTCTTACAATTCCCCCTTCTCTCAGTTTTGGAACTAATTATAGTTTGCACTCTGTGTACAGTTGCCCTGTCACTAAGAAATCTTAGTATCACCACTTTAAAATTATGGTTAGAAGTTTTGCAAATTGGTTAGCAATAACTGATCTTACCAGAAGACTGAGGTATGTGCAATGCTACTGATAAACTAATCTCTGAAATGGACAGGAACAGAAAATATCCAGTTGAAAGGGCAAGAGCAGAAAGGAGGAGAGGAACATAACTATAAACAGCAATTCTGACTCCCCAAGCCACCAGGGTTCACAATTAAGACATCATGTTTTACTGATGCACCTCTCCTATATTGTACTCACATAAAGTAACAAATGTCATAATTAAAATCTGTGTTCCAGAGCCGAGGAAAACAGAGAGCAGCATTCCTTTTCGTGGGGGTCTAAATATGTCACCATGAACAAGCTTCCAGCCAAACTCCTCCTGAGCATCCTCCTGAAAAAGAAATAGTGACATTTTGCATATTACCCTTATGGGCACCATTCACCTGGATACATATCTTTCAATTCTATGTTTCTAGGATTCTCCATATATAACTATACCGTTCCCTCCTCAAATACAATATATACATGCTGGTGATTCCGGCTCCCCCTCTCAGTTCTTTTGCAGCCAAACAATCAGACGCTGGAGACCGAAGACACTTAAGGTCAATAAATGCTTACCTCAGATCCTCTATGAAAAAAGACAACTGTACATATGTTGGTCAATCAAGAGAAGGTGTGCATTCCTCTTCTGCACACAAAAGTGACCTTCAGTAAATAGCCAATTTACCATCCTTTGCCTGTAGAAATGGATCCATCCACAATGCAATACACCAAAGTTTGACACAAATAGTAGAGGCAGTGTGTGTTGACGCTAGTCTGAAATTACTTGCTATAGCACTGTACTGACAAAGGAGGCATCAGCCAAAGAGCATAGAGTATTAGCTTAATCTATAACATTTAGCTAAAGAAGACAGAATTTACCCATGTGGCTGTTTTGCAGCTCTCGGCTAATGGATCATTAGTAAAGAAAGCCCCTGAGGCTGCCCCTGACTGGGCTGAACAGGCTGTGACACTGAAAAGTTTTGGAAGTCAAGCGGTGTCAACACTAAGTTAATGCAGATATCCAGCTACAGAAAAAGCAGATACCTTCCTCTCCAGAGTGTTAGCAAGGGGATGAAGAGTGCCTCAGACTGGCCAAACAAGGTCATTGTTTATATACACCTCCGGAGCTCTGCAGATGTCAAGGGTGTGCCATTTCTTCTCAGGGGTGGAAAAAGTTCTAAAGTGTACTTTATCCTTATCAAAGTACAGCCATGATTATTTGATAAGGAAGTCAGCTTTGATCACTCTGCATGCAAGGCAACAGCTGCCAAAAATAAGGCTTTAAGGATAAACAAATGCAGGGAAACTTTACAGTGAGGCTTGAATACAGGGAAACCTTACAATGAGACTTGAATACAGGAGCAATAAGAGTTTTGAACATTGTGTGTAGATTTCATAAAGGACTCCGTAATATTATCTCCCTTTTAAGTACAGACGAGAAATTAACTTCAGCTGCTTTTAGTCTGAGCAGACAGAACAAAGAGCCAAAGCCTGCCATTTCAGGATCTTTGATTTGAGGCCCATTTCCAGATTAGATTACAAAAATTCAATGAGTACACTCAAACTTGTTTTGTTAAGTATGGACCACCTAGTGAAACCCAGGTTTTTTTGTTACTCTACCGTGGCCTGCCACTTGGAAGCAAGCAAAATGTTTGAGATCTTTCAAGCCTCTGCTTTTATGTAAAGGTGCGGTCTAGGTGGATCCATTGTGTGTGGGGGGCACAAGTGGGATGAAGAATGAGAAAGCTGTTGATGTAGAGGGAGAAACTACACTCACTATTTTTAGACTTGAGAATTTTGGAAAACAATGAGTGCCTTGGCCAGTGAGGAGCCAACAAACCACTGATGCATTCTTCCTCCAAACGTTCTGGAACACCCTGGAAATCAAAGATTTGAGTGGAAATGCAGAATGTAGTCTTGGTGACCACAAAACTAGGAGCACGCATGGGCTTCTACCTTCCATTACCAGTATGCCATATGGGAAAGAACCCAAAGAGCTTAGAGTTTATGCCAGGAGCAAAAAGATCAACCTGCACTGGATCAAACCTTGAATCAGAGAATGAAATACTGTTGGATGGAGGCTTCACTTTCCTGTCTCCAGCTCCTCAGATCTTGTAGCTGAGAAAGCTTGCTATGAGCTCTAATTTGTTATGTGCTTAGCTGCTATCAGCTGAGTGCACCTCTCTGCTCCTGCAGAAAAAAGATAGCTTCCCTGTAATGGGAGTGAAAACAAGATCCTGTCTTTATGTGAAATTCTGCAAACACCAACTCCATCTTTATCATTATATGTTTGACTTAAAACACAGACAAGAACTGAACCACAGCAAGGTGAACCATCCTTAGCCCTACCCTGCTGTGGACTGCTTCCTGGAGAAACCAGAATCCTTGGCCAGATAGATAAGGGCATTGAGCTCTCCACACTGTTATACTGATGTCTGTAGCAACTATCACTCTGGGATGATCTGCAGCATAAGTACTTGATCCTTTCCCGCTAAATAACCAAGTCAACCAGAATTGGTGGTTTTTCTAGAGGGCAATCTTGGATGGGAAGTGGAGGAGGGGCCACTGTAAAGGCCATGAATGAAGTTTTTATTATGGGACTATAAGTAGGCATGATATGATAAGCCCTAGGAGATCAGGACATCATATTTCATTAATGTGAATGACCTGTACCCACATATGGTTTTCTCCAACCTTTCTGAAGATAAGAAAAGCCATGCTTTTTTGACTGTCTATTAACAAGTAGAGGTGCTGTAATATTCTCGTGGACTGAAATTGGATTATGGAAAAAACATATTCCTGGAGACAGGACAGGGTGGTTTGGATACCTGAGCCCAAAGTGCAGCTGGAGCACAGAGCAGCGGATCTGAGATATACCTAACGGTGGAAGCTTTGAAACTTTCTTTCTAAGACAGCTCCCTTATTGTGGTCTTTGTGTTGCTAAATAAGTATGTTCTATTCTGAAAGTCTTGACAAGACTGCTGTTTTAATCTTTTATCTCAACTTTAATCTATTTCATTTAAATTGATTTTTTATTAATTCTATGAATAGTTTAATTGCATTTTAACAACAACAATTTAGTCCTTCTACCTATGGCTTTGTATCCATTTTCCCATGTATCTGTTTCAATTTTTGTAAGCTGCCTTGTTCCTAGTTTTGGGTAAAAGGCAGGATATAAACGAAATAATCATCAGTTTGGTGAATACACATGGGACTGGGACTAAACTGAAGAGGAGCACCCTGTACTGACAGTGATATTGATCACTTGGAAACCTTAGAAAGCATCTATGGATATATTCTACAGGTACATGGAAATAAACTTCCATTCAGTCAATTAAAGCTAGAAATTCACCCTAAGGATTTCCAGGATTGTTTGTAATATCTTCATCCAAATTTTTTTCATAATCCATTTTTTTAATTTATTTAAAGAATTTTCAGATCCAGAACAGTCCCATTATTAATAGAAGGCAGCCTAAGGTTCCTATCTGTAGTATGTGAAAAAATAAGATGATACCAGAGAAAGAATAAACTGTCCCTTGAAGATCTTTGGAAACAATAACTCTCTTTGACAAACTGGATGATCTAGCAATCCACTGAGGAATGGCCAAGTAATCCAATCTTTCTCACCACTAGGGGAACAATACTCAATAATCTGGTGTCACCTGTGAGAGACTGAGCTTCTTAGTCAGGGGCTTGTCCTTCTCCCCCTATTCTGAGTATTGGCCTGGAATCTGGGACAAGACCATGCTCATCTAACTCCTAAAATCTCTGGTCAAGACAATACCCTAGAGAGTCTAAAATTAGCAAAACCATTGTTGGGTACTTTTTAGTCCTCCATCTTTTGAATAGGCAGCACAACCTTCTTTTTGCCTCTTCTTTCAATGAAGGTGCTCCTAGGGAGCAAACTCATTAAATATGTTTCCTCTGAAAGGCACTATGTCTAAGTTGGAGCAAGACTGGACATAAACATTCCGATCTTTGCTAATGTTGCTGCTAAGGTGGAAGAGGAAGCAAAAGTGAGAAAGTCTTGAACAGCCTCTCCAATGTTCACATAAGTTTTGTAAAGCTAATGTAAACATATGATTTGTAAAGTTTAACATGGGAATAGAATCCTTTAGGGAGGAGTCTTCCTCTTGGAGCCAAAGTTCCACCGAAAGAATAAATACAGGATGACCATTAATGGCACCTTAAGCTCTTCAGCTGTAGAAGGGAGTAAAACCCTTAAGCCATACTGGCAAATTTCCTGCTATGGAGAGAAGATGGCCACTTAGTTTTTATCAGCTTGTCAAACACAGCAAGGAATGGAGTATCTCTGCTTGAAGTCTTGCTCTCAGGAAATATGGAGGTTCCCCTGGAGGATGGCTCTGCTATTCAGCTCAGTACTGCTGAAGCAATTTCTGATTCCAGAGTCTTCTAAATAGCCTGGATATGATATCCAAAGCAGCCATTGCCTTAATGAGCAGGAGAAAGTCTTCCAGATTAAGAGTCTTGTCTTTAAACTGTTCTCTCACAAGAGTAGATCCTTATCATGAGAAGGAATACTGAACAACACAAATTCTAGATGATCATCTTTTCAAAAACAGCTCTAGGATTCAAGGAGATTGAATCTGCCATGGCAGAGGCATGGTAAGCTACGGAGGAAATGTGAGACTGTGCAAGCAGCATGGTTGTGGATGGACTGGATGTAGTAAGCGTCTACTTGCATGAGGGACAGTTTTGGAGCTAGAACTGCACTCCTGCCTTCATCCAAACTATTTCATTACTTATTGATCTTCTGTAAATTGAGGCAGATTACTAATATTTTCAACTACTACTACCAGAAACAGTATGTACATTGGCCTTTCAGGGACCGAAATCAAGAAACTTTTCATCAACTTGAAATAGTTGCTTTCAAAAAACTATATACTTACAGTAGAATCCATTTGATTATATCTGGCAATGTCCTTATGGAGAGTTCTTAGCATGATCATAGCTACCATCCCAGAAAGGAAAAGGACAATCACGAGAGAATTCATAATACTATGAAAAAACAACATGATCAACCGTTAAAACCTATACCCTTTGTACAAAAAAAGTGTTCCAATATAATTACAAAATTAACTTGCAACTCACCTAAACCACTGTATGTGTGTGTGCGGCATTGATTCTAAAATGTAATCCCACCTGGATGCCCATCTGATTTCCTTATTTTCCTGAAAAATAAGTGGTTAGTTACCAGGTATTTTATGACTACAAGAAAATTTGAATAGTTTTGAATTTTTAATCCTGAAAATGATGGAATACTAATTGTGGCACCAATCATTTTTCAGGATTGCAAAAACATTTCCTCTTCTGACACTTTTAAAAAATTTAGTCAGAATAAAACCTGTAAGAATTTCCTCACTATGGCTGTTAAGAAAATTTCAGCAATTTAGCACTAATAGAAATTTCACGATAATATTTAAGATTTGTGCAGCGCTTAAACATGTTTAAAGTGCTTCAAACGTATTACCTAATTACAATTTTCACAAAGCGTGTCTGACTATTACTTTCCCATTCTTTGAGGGCTGAGGCAGTTCAAAGGCAAGAGGCAATGACTACCTAGGGAGTTCATGGCAGAGCAGAGATTTAGGCAAAAGGTTTTCTGATTGTATCTCAGAATTTTAGCCACAGTGCTAAACACTGTAAACACAAACTCTGTCATTATAACAAAGGATACTAGTAAGAAAATATTCTGTGTGAAGAATGAAAGAACTGCTGCATTAGAAGCATTATTAAACATAATATCATATGAACATCTCCATACCAGCAAAGAAGCTCTAAAAAGTAGAAGCAGGCACAATTGCTTGCATTTATTTTCCTCATTTTTTTTCTTTTTATTTAGACAGGCTTTTGAAGATTAAGTGGTTGTTGCAGAAGGGTCTTTTAATGGGGTGCATGAACTGTACTTTTATTCTCATAGCTTTCACTGCTTTTTAAATCATTTTAAGTGGTGGTGTTTTAACGGGATGGTTTATTTACATTTTTAAAGTTTATTAAAAATCACTGTGTTTAGTTGTACTTTGTTTTAAGCTATACTGTGAGATTCTTCATATCCCACATTGGGAGAAAACTAGGATATAAATTGCTAAACATAGATAAATCTGTGTTCCTGCTTAAAAACTATATGCTCCAATATTCTTATCCTAACTCAGATTTCTAGCATTATTACAAAACACCTGTAACATGGTGCCCCTCTCCAGATGTCCACGGCATGTATATTTTCCTCTATGGCCTTTAACTTTTTTTGACTGATTATCATGTTTTACCATATGTTCCTGATCTACTTCTGT
Source organism: Iguana delicatissima (assembly GCA_948472985.1). Classification (NCBI taxonomy): domain Eukaryota; kingdom Metazoa; phylum Chordata; class Lepidosauria; order Squamata; family Iguanidae; genus Iguana; species Iguana delicatissima. The sequence goes on from CAOKZL010001800.1 coordinate 459,170, forward strand.
CCTTTCTTCATTTTGTCACTATCCCCTAGGGATAATGAAACCATGATTTGATGCTTCGCAACTCTTAGTAGCCATCATTCCAAGTTAAGTTTAGCAGTTGCACTGCCACTTTTCTGATGTTCATCACCAGCAGTCTGGTTCCATTTTGGTTCAGGTAGAACCTGTCTGTTTTGGACAGGCCTAATTTGTCTCAAAATACTTACTAGAGCCTATCACATACAAACTCTTCCTCTCTGTACCACTGTGTCACCCACATACTTAGACACATCAGCTGCACACATCTAGCTGGCCCTGCACACAGAACAGGTAGCAACAGTTTTACTTTCCTAACAGAACTCATTTTAAAGTAAATATGTACATGATTACACTGATTACACTGTACACTGTATGTTGCTGCTACAAAATAACTTAAGGTTACAAAGACACTATATTATTTATTAGAATTTCAAGAATTCTAACTCAATAGCATTTATGTCTTTATGACAGTAACACTCCTTGTCAACCTAAAACAGCTCAACCTCTAATTTTTACTCTGGGTGGGGAAAGTTTTTTCTGTCAAGGCTCCCATTCGCTTAAGGGTAGACCTGTCAGGGCTCACATGACTTGATAAGCAAAACCAATGCCAGAAGTGGGGATGATCGAAAACCAAAGTGAGAAAGGCTGTTTTTCTTCCTTATTGCCCAGCAGCTACTAGAACAAGGATTGGTTGCACAAAGAGAGCTACACGAAATTAGGGCAACAACCAAAGCATACTTAACCAATGAACACTTTAAATAAACCACAGCTCTTAAGTCATTATCAGAGTTTAATTGAACAGTAAACAACTTTAAAATATTTAGGAAGTATCCTCCAATTAACACATACAGTGCACCCTCTGTATATACAGGGGTTCCATTCCAGAAACCCCCGCAAATGTCAAAACTCATGCATGCTTGGGTCCTATCATATTCAAAGGCAGTGACATGCACATGGATTCATAACATGCACATGCATTGCTACCATTTTAAATATAGGACATGACATGCGTGCTCAAATTCACTATATCTGGAGACTGCAGGTAAGGAGGAGACACTGTACTTCACAAATCAAAAGGAAAGCCATGAGAAAACCAACCTCAAAAGAAACTGAATACGTGTAGACAATTTTGACCTTTCCATCAGTCATTTCATTACTTATATCCATAGCTGGTCCAGAGCAGTCTGGCTTTTCAGTATCTGTATGCCTGAAACTATTTGGAGAAAAAAAAGATGGAGATAACAGCTTAAGATAGAGTACACTTACTCTTTGTCACATACTTTCAATAGCAAAACTAGAAGGAAACATTTTATATAGCATAGCACCTATAAGGACACATAAAGAAGCAAGTTTTGTCATATCTACAAAACAGAAGTTAAAGCAACAAAGAATTGCTTTCTGTATGAGACCCTACTGGCAGAGGCCATGACGAAGATGGCAAACAGTTCTGGATTAGTTCTTGAAACTGTATGGTCCTTCATAGCTAACCTTGTTATTATGAAGAGACTGTGGCTAGTGTTTAGGTGCATAAATGAACACACTTTTAACATATTAGAAGCACCAATTCCCAAATGCTAACTTTTTTTAAGTGTACTGTAAAGGTTCCCTTGGAGAAAGTCTCAGTTGACAACTATGTTCAGCAGTACATAAAACTACTTGTTTATTATTACTTTCTACAAAAAATAAGAAATCCACCATGCTCTATTACCATCCAAAGCGTAGCTGGTTATCTGAATATGTGGCATATTATATCAAGTCTGCTGTAGTTGCATATGAAGAAGATTCCATTAATAGTTTAAATCCAATCTTAGGATAGTTAACAAGAATCTTATCTGCTCTTATTCTGCCCATATCTTCACAATATTCTTATTCTACTCACATCACAGCAATAAAACTGGATGCTCACCTTTTTGGTTTAAGTTTAGCAGCTACTAGTCTTGCACTAGGTGCTTCATTTTCTACAACGTGATAGACTATCCTAATATCCACATGGTTGAAGATATAGAAGGTATTGTGTTCATGGAACTCTGACTATATAAAAAGGATAAACAGAAGTTAGGTTAAAACAATAGCATTAAACAAGATGTTCAATCTGAATGGCCTTCCAAAAACAGAGACCAGTACTGAGTGGCAGAATTTGCATTTACTTTAACTCTATGTTTAGGAAAAGCATTAAAATTGGTTAGAAAGGAATGCCCCTTCTAATACAAGAGAACATTCTCTGATTCAATGTGGTATCCAAGTCAAATTAAAATTTCTCAGAGCAGAATGGAGAAAAGCCACTACTGCCTGAAACCTGAAAAACCACTACTGAAGTAGTCTGTACGGAGCTAAATGAACTATTATTCTTGACAGCTCATCATCTTTTTGTTGGTGAATACAGCATTTACTCTTCAGGTATACTCCTATCTTGACAAAAAACAAACAAACAAACAAATAAAAACAGGGAGCTTTGTCAAAGACTGAAAAAGATCCTACATCCTTAAAAAAGCTAATGTCACAACATCAGGATATCTACCCATTTCTCCTAGAACTCTCCCATCTTCTGACATTATATGAGTTGACCAGAGAGAAGTAGAAAGAAACTTTCCCCTTTACAGGGTAATATTTCAGTTGGCTCAAATGCCTGCTTTGAGGGAGACAGAAATGAAAATCTATGTTTTATTCTAACATTGGTTAACAAATCTTATATATACAGTTGGCCCTCCGTATTTGCAGATTTTACCTTTGCAGATTGGATTATTCATGGATTATTTGCTGCTGCCTCTGTTGCTCCCCTACACCGTTTTTTAACAAGGGGTTTGATAACACTGGTGTCATTCTTGAACTGTGTTAAGTGAGGCTTAACACAGGCTTAGTCTGTGTTAAGTCAAGTTTGGTTGCTGGGCGGAAATCAAACTGGTGGGGAGTCTGGGCCTGGCAGTGTACACATTCCTTTGTGCACTCACACAAGCGGGCAGGAAGGGAGAAGGGATGGGTAAGCATCCACAAATGGATCTTCCAGATCCATTTCAACTGGTCCTAAGTTCCTACATGTAAAATAAACCCATGCACAGTGGACATATGGTATAACTGATAGCAGGGGAGATTTCAGCTATAAATCTTTAATGCTTCTATTAAGACTTGAGAAATTAGACCAGATTACTTGCAAATCAAAGAATGAAAATACACTTGGCCCTCCACATTCGCTAGGGTTAGGGACACAGGACCCTTGCAAAAGTGAAAAATTTGCAAATAACAAAATCTGTGTGTCTGTGGGAAGGGGGCTGAGGCATGAGTGGGGAAAGTGGGCATCCAAGGTTTAAACCAAGTCAGGGAAAGGAGATGGTTGGCATGGTGGTCCTGAACTTCCTCTCTTTTGCCCATTTCCTTCCTTGGGTGTGTGTGGGGCATGGGTACTGGGTTTCTGGTGCTGAGAATGTGGGCAGAGCGATCCTTAGCTGGCCAGGTAGAGACTGATAGAGGAAGAGGAGGACTGGAGGTGGGTTTTTAAAGGGCTATGGGGCCTGATTGGAGCCACCAAGAGGGAAGGTTCCCCCAAAAAAGAAGCACCTGAGGTGGGAGGGCAGGGGTTGGAGAAACTTGCAAATAATCAAATCAGTGAATGTCAAACCCACAAATGTAGAGGGCTGACTGTATGAGAAAGCTATATTTTGGAGCATAGATTCTGGCCACCTTTATCAAATTAAACTATATTTAAAGGATTATGTTGCAAATAATTAACTATCAGTTATGCTGGCTAGGCCTGCTGGGACTCGCAGTCCAACAACAGCTACATAACTCTCACCCTGGTGTATAATGTTATGAATATTAGCAAAATACAACAGTCAAACCTATGCAGAGAGTACATCAACAACAACATAACGTATGATGGGATAAATCACTTTAGCTGCTGAAATTTAATGGGAAGTATAGAAAGAATATTCCAAGTTCCATTCCATAGAGAGACTAAAAATTACCTTTCAAAATCTGGATTCAGGATCACTGGGTTCATCAGATAACATCCTCTCACAAATTTATTTTGTCACTCAACACTTGTATGTCATTTTATGCTGTCCCAACCAAGACTTCTATAGCAGGTACAGCATAAAGTAAGAAAATTCATTCAGCAATGGCTTGACTGTTACTGACCAGTCTCAACACAGTGTAGGTAAGACGCCAAATCAAGCAGCATAGCATTAAGCATGCTGTCTGCCTACTGCTATTTTCTTTCTATTTCTCTATGGAAGATGCCTCAGCAACTGTATGCTTCCAAAGAGAACAGAATAGTATATTCCAAAAACTTAGAAAAAGACACCGCAATCATGAAGATATTACTGAAAGATTTATAAAACTTACACTGATAACACAGGCATCTTTGGGCCGTCCATCTTTTGTTACAAAACAACCAATGGGAAATCCAGGATTGCAAAACCACTGATTATCTTCCACTTCATAACACCATGTCACAGGCATATTGTCAACAATCCTAAAGAACATCAATAACAACAATCTTTTGTTAAATACCTCATACAATGCCACCACTAAGAAAACCGTACCTTGACTGTAAAAAAGCTGGCACTATCAAGTAATCTACAACAGAACTTTGTCATAGTTCTCATGAACCACATTCTCCTCTTACTGAAGCACTACCACTTTGTGATGCTCCCTCAATGAAGAAAAAATATTATTTTGCTAGTGTAGTAATACATAAGCAAGACTTTTTGATTCTCAATATTTAAAAGCAACAGAGACCAAATGACTCTAATCTGCCCTAATGATATTGCTAAAGTGCTGACAGATATGGTAATCAAGAGTACATTTTTATGTGACTGAACTGTGAGTTCCATTCAAACCCAGAAATCAAAACCCATCCCTTGGCTCATAATTGTTTAGTTAAGTCTATGTCTTTTGTGCAAATTGTTCAGCTTTGAGACTCTGAGGTTCTAGTTTAAAACAAAGCAGACCCTGTAAACCAGAAGTCTGGCCAGTCCTGGCCTTCTCTGCTAATCAGCAAACTGAAGGAATGTACAACAAAATTATTCTTAATAATGAAAATCTTGCTGCTGCAAAACTCAATTAAGCAGTCTTCATTAGCAGATACATTCAAATAGTTACAGAACAACCATTTTCAGATATAAGTCTTGCAATTTGTTCTCTTTATCATCCAACCACCACATTAAAAACACAGACTAGATATATCACACAAACAATACCAGATCAGTAGCTAACTCTTTATCTCAATGAAAAGAATTAGGACCTTAGTTTGGCTAAATCATACTTTAATGGTTAACATTTTACAATCTTGTATTTAAAAGCAAAGTATCATATAACTTCAATTTATAAAAAAAAGAAAAGATAATCGTTCACTAAAACTGTTAAAAATACTCACCAATGATGCTGGTAGTTCAATAGCATGCTCTTTTTCAGAAAATCTAGCTTCTGCCTATCTTCAGGTTTTTTAAGATCATATTCTTTTGTACAAACAGGTCTGCATGTTTCTTCTTTTTTAAATGTAAACTAAAAAACAAAAAAAAAGCAAAACCCAGAAATATTTAGTTAAGAATCAACTTCTCCCTTTAACTCATTCTTCAAAGTACCTCAAAATCTGTAACAAAAACAACAGAAACAAAAAAACAAAACCTTAAAACCACAACAGCTGAACATCAAAACAGTACCACTGCTGGCTGCAATTTATCCTTGTACTCCGATCCGTCTTTCACATACAATTATTCAATTAACACATAAATCAAGACACCATGCACCTAAAAGATAAACCAAACAATTTGTAATTTACTAGGTAACTAAATCACACCACAACCAAAAATTATTTTGGGTTGATGTGTCTTTTTGACACACCAGAGGAGAGCCTGAACCAAGGTCACTTGGGAATTTTACACACTGAATTTATCTTGGCTGTCTTTGTCAAGTAAAAAAAAAAAAAAAGAGCAGAGAGAAGAACTGTTTTAAAGCTGCTGCCTGCAGTTGCCTTATCAAGAAAGTGAGACGAAGATAGGTTCTAAGACAAATTCTAGTAATTAATAGCTGAAAAATAAGCTCTTGGGGAATCAAAGTCAACAAAAATGATCACCTTTAACACAGTAATTTTGCTTCAATATTTGGCTGTTGACATTTTACTGCAATCAAAAGAAATTTCAAAGCAAGCACTACTTTCTCATACACTTCCCGCATTAGATGTCTGAATTAAGCAATACACAATCATATAAAAGAAGCAGAAATTCTTATCATTTCTACAGATTTAGGATTATTATAACGCTTTAGATTGCTTAAGACTAAGGTTGGTGCATTAGCCACTCAGCAAAGACTGTACTGACAGCAGCAAGAAGACAGGTCAATAGATACTGCTGGGATGGAAGTACGCTAAACATCTAAAAATATTGCCAGCTAGAATGCAAGCACTCATAGAACAGAACTGTTCAGCTATTTGGTGGAAACTAACCTGGGAAATCAATTAAAGCCAGTAGGCAATACCCTCAACAACCCTACAAGGGTGATACTCAAATCTCCCTCACGAAGAAACACACTGAAGACTCTGACACAGCACCTCTCTATTAAAGTTCATTGACAACTCATTCTGCATATCGTATTTGCTGGTGTATTAGACACACCAGCATATAAGATGCAGCCCACTTTCAAGGGGTATTTTTTCAGGAATTTTTTTTTTTAATTCTCTGATGAGCAAAATGCACAGGAAAGGAGGGGAAAGAAAAGTGTGTTGCACTAAGAGAGGAGGGGAATGAAAAGAGTGCTGCACCAGCAGAGGAGGGGAATGAAAAAAATGTTGCACCACCACCCCTCCTTTCCTGTTTTGCTTGGGCACAAACTCCCAGTAGAGTCAAAATGCACAGGAGAGGAGGGGAAGGTAAGAAGAAACTACAGAAACGTCTATCTATGTTCCTATAGATCAAGGCTTCCACTACCCCCTCCCTTCCTGTTTTGCCTGGGTGGGGAGAATGCCTTTCACTCCCCCTCCCTTCTCTATGTTTTTAGTATTACTGTATTTGCTGGTGTATAGGACACATCCCATTTTCAGACAGTATTTTTTAGGGAAAAAAGTGTGTCTTATACGCCAGCAAATACAGTACTCTGTCTCTCGCCCAACCCCTACAGAGTTTTAAAAGCTGTGGTTGCAACAGCATTATAAACATACAAGGACTATAAGTTTGATCAATGTGACAAGGAAAAGAATTGGGATGCCCTGGCTAGCTGTGGACCCCAGTAAAGAAAAAATAATTCATTTTCATGCACCACTAGCAACTGGCATTATGTTTCTTTTCTCTCTGTTTGACTTCCTCTATTCAACAGCTTATAAACAGGTGTATCTGTGTTGCATGTCTTATCCTATAACACAATACAGAAGAAGACTGGCCTAGACATTCGTTTGCCCATGCTTATTCTAGGCATGACCAGTTTCCAAGCCTTAAGGGCAAACTAAGTCTGCTCACATCCCTCTTTGTCCCTCAAGTACAACATACACAAGCTTTCACCAAACATCAGAAACTGTTCTCTTCAAAGCTTAATGGGGAGAAAGAAAGAAAGAAAGAGAGAAAGAAAGAAAGAGAGAAAGAAAGAAAGAAAGAAAGAAAGAAAGAAAGAAAGAAAGAAAGACAGACAGACAGACAGACAGACAGACAGACAGACAGACAGACAGACAGAATTCCACAGTCACTGAGGGAATACACAGACATTCATATATACAATTTCATGATGCAGAGCCACACCAAGAATCAGCCTGTAGGAAGAACCAAGCAAACCAAAGTGCAGACAGGGCTGAAGGGCCCACCAAGGCTGCTACATTAATTTTCCCACAGTGCAATGCCTGCAATGCAATGCAATTCACTGTGGCAAAAATTTATGGTGTCAGTGATGCCAGTACTTCTATCAGTGCTCTTCCCAGGCTATTCTTATAACTCCCTCCCCTCACTAGGCAAACAACCCTGTGAACAGTCCAGCAGCAATAACTCGACACAGCTGGAACCACCAATTTTCACTTCCCTAATATGTACAAAAGACACAGAAAAATTGCAGGAGAACTTAACAACGCCAACATCAAAAAATCCAGCTACGCAGACTTAACAAGCCTTTCAGCAGCAAGTCAATCTCCCTTCCCTCAATGTTCTGGTCTTGTTCAAAAGCTCACATTAGTTAAACTTTCATTGGTTTGTACAAATTAATTCTGCGTAACTTTTTGAAGAAAGCATATACCTTATATGGAGACGGTTCAATCCTCTCTCCAAATAAAACTTGACCAAGATTTTCAGATGGACGTTTCTCTCCTGGTGCTTGGCAAAAATCAAACCTATGGAAAAATGTAGAACTCACTGTTGAGTTCCAACACTCAACACAACTTAAAACACTTCACAAACTTATAGCAAATTTCACAGCTGCAGCACACACAATAGTAATTATTTTGCAATGATTACTGGAAAAATAAATAAAAATTAACAGTTAACTAGGAGAGTCTATTAATCAGTTCCACAAATCAATATTCTGAAAAATTATGTTAGTGCTGTATCACTTGAACACACTTTGCTGCTGACAACCATGCATGTTAAAGCTGAAGCCATTTTTTCTAGCTTCAGTGACTTTAGTTCTGAAACAAGCAAGCTAATAACTACGACGTTGAGTAATAACTACATTTGAGATAATACTCATAAATCATTTCAGTGTTTTTCTTTTATTCAACATAAATTTATCTACATAAAACATTCTTAACTATGACATTATTAAAATACTTGTAGATGGTCATTAAAGATGCCTGAAGCTTTTATCCTTTAAAGAGTGAAATTGGCTTAGTACCTAGCCATTATTTATAGTCCCTACTGATTCCTGACTTCTCTTTCAAGTACTGAAGTATCAGCCTGTCACCTTCAGAGAGTTTTGGGAAAATGAAAGCAATTTTAAAAACTAGAGTTTCTTCTTTCTATTGAAATTTAGAGTAAGTTGGATAAGATTCCACCACTTTACATACACAGTGGGCTAAAAGAAATGCTAGCTATTTAAAAAAAATGAGTGGCAGCTGCTCCTGCTTCTTCAAGTCCAAAAAAACCCCTGAAATACTGACTCTTCACTGAGTTTTTGTAAACCGCAAACAACTAGAAAGCAGAGCATTCTTTGCTAGCTATTCAATGTGCTGTGGGATAAAACAATAACAACATAGTATGACAACCATTAGGGTCTGGATTTGCGAGTTCCTCATTATTTTACTATTATAATGTCATATGTTCCTCATAATGGGTTGAGAAAATGCAGAGGGAAAAAAGAAAAGCTCCCCTTTTCTCTTAATTTTTGAATTTACATTTAATCATTTATTTTATACCTCTCCATTCTGGCCCTGCAGGACTCAGGGATGTAGAAAGCAACCCTACTGTCCCTCTCCTTAAAGTATCTTTGCCAACTCACCTTCATATGTCACCCCCATCCTCTCAACACCATCATAATGTCTGGAAGAAACTCCCTTTAAAACAGTGGTTCTCAACCTGTGGGTCCCCAGATGTTTGTGGACTTCAGCTCCCAGAAGCCCTAAGCATTGACCATAGTGGCTGGGGCTTCTGGGAGCTGAAGTCCACAAACATCTGGGGACCCACAGGTTGAGAACCACTGCTTTAAAAGAACCTTTTCCATCCTTGCAAGAACACTTCTTTTACCATCTGAGTTCTCTGAGAAGAACTTTTTCCCATACCACAATAGCCAGGAGAGAGACAGAAGAGGCAAGCAACTAAGCATTAATGACATTGCAGTTGAATCAAGTTGTTCTTAACTTTTTCCTTTAGCAAAGCTTTCAAAGATTAATTCTGTGTTACAGATCAAGTTACAGAGTCTGACTGAATGTACTTACGCTGTATATTCATAAGGAAGGACTGATTCTACGGAGTCCAGTCTATTTACAAACACCTCTATGAAAGACTGCAAAAGAGACAAGGTAATGTCAGTAGACTTACACTAATCATTACTGATACTGAGTGCCTATTAAAAATTATGTAAAACATTATTATCTAGTATTTTGATCACTATTTATTTCTAGTAAAACACCAAACTCCTAAACAAAACAAACATAACAGAGATAGGATAGGACAAGATATATTAAACGAACAGGACAGAATGTAAACTATGTGTCTCTATTTCAGCTTCAACTTGAACTGACAGAAAAATCAGTAGGTGATTTTTTCCCCTGGAACTTTTACATCAGGGCAGAGAAGACATAGTTCTCAAAATGTTGGACTGCAGTTCCCAGCATCTCTCATCACAGTATGTGCTGAGTAGAACTTACTTGAGTTGCAATGCAACAACATTAGTAGGAACAGAAATTTCTCACCTGTTCTGAAGTAAAAGAATGGTTTATTGTTGAAATAATACAATAAAGAATAATAAAATTAGCCAGTTCACAGTATTCTGGAACTAGGAACAGGGAGACTACAGAAATTACACTTAGGGGAGGGAATCTTTCACAGCAGCTTGGAACTCTGGAACTTTACATCCAAAATCTGGGTTGGAGGTATGACAAATATTCCTCATTTCTGACTTGGAGAGTAACTGGATGACAGACATGACATCCTACAAAAACACCCCACCTGGATCAGATTAGTAGTGCAATGTCCTCCTATTCCCAACACTGACCCAATAACTTTCCAAAATTTATAAATAGTAGCAAATTGCCATGTTGTCAGCATATTGTTTCTAAATATGGAAGACTACCATCTAATACCATGGGTGACAGCATGTTACGTATTTTTAAAAGCCATCTAAACTAGTAACCATCATCCCAATTTTTAACAGTTTGTCATACAAATTACATGCTAGTTATAAGGAACTTTCTTTTGTACACCATAAACAGAATGGTGTTCTAGAAAGAAAGGCTTATGAGTTATTTTGCATTTATCTTGTTAGGAATGTGAGGAAGTACCAGCGCAACAGTGAAATCAGAGAAAGTGCAGCATGAGAAGACTCTGGTATCACAATACAATGACATAAGCAGCTTTAGATCTGAGAAACTCAAACAGTTACAGTAATGGAATCCAATTGTTCCATAAAGGCAACTGACAGAGCAAAAGCAGCAATTTGTGACCCTACCCTTCAAAAGACACTAAATTTTTTTTTCAGAAACCTCTGTGGAAAAAAAACAACCCACTAACACTCACATTCCCATAATAGCTAATGGTGGAAACATGTGCACGGAAGCTTCAGTGTGTGCACTTTGCCACCATTTTAGATACGTGACGTGACATATTTGCTTAAAATCACATATCCGAGACCACCACTGTAATGACAACAGGCAACAAAGACACCATTTTATTTTTATTTAATTTAACATACCATGCACATTTCTAATTTAATATTCAATCCCTTTCTAGATCCAACAGATATTCTTTATCCTCATCCTTAAGTTCTGCACAACCTTGCACCACTTCCTTCAGGATCTTGCTTCCTGTTACATCAATGCCTTGCCCTTTATTCCTACAACTTTATTACTGTCTGCCACCACACCCCTGTTCATCATGACTGTCTATTCTCCTATTTTAGATACTTAAATGTAAAATACTTATTCTAGATACTGAAGATACTTTAGATGCTTAATATTGTCCTGAACATATGATGCAGTATTTCCTTCATCAGATCCTCACATAAAATTTCTGCATTCCTGTTACACATGTCTCTCCCTTCCTTGTTTGCCTCCTCCAAGTTTGGTTTAAAGACTTTACATTCAATTTTCTTTATGCTTATAGAACTCTGCAAAGCTTCATGGACACAGGTTAATATCATTTTAAACACATGGTAAAATTTCAAATTTAATTTATGCGAAACCGTAGAAACACTAGTTATTTGAATATGCGTAGCCAGGCATGACATGTAAGATTCTCAGACTGGCCTTCTAGCTCCTATGCCCAAAGATGCTAGGAGGCTGCGGGGAACAAAACAGCAGTTTCAGCTATGTAAGCTACAGATTAAGCATGTGAATGTATCTATATAGATACTAAACAAGTGGCAGTAAAGCTCAATAAGAGGAATCTTGGCACTTGTTTCTTGTCTACACTGATTTTCACTTGTTACTGGGAAAAGCTCCCTTATACATATATGCATGTGTGTGTTGTTGTGTGCTTTCAAGTAATTTCTGGTGACAACTCTAAGGTGAACCTATCACAGGGTTTTCTCGGCAAGATTTATTCAAAAGGGTTTTTGCCCTTGCCTTCCTCTGAGAGCCTGAGAGAGTGTGACTTGCCAAGGTCAGGCAGTGAGTTTCCATGGCAGGGTGGTGATTCAAGCCCTGGTCTCCAGTCGTAATCCAATGTTCAAACCACTACAGGCGCTGTATCTCTCTCCCCTAAAGAGCAGGGGATACCTTCCTGGACTCCAGAGTTTGTGAATCATAATACCCATCTAAGGCAGGCCTATACAATGTGTTCTGCCCACCACACAGCCACTCTATGCCACAATATTTGTTGCAGCAACAGCAGCGAAAGGAAAGGGAATTGAAGAATCTTTACTCCTAACAGCAAGAAGGATAAAACAGATTAGTAGGCTGGAGAAGGACTGACCTAAGCATCTATGTTTCCAAATATGAACTTAATGTCTTTTTCGAGAGATGAAATAAAAGGTCTAATACAAAGGCGAAAGACCTGTCTGGTCAGCCAGACGGACCATTATCGTTGTTGGCTGTTAGCAACTTATTTCGAGGCACGTGAATGCTGCGACAATACCGGAGGGACGAACTTCAGGGGCTCCTTCGGCCTCCTCCTCCGCCCACTTTGCCTCTCGTGTTAATGAAGGGATGATTGTAAATGTGGGACTTTCCTCACTTCTATCACGGTACCGCATCAACTAGTGCACTTTATTACATGACGCCACAACGTTATTTTACTGTGTTTTTTGCGATACCTCGCGGACGCGAACAATTATACAGGGCCACCTTCCCTCCCCGCCCCTTCCCCGCAAGTTTGAGAATAGGCCACCCTTCTTCTTCTCGTGGGCTGCTCGTTTCTGCCGCCGCCGCCGCCGCCGCCCACCTCCCCGTCCCCCGGTCGAAGCTGCCCTCCGGCCAGCCACAGACAGACCTTGCAGTCATACTTCTCCGAGTCCTCGCAGAAGTTGACGGGCGCCAAGCCGGGCAGGTAAAAGGCCGAGGCGAAGGGCGGAGTAACGGCCAGGAGCGCCAGGGGCGCGAGGAGCCGCGCGACGGCCATAGCGACGGGGACAGGAGGGGGGAGGAAGAGGAAGAGGAAGGGAAGGGACGAGGGTCGCGAGGAAACCACAACTGCCCCGGCCCCGGCCGCCCAGCCAAGCCGCCCCAGCAGCTACTTCCGGCTTGCTCAGACACGTCAGCCTGCCGGCCCCGGACAGAAGGGGCGGGGGCCCGTGCGGAATCACTTCCGCCTTGGCTCCTCTGGCCCCCGGTTACCATAGAGACGGCCGAAAGGCAGCCTGGAGGGACGGGCGACCTGGAGCCGGAGGTGGAGCGGTTTTATGCAATTTGTACATGTGCTGTGGTTGGCATCGTCCAAAATTGTTCTAACTGGTCTGAAATGGTCTGGGTTAACTGATGAGTGCAGCAGAGGTGAAATCTCCTGAGCACCACAGATATAATATACATTTAATTACGAATAATAATATTTTATATACGTATATTGTTTCCAAATATGGTATTTGTGGTGTTGTATTATAGCACCACAAATTATTATATTATTATCATATATAATAATATAATAAGAATATATTATTTCCTTTATATTTCTGAAATCTGTGGTTTGCTTTAAAATGTAGCTCACAAGACATGTTAAATTTATAGAAGGGTGCATACTTAGGACCTCTTTAGAGTTAAGGTGTAACTAGTTTCTACAAAGGGATCCATGTTTGTCCACCTGCTCTTCAGGAAAAATGTCCCATCTGGCCTGGCACTGTTAGAGAGAATCTGACAGGGGGCACTAGGTGTCCAGCAGATGTTGGTCAGTGGTTTACCCATGAAGCCAGTTTGTTTCTAAACCATCCAGCAAAGGAAGGGAGAAAGGGAAGGGCAGTTTCAAAGCTTTTAAAAAATGTTATGAAATAAATAAGCATCAAACATGTTTTATGTATTCCTACAACCAGAAGCAATAAAAGATAGTAAGCCAGGTGCTGCAGTACTCATGCCACCAATCTGAAACATAATCATTTCAGAATGTGTTTTATTCTTTTATTTTGTTCTCAATGCCAAGACCTTAAACGTGAAGTAGCTCTAAGTCTACCAATAGGTACTTTAGCAGTAAATCATTGGGAACAATATAAAGTCACCCCCATCCACATGTTTGTTATCTCTCTCAAACAAGTTTGATATGGCAAGATTTCCTTTTATGAAAGTCATGGTTCTTTAGGAAGACAAAGGACAGTTGGCTAACCTTCCCCTGATCCCACATGCAGATTCCCCCTTGCAAGTTTCCCAGTCCCTATATTAGTATTGGTACCAATTAGTTTTCCTGCAAAGGAAATGACTGCGTGTCTTACTTTGTTGGGGCTTTGCCAGAGAGTTAATGATTAGATTTCTGTTCCCGCACATGTTGCAGTCCCATCCCATTCACACCCCTCCACAGCAACAATTGGGTGTTTGGCTGTCAGTAAAAAGGAGTTGGAGAGCCTGTGTTTGTCAAGATAACCATGTTAACTCTGCCCATAAAAATTTCTCTGTCCACAAACATTTCCTGAAATATAGTTATTTATCTTAGAAAGTTTAAGCATATGTAAATATATTTAAGGCTGAAGGTTAAGCGTTTTAGTTAATATGCTGTACATTGCCGCTATACTGGCAAAGTGCTACACTGATTGCTAGACTATCCATAACTAGTGGAATAAAGGCATCACTTGAATCTTGTAGTAGATCCATTTTCATACCAAAATATGCTCATTCTTTCCAATAAAGTGCCATGTTAGAGTTTTTGTAACAGAGCAGCAGAGGCGACTACTGGTGTTTGGAGAACCATTTTGTACTCTTCTAAGTAGAGTTGCCAGCCACCCCTTATCTGAGGGCTGGAAACCTTTATCTTTTGTATAGACTGAACAAGATGCCAAAAAAATCCTGCATTTTTAGGTGCAGGTCCTTCATAAAGACAGAAATGTGTGCATCATCTAATTTATGAATGTGGACAGTATGTTAATTTTACAGAGGAATACACGGCCACATTAACTGAAATCAATACTTCACTCTGGTAGAAAGCAAACTTGTTAATAACTACTGTTTGGCAACCCACTGTGTTGCGAATTTCAACTATCCCTTATTGCTATTTCGAAAACCTGTCAGATGCCTAGGATTTAGGCATCTGAAAGGGAACTGTGTCAGGAAAAATATGCAGGCAGATGTGAGGAAAAGGACAAATGACAAACTCCCGTAATTGGAAGGACTTACAGAAAAATGGTTCCTACCACAAGGATAGAAACCATTTGGCCCTCCAGCTGCCTTGCACTATAGTTCCCAGAATCCCTTGCTATTGGCCACATTGGTTGGGGTATTTGAAAATTAATGTCTTAAACATCTGGAGGACCAAAGCATCTCCATCACATCCTTTGTATTACCAGTTAAGGAGTATTATGAAACATTTGCATATTTCTCTCCTTAATTTATTTTTTTCCAAAATTTTTTGAGAAAATGTGAAAATTACAAACTGAAGAACAAGATAACATGTACAAAACCTCCTACAAAATAACATATATGCATACATATATATATCTGACCTCCTGTAAAATTCCATGAGAGAGGCAGAGCAGAACATACTTACCAGAAAGTAATGTGTTTAAAAAAAAGAAAGACCTGCAGTGCCTCAGATCATACTGCCTTCCAGTCTTTCTTGAACAGTTGCCTTGGATCCCATCACAGGAGAAGAGTGGCGTACAAATCCAATAAATAAATAAATAAATAAATAAATAAATACATACATACATACATACATACATACATACATACATACATACTAAAGCTTCCGGGTCAGAATAAGCAAAGTATTTTTGTTTTTGGCAAAGGAGACTTCCCTTCTTTTTCTTATTGATTTTTTTTCAAAGCAATATTCTTATTGGAATGTCTTTCTTCAATGAGCTTTCGTGTTTCATTTATAATCTTGTTCTATTTACATTTTATTGCTGTCTACTCTGAGCACTAATTTTAGTGGGAAAGTACACTATACATCTGGCGAATAAATTAACAAGACATTAAATACTGGAATCTTTATTCACTATGAATATAATTATGTCTGACTTCTCCAGCTCTAAACAGAACCAGGAAGTATGCATTCATGAGGAGTCACAGATAAAACTTTTTTTAAAAATTTGAATCCTACATAATTTCCTGGTTTAAGTTTAAGTCCCAGATAATCAAAGCCCATCCCTACATGTTTAACAAAAAAAAAATGTTCCCATTCTTCACAGAAGGTAGTCAGACAGGTTTTTGTTGGGTAAACTAGATGAATATACGGGAGGATGGTTAAAAAGGAAATTAAAAATACCTTGTACTTCTTTAACATGTAAGAGTATGAACATATTTTGTAAGATTCAAATTTCTCACACTTCTGTCTGTCTGTCTGTCTGTCTGTCTGTCTGTCTGTCTGTCTATCTATCTATCTATCTATCTATCTATCTATCTATCTATCTATCCCAACTGGATGTACAGCCTAGCAAATATCATGCCTAACAATGCAAGAGAAGGGGCTGGAAATGTTTTAAACATGCTTTTGTAGTTTTGAAAATGCTATGGTTGATCAATACTATTGTACTGCTTACACACACATTTGTTGCTCCATATTATTATAGCAGAGCTCACTCACTTTAGGCGAAAATGAAAGAATAATAAGCTGACAATACTGACAAACCTCTCTTCCTCCCTGGCCCTCCTTAACCTCCTTGATCCTTGAGTTCCTCCCAATGTTTGATGTCTTTCCACAGCACTGATCTCCCTCCCTGCCCTGCCCTTCTTCAGCAGAAGACAAGATGACAGCTTTTTCAGAGGTAAAACTGGTATGACAGAGTCATTATTGTATGTGGTGCTCTCACACATTACCATATTCTCTGTCCATGGCATTTGCAGGATTTTTTATAAGTTGGAAGAAGGCAAACCCAAACCCAACTCACTGCCTACCATCTCATTTAGCGAATTATGACTGAAAATTTACTTTGGCTAGAGAAGCACCCTGAAAGTGAGAGGTAAAATTGGCTTTCTGTTGTACAAAACCCATTGTTACTCACATTTTGTGTAGTTTGTCCATCAGAATCTGAGCATATGAAATTCCATCATCCAGGCAACAAGGGTATTTTTGGCATTAGATTTTTTAAAATGTTTTTATATGTTTATATGTTAAAACTTTCCAAGTACAGTAAAAAAATATACATAAAAGAGAAAGAAGAGGAAGGGAAAAAAGGACAAGCAAAGAAAGAAAGCACAGTGAAAGAAAGAAAAAATTACAATGACTGCCAACTTTCTTTACAGTGATTGTAGCTCTTAATATAGAAGATCTTACTTCTCCAACTAACTAAAAAACATTTCATACACTTCTAGTAATTCAAGCCTTGTTTTTGTTGTGTGCTTTCAAGTTGTTTCTGACTTATGGTGACCCTAAGATGAACCTATCACAGGGTTTTCTCGGACTGAGAGTATGTAACTTGCCCGAGATCACTGAGTGGGTTTCCACGGCCAAGAGTGGAATCAAACCCTGGTCACCAATGCTCAAACTACCATACCATTCTGGGTCTCAATCAAAACCTACAGTTATCATATTGTTCTCTGTTTTCTGCAAAAAGACAATAATGGGTTCTCAGTCATTCGAAAGTACCACCAATAATTTTTCTTCAATCAAAGTAGATAACTTGTACACTGCAGCTAAATTGTTCAGTTTTAACAGTGACTCCTCTTTTGTTGATATTAGTTCAGTCTTCCATTTTTGTTCATATATCAATCTTGTTGCCACGGTCATACATCATAGTAGCCTTCCATATTCCCTTTCCATTTGCTCATCATCCATCAGTCCCAATAAAAACAGGTCTAAACCGACTATTAACTTTTAAAATTTTCTGCATTAAGAGATGTATTTGAGCCCCAAACATTTTAGCTTTTTAACATGTCCACCACATCTGATAAAATATCTGTAAATGCTGTTCACATTTCCAACATATATTTGAAACATTTTTACACATACTGGTCAGTTTTCCTGTAGTCATATACTGTTGATACATTATTTTTTATAAATTATCCTTCAGATCATAACACAAAGTAAATTTGACCATATCTTTTCCCACTGTTCCATCTGTATGTTAGTTCTGAGTTCTGAGCCCATGTTATCGTACAGTCTTTAGCTTCCTTCTTTTCTGTATCAAATTTTAACAGAAATTTATACATTTTACCAATCAAATGTTCATCATCAGTACATAATTGTAACTCAAATTCAGATTTGTTTTCTTCAAAACTATACATCTTTTTATCCATTTTAAATATTTCAACTATTTGTTGATAAGGGAACCATTGGCAACTATGGCCCTCTACCAACGATCTTTCATTCAATTTAATTGTATATTCTTCTTGTTCCAGCCAAGATTGTTGTATGTATCTTATAGTCATTATTCAACAATGAAATAGGCTTATAGTTCTTTATAACTGTCAAATCCTGATCTTCTTTTGAGATTAATACTCTAGTCACCTCTTTCCATGTCTTGGGAATCAAATTGCTTTGAAAAATAGAGTTCAGTGTCTGTTGTAAAGGTAATAAAAACATATCATCAAAGCATTTATAATAGAAAGCAGATGGACCATCCGGCTCTGGCCCTTTACCAGTTTTAATCTTCTCTATTGCATCAGAGATCTCCCTTGTTTTTACAGAGGATTTCAACATCGGTTTATGGGAAAATGTAATCTGTGGTAAATTTTATTGTTCTAAATATTCTTATACTTTATGCAAACAGACATCTTGTCTTTTATATAAAGAGAAAAGGTATATATGAAAATCTTTTTGAATATTTATGCTATCAGTTATTACTTCTTTTCACTCTTGTATCTTTATATTACTTTTTTCTCTGTTTATTCTCTCATATATCAGTCATCTCCCCAATTTGTTTGCAAATTCAAATTTCTTTTGCTTTTCATAACTCAACTTTTTCTCAATCTCACTCTTGTTAACATAGATAACTGTCACTGCAAAATCTTAATTTTATTAGTAACAGATGTATTTGATGGAAATTTCTTAGCTCCTTTTCTTTTTATCTCATCCAAAATGAATTGCATGTTCTCTTGTCTCTTCTTTTTAATTTCTATATTCTGTTATATAAAAAACCCTCTCATAAATGTTTCGTTTAGTTGGTTGTTTTCCAGTTGCAGGTCAGTCATGGCAGAATGGAAAAGCACAGTTGCTTTCAATGACAGCAATATTCTTTTTATAGAACTTTATTTGGACAGGATGTGGTGGCTTTACATTCTAAAAAAAATGGGATGATTTTGTATCTCTAAAAAAACAACATAGTAGATTAGATTTACATGCTTCCATGTTGGCAAAATATGGCAAGTCTGAAAGTATACCTAGGATCCTTATAATCAAAAAATTTCTTGGACTTTTTTCTTCTGATTCTGTGTTTAAATAAAAATGGCCTCCATCTGCTATATAAAAGTCAATGTTTGTCTGCGCGTTCGTCTGCACTGTGTGAAGCAAGAAGACCTCATATGATTGGCTGGCTGTGAAGATTCTACGGAATCCTGGGGTTGGCAGTTTAGGGCGGGGCCTTTAGAATTCTCAGCCGAGAGCTCTTGGGCCTCAGGCCGGTTGCTATGGAGATGAGGCCTACCATCAATAAGGATGCCAGAAAACTTTCAGGAGGCATATGTGAGAAAAGTTAAAGTGACATACACAACATAGTTACAAGGTCTTCTTGCCTCACAGTAGAATTTTAAGGGTTTCAAACATGAAGAATCTTAAAGTTGAAATTCAAAACAAAAAATGCTTCCAGAAAAACAGAAAGCCATTGCATAAATTCAACAGAAAGCAAACAAAAAACAAAAGCCAGTACATCAGTGTCGCCAGAGAACACAGATTGGACTGGGGACTATAGGGAAAAGTTACAGGTAGTGGAATAGGCTGGTTGCTATGGAGGCGATGCCTAGCAGCATGGAGGAGGACAGTGTATTCCCGCAGGAACCCAACCTCTGTATGTTAACAACTACGAATACAGACTGGATTGGGGAATATGAGGATAAGTTACAAGTACTAGAATAGGCTGGTTGCTATGGAGATGAGGCCTAGCAGCAAGGAGAAGGACAGTGTATTCCCTCAGGAACCCAACCTCTGAAGGTTAACAACTCTGAATAAAGATTGGATTGGGAAATATGAGGAAAATTTACAGATACAGGATTAGTCCAGTTGCTATGGACACAAGGCCTAGCAGCAAGGAAGAGGCCAGTGTACTCCCTCAAGAACCCAAACTGTATATGTAAATACAGATTGCATTGGGAAATATGGAGCAAAGTTACAGGAAATGGAGAAGACAGCTTGGTGAGTTCTTAAGAGGAAAATAAAATCCCCAGGCAATGCTGGGTAAATACGCTAGTTTTAAATAAATGTGCATTCAATCTAATATTATTAAAAGATTGATTTAATTTAGAATTAAGTAACATTCAATCTAAAATGGAGGAAACCCAAATTAAATCGGAAAAGGAGCTGAATCCTCATGAATTTGAAACAAAAAGATCTGAAACATTAGACAAAAGATTTACAAAAATTCTACAGTGATTTTTTGAAATCTTTTAAAATAATTTTTTTAAAAAAAATGATGATTTAGATTATGCTAATGACAAAATATACCGATGGTTAACTAATCCTCATAGCATGGAGAAGAATACTAGATTTCAGGAAATATTTAGCTTATTATCAGAATTTTTGAAGAATGAGGTTATTTCACAGATAGACTGAATAGAGATAATGTTCCTTCTAATTGTTCTTTTCAACCACCAGGTACACCATATTGTTGCAACGTGAACTGCCAAAAATAAAAAAGATAAATGGGGAAGCACAAAGAAAAAAGCCAAAATCTGATGCTTCATTTATCCTCACAGCCTTTAATATCAGCAGAAGGGTCTTTTTTAAATTATGGGCTCTCTTTTGTACCTCTTCCGTCATATAAACCTTTCCAAACCTGGAGTGATTTATTTACATTTATTAGATTATTAAAACTCAGAGGGTTTTTTTTATTGGCAAATCATCTGCTACACCTTCAATTAAATTTAAATCCAAATCAAATTTTATTGCTTAAGTATACAATCCACTTGCAAAACAGATTGAGCATGAACTGAAGGTCTTCAGCCAGCTACAAAATGAAACATATCATTTTAAAGTGGAAATGAAAGCAGCCTTAAAAACAAGTATTAACATTTAAGTTTCGTCTGGACTAGTTTGTCACCCAGAGCAATACAATGTGAAAGCCTTGATATTACCACAGTCACTTATCAAAGCAAAGAGCATTCATCAGTTATCATGGTCCTCCAACATGTGACATCATCACTCTGAAAAAAAGTCCTTGAGCTGTACTTATGTTCTCCAATATTAAATATATTTAAATATTAAATATCCACTATTAAATATTAAATATGTTCTCAAGATAGTTTAATTGATTTTTAATTTTTTTTAGTTATGCTTTTTATACTCTATGCCATGAATATTTAAAGTGAGGAAATATCCATGAAAGAGCCAAGTTGAAGACTGCCTTTCCTCTTTTGCTTAAGAAAATCTGGCTAATCATCATATAGGGCAAATCATGAATGCCTGCCACTAGAAACCAGGTAAGAAATGTATCCATGAAAAGTATGAAGGACCCCCTGCCACGAACAGTAATCACAAAAACTCTGATGTGCATTATGCTTTCAGTTTGTAAATTAAATATACTTAACATTTATAGACTTGAGACTGCACATGCAACCACTCCATTATACTTAAGAAGGAATGCTTTCCTTGCTCCCTATCCTGCCTCTATAAACCAAAACACATTTCTAATAAACACACAAAGAGAAAAAAAAAAAAAGCCTGTATTTTTATGTAAGGTGCACTCCAGCCTCATTATAAAAGTTTATCACTCTGGCAAAGCAGGAGCACTGTACTCTTAAATGCATAAAACATGCCATGCAAGAGAAGCAATAATTCTATCCTGGCATGTGTACTTCATGGCATTTATCAGCAATACAAGATTTTTTATCAGTAAGATTTTTTTTATTATTATTGTAAGGAAATTCACATATAAAAGATGCCTTTTAGGGAAGAACCTGGAACCAAAGCTATGAAAATACGTAGTGAACTGAAAAAAATGAAAAAAACAAAAACAAATACATACTTGTAATAAGACTAATAAACTTATGTTAATGCACAGCAATAATTAGTGAATATGAAAACATTAGTACTATAAATATATGCAGTATAATTGGTGAGCCACAGCAAACAACAAAAGTATATATAAGACCTTTATAGGTGTTCAATGTGTAGTCATGTCCTGATAAACTATGTTTTCCAAACTTGATCAAAACAAAACAAAATCATAATGGTTGGTAAATGCTCCTGCACTTCTTTCATGGAGAGCACTCCTCAGGTGTAATTTTCAAATAGTGGACTAGGACAATCCAGGTTTTGTAAATAGTCCGATTTTCATCAAAAGTGTGGAAAACTTTCAGTTGGAACCATGAATTAAGTATACACCACAAGAAAATTGTAGTCAAATTCCTATCCAAGTATGAAGAAGTTTCAATAGTGAAATAAATATACAAAGGGCTCTTGTACTTCTCTTACGGACAGCAGACAGACAGTAAGGCCCACAGAATTTCTGCCATTTTACATAAGCTACATTAGGGTTCTCTCTATATAGATGAAAAGCAACATCTATACAAACTGTAATTCTCATAAAGCAAATTGAAAGCTACACATGTTGCTGAAATCAGACAGGACCAAACAGAACAAATACCTTCCCTCTCTGGCAATTAATGATACAAGTTTTTTTCCAAAAGAAAAAAAAACAAGACATGGGTGTCAAACAGACTACAAGGAAACTTTAAATAACTATCATTATAATTATCCTTGCAGGGTCCAGCTCAATGTGGGAGGGAAGGAGACTACGAGAAGATATCAAGGCATAGAAGTTAATTCACAAGAAGTATGAATAATCAATCTTATGATTTAATCCTTAAGGTAAAAAAGAATCCAGTTTGTGTATCCATCTAACTTTCTGTCGTAGAAGTTCACAATCCATATTTTATTTTATGTTTTAGGATGCATAACTTCCAATCCACAGAAGATAAAGAAATTGCATTGATGTTTTCCAATTTGAAATGTTCATAGTACATCTATGTGCATGTACACAGAATGAAGTTCTGCTGGGCTCAGAGGGATTTATTGATAGGTATATGTGTATATAGTAGGTTTGCAGTCTAAATCACATTTACTTACTAAGACTGAAGCACCCTCGCAGTATGTTTGTTCTTGTGTGCATTCAAGTCATTTCTTATGGTGACTCTATCATGGGATTTTCTTGGCAAGGTTTGCTTCTCTGAGGCTGAGAGAATGTGAGTTGTCCAAGGTCACCCAGTAAGTTTCCATGGCTGAATGGGGATTCAAAGCCTGGTCTTCAGAGTCACAGTCCAACACTCAAACCACTATATTGCTCTACCTCTCAGTGTATACCCACTTGCTAATATGTGTTGACTTTACTCCCAATAAGATCACATATGCTTCAACAACCCCCATTTTCTGATACATATTCCTGGTAAAACACTTTATCTTAAACCCTTGGAGGAGATGCTGAGGATACCTTTTGCAAATTGCATGCACTGTATATACCTCTTGTCTCCAGTGGAGTTAATATAGTTAATAGTAGCAGCTGGAGGACAAACCTAATCCATAGTCACAGCTGCTGTTGCAGTTGAAATAACTGTGAGAGATCTGACCACAGATTTTCCAACTGCATGTCTAAGTTTTCACCCCCAATATTGCTAGAAAGTCACTATTCCTACGTACTGAATTATGAAATATTGTACTATTTATTTCTTGATTTGTTTGGCACAATAAAAATAGAGAATTATGTCATTTAATTATTAGTGCAAGTTACAGTTTTAATACCTATGTAATTTTAACTGTATTTTAATTTTAATTACATGGAACCTACAGAGAAGCAGAGCTGTAGCACACAGGCTTTACATACAGAGGATCCCAGATTCTGTGTGTAGTATCTCCAGACAAGGCTGGGAAAAACTCCTGTCCAAAACCTCAGAGAGTCATTTTCAGCTATTGCAAGGCAGAAATAGGGAAATTATGACCTTCCAGATGTTGCTGGACAGTAACTCCCATCCTGCATTGGCACTGGCTATGCTGGCTAGGACTGATGGGAAATGAAATGCAACAGTGTCTGGAGGACCACAGGTTTCCCAGTCCTATTGCAGATGATGCTGAGTGGAACTACAATACAGAAATGGGCTAACGGCCTAACTCAGGACCCTTACACATTATACAACTGTAGCACTATGATTATAGCATTTTAACTGCTATGACTGCATTCTGTGGAATCCTGAGGCTTATAGTTTGATCAAGCACCAGAGGAACTCTCTGGCTGAGAATTCTAAATGCTGCTCCCTCAACTGCAAAATCATAGGATACCATAGGATGGCAATTGAAGTGGAATCATAATGTTATAATTATGTAGTGTAAAAGGGCTAGTAAAAAACAGCTTCCTATGTTGCTAGGGTTCTTGCTTATTAACTATGGATGTTACTGGAAGCGTCCCAATATTTTATGAAAGTTAGCATTTGGGGTATGGGTATGTTGTGTGCTTTCAAGTCATTTCCAACTTATGGTGACTCTAAGGCGAACCTATCATGGGGTTTCTTGGTGAGATTTGTTCAGAGGGAGTTTGTCATTGGGTTTCTCTTTGGCTGAGAAAGTATGACTTTTGCCCAAGGTCACCCAGGGGTTTCCCATGGCTTAGTGAAGATCTGAATCCTGATCTCCCATAGTCCTAGTCCATGGCCATTTCTGCATGAGGTTGGTACACTGTAGCAGTGTCAAATTCTTACCCTCTGGTCTGCACTTTGTACTATTTTAGCATCATAGTTTTCCTCATGGTTCTGCATGTTTTAAGTTCCTAGAACGGTTCACTGCGATACAAAACCGCTGTATGTGAAAACTGGAAAACTCCGATGTAAATCTCACAAGCTGATTCTGCTTCGGTTTTCGCCTACATGCAGAAGCGTAGCATTGATTCACATCGCAGAAGTGGCCAGCTATGGGCATTCCCAGGCTGTCCCTTCTATCACTTCCATCCCTATCTCTCTCCACCCATCAAAGGACAGGCTGCCATCATTATTGTCTTCCTGTGTTAAATGGACAGTGGGAAGAGAGTGGATCTGGTAATGGACCGTTTTTTTCCACGTATCAACGAACATACATACCTACGCACAAACATAGCAACACAGAAATGTGTTAAAAATGTGTGTGTGTGTCTTTAAACCAATCAGCGATGGCGGGGCGGGGTGAGGGAGGAGTGTTACCCTGATTTCTGGGGGTCTCGTGGGGGACACCACAATGTGCTCCAAATATTGGGGAATGAGAATTAGCTAGAGCACAAGCTAAAGCAATGCAACAGGCAGGGCATTGTAGCAAGATCTTTTACCCAATGTTTACGGTGTCAGGCCGAGTCACAAACCAAGCAAACATAAATTATAATTGTTTTTCTTTATTTTAAAAGACAGTCACTGCGCACTTATGCACTCACTCACACAGACCTAAGAGAGTAAAGGGAGGAGGTTTGATAGAAGATTTTGAGAGGAATTTTTCAGGGGAAATACTACACCTGATCCTGTAGCCCAGGTAGCCAGAAGAAAGTCAGTTGGAGTAGAGATTCTCAGCACATGGAGCTGAGGGGAAGGCTCGGCAAACGGAGCAGCAGCAAGGCAGGATGAAAGCCAGGAGTGATCCGAAGAAGCGCTCAAAATCAGGGGTTCTTACAGGGGAGAAAATGTGCCTGTAGGGTAGTCCGTTCCCAGGAAAAACAATGGGTTTCCGGTTGGAGACAAAGCGTCTGAAAGGTCAGTATTTAGCATGATTGGATGTTGACGGCGCTGTCAATAGCGCAGACAGTATGCGAATGGGGAGTGCTTGACAGTTGGCTATTCAGAAGAGCTAATCTCGTCAAGATGCCTGTTTGGGGCAGAGAATCTTTTGTATGCTTGGTGCATACTTAATTTAGGTTTAAAGTGTACTTGCCTGGAGGTCTCCTGAAGCTGCATGCCAGAGAATTACTGACCCGCCTGGATTTGTCTTGTTTTTCAGCTTGTTCGGCCGTGTCCGTGTGTGTGCTTGTCTGGGGGTCTCACAAGCACGTGGAGGTGAGCAGTTTGGAATGGCCAATTTTTTGATATTAAATTATATTTAGTAGACCACAGTAACAGGAGAATGAGAGTCGCCAGGGACTTGCTGTTGTGGATGTGGCAGCCGCTGTTCTCCGCAGTAGTGCAGTGTAAATGACGGGGGGTGCACACAGCACAGTTTCTGAATTTCTGAATTCAGTTTCCAAAACAGAGTATAAAAACACCACTCTTGACATGCAGTGAACCACTCCTTCCCTCTCGTGCAGAAATGGCCCAACACTTACATCAACTTATTTGTGGGTGTAAAGTGACAATTGCATATGTGTTTTCTCCATGAATAGCAGATCCACAATATTCTAGTATGGCAAAGAAAGAGAGCCATGGGTTGGACTGTGGTTGGTTCTCCGTGGTCAGAAATTATTAGGAAGTGAAGTTTAACAATGCATTTACTTTTCTCTGGTTGCCATCCACTCCCTTCAATATCTGGTAGGTCTGTTATGGGGCTGGTAGTCAGGATAAACCTGAGCAAATTCTCTGCCTCACTAACATGGAAGCAACCAGCTGTGATTGACATCAATGGATCAAAACTTAGGAGGCGAAGGTACTGTTCACCCCTGGCCTAGCTCTTTCCGAGAGGAAACTTGCAGAGTGTGCCATGTTCACTTTCTGTTCACACTCAGATGCTAAATATTCTTCCAAACATTTTGCTAGTTCCAATATTATTGGTTAACTACAGCTTAATGTAAAGCAAACATTCCCATTTAATCTGGCAAACAGAATGCAAAAAAAATGCTGTATACCTAACTCTTGGATACTCTTTCTTACTTACTTACTTATTTATTTTATATGCTACCTTTCTCTCGGAGTGAGACATAATCCAATAATCTTGGATTAAAGAATTCACTAAGTGAACATTATCCATGGATGTAGCTATAGATCTTAAATCAAAATTATTTCTGTACATCTTTGGCATGACTATGGATCATCGACTCTGCAACTTAATGCCAGTCTCCTTTCTTTCTAAAAGAAAACTTCTAAAATAATCATTATTAAAGTCAGACCAATATTTGCTTGGTTAAATCTTGAAATAACAATAAGGTTTGTTATTTAAATATCATTGTTCTTATACATGCTGAAAATACATCAGTCTGGTTGGCCAGCATTAATTTCTCAATATGCAGGACATGAGTGCCATTGCCCAAGTAACCAAAATGGCATTTTCTTCTGAAAAAGAGGGAATTATGAGCAGGCATGAGGGAATCACAAGATTTACATTACACAAAAACACATGCACACATACCACTTTGGAGGGAAAAACCCTAAGGGAAGACCCAGAGCTTGGCAACAATAATTTAAAATTATTTTGATTTCTAATTAAAGATTTCAATGCTATTTAAAGATTTCAATGCTATTTAATTATTAAATATTCTTGAAAATATTGATAATGTTATTTCTGAGTAATGAGTAACATTCACCATTCTATTAATTCATTACAGTCTGTCTAATTTTATC
The DNA here is from genome assembly GCA_948472985.1 of Iguana delicatissima. Taxonomy (NCBI): domain Eukaryota; kingdom Metazoa; phylum Chordata; class Lepidosauria; order Squamata; family Iguanidae; genus Iguana; species Iguana delicatissima. The sequence continues at coordinate 487,017 of CAOKZL010001800.1, forward strand.
TGGCAAAACCATGTTGTCATTTAACAGATTAATGAATTTGTGTAGAAGGTTTAAATTGTTAGCCTCCATGGCATGAGCAGAGCCAGCCAATTAACAGCTATTGGAATATAAACACAGGGGAGGCTGAGAGCGGGGGAAAAAATAAAAAGAGAGCTTTGATTGTTCAGCTCTTAGACAGGGCCAGCTAGGGACAGAGACAGGATTATAGATAGGAGTGAATGGTTAAGATCAAGACAGACTCAGATAGAAAAAGAAATTTAGAGGGGAGCTCAGGGTATAGTGAAAGAGTGAATAAAGAGTTCAGGAAAAACTTGTTGATTTGACTCTAAATGAGTTATTAAATTGAAAAGTGCACGGAACCAGCAACATGCTAGATGTTTAATCTCTCTGTTAGCCAATAAACCTTTGATGTTTTGTTATTCTGTACCCCTGTCTGGAAGCCTTATATTTAAATGTTTAATGGAGAAATGGGTTGCATCTTTACCAATCTGAATCCATAATCACATCCACTTGTCCAAGGTTGAAGTCACCCTTCAGCCCCAGTTACAAAACACAGAGAAAGGTCTGGAGCTGCAGAGCAAGGTGAATGACAGGAGGCCAAGGGTTGGTGTCCGAGTGAGCAATCTGGAGGGGGAATCAGTCACAGAATATATTAACAAATCCATATTATTATGTTTCAAACTTTCACATGTTAGCTGATCAGTTTTCTATAATAATTTATCATTAGTGTACTAGTGTTAATATAGTGTCTGATATCGGGGGGGGCTCACTGAGGATTGACTGTGATCAGTATCCATGAAATGCAACCAGCAGAGGAGCATAACGCTGTGGGGAATGGGATGGTTAAAAACCAACAAGAAGAAATGCACACAGCAACACTTTCTCACAGGCTCAGTGGTTCCCTGACCGTTAGAGACAGGAGGTAAAGCTGAGAGATGTGATCTGACTGATTATTATTACTGAATTTAGGTTTCAATATTGTTCTTTAAACAGAGAAGTTACTCCTAACATCAATTTTGTGAATAATGGCTTGCTATGATCATACAGCAAGTTACTCTGTAAGATGAGGGGTCTGAATTTCATAGCTCTCATTCCCTTTATCCATTACATCTTTACAGCCTTGGGCCATATTAGTAAGGGAATATGCAGAACCATATCCTGGCTAAAAGGCATTTCCCATAAGACCAATACAACAACAGGAATTGTTTCGATAGAGCAGTTTCACCAGAACATGGTCAGCCACAAAAGAGCAGAGACAGATGAAGCCGCATGACTTGAGGTTTCTCAGAAAAAGACCACAAGAGACAAAGGGAATGGATTCCCAGGATCATCCTCCATGGCCAGCTTCCAGCAACAACAGCAACAGGTTTGCTTTCTACAGCCATGAATGAAGATGATGCTAGGAGAATACATGAAGTAAAAAAAAAAAATGGTGTCAGAGTGATGTTTAAGAGGCTGTCAACAGCACTAGAAGCTTCTTTGTCCAGAATTCCTCTCTTCAGCCTTTGAAGATGTTCCTTCTAGAACATGAATAAAATATCCATTGTAAGGAGTGTGATTGAGCAAAACAAAAACAAAAAAACTAATATATGCTTGCATATGAATGCATTGGGGGGAAAAAGAGAAAGGTGGCCTCTTGATGTGATATACACACAGACACACACACAGAGAGACAGTTTTTCCCAAAACTGGAACCCAGGATGGCTCACAAGAAAATTAACAAAAGAAGCTACTGATAAAAGCACAGAAACACAAAAAGTTGTAGTGTTAAAACCAACGGAATTAACAGTAATTTGAAAGCACATCAGTAAAGAAAATACAGCACTCTACCAGTAAACTGCACCTTCTTCTGCACTCAGTCAATTGTGGAAGGCCCACTGAAATACAAAGGTCTTTGCTCATCAGCTGAAAGCAGCAGGGATGGGGCCAGGCCATCCACTCTTGGCAAGGAATCCCACAGCTTGGAAGCAGCCATTGAGAAACCTTATAGATGGGCCAGCCCTTCAAAAGTTTACAAAATTACAGCTGTTGCCAAATATGGTGGCCAGGCTGTTATCCGATGTATACAATCTTATACCAACTGCACTGGCTTCACTTTGCTTCCAAACTCAATTCAAGGGGCTGGTTTTGACATACGAAGCCCAGGGAATCTAAAAGACTGTTTCCTTCTGTGTAAATCTGCCCAGAATTTGAGATCATCAATGGAAGTTCTGTTGCATGTTGTGTCATTCTGAGAGGCTACATGGGTGAGAAAACAAAACAGGGTTTGTACAATTCCCTTCCAAGGGAAATCAGGCTGGTTCTATCCCCTTTGAGTTTTCCAGGGGCACTCAAGCCCAAGCTGTTTTATGTGCCTTTTGTTCCTTCACACCTGGCTCAGCTTCTGGATTGTTTTAATGGAGTGTCTACATTTTCATAACCATTTTTTTGAATGTTTTGAACTGTTTTTTGAGAGTGTTAATGTCTGGCACCCTGTTTGTTAGTTCCAACTAGAGTAGATCCATTCAATCAATAGTTGAATGGTGAGTCAACACATAGATAACTCTAACGGATTCAACAGGTCTACTCAAGTCAGCCACAGAAGAATTTAGCCCTACATATGCCTTCCGACTGTCTTGATTTGGCAGGGGCAGTCCCACTTTTGCAGCTGCTTTTAAAATGACCCAGTTTTTTCTCTCTTCTCCCTCCACTTTCCTGCTGTGTCCTCAGCTTACTTCCATTGTGACAAACTGAGTTCAAAGTAGTTTGACTCAGTAGGCTTAGGCAAAAGCAAACTACTGGAGGTGCTTCTGTTCTTTCTCATAAATGGCTTTTGTCCTATTGACCAGAGACTGATGTTGGTTGGCCACAGAAATGTTGGAGGGGATGTCTATGCTTGTTATGCATCATTCTGGTGCCTTGACAGGGTGAAAGAGGATAGAGAAATATTTTAATAAACAGAAATAAACAATCTATAGGTGGTATTAGGAAATAACAGTGTTTGGAAGGCTGCTTTGTTGATTTATACCTATAGAGTATCCTAGACACATCACTGCGTTTTTTTCGATTACAATTTAATACTTACAGATTTTTTCTAAGTGATGTATGGCTTTTACAAGCTGTTATGAGAGAGTTCCTAGTTGCAGGCCTGCAGTACAAGACAGAAAAGGAATATACAAGGAAAGGGAAAGTAAATGTTGGAGCAGCTGTCTATGGAAAGGGTTCAGGTTAGCCACCCCAACTCCCTGACTCCCAATAGATAGAAGAGTGTACTTCCCTTCAGCAATTCACTTTCAGTTTAGTATGTGGAATTATGTTAACCAAATGTCCCCCAAGCCTGTATTAGCATGTATATGCTAATATGGGGTTGGGGACATTTTCAGGAGAGGATTCATCTGTGAGGAGGAGAGTCCATAACTCCTTTTGTCATTGTACTCCCTAATTTGTCCCTTCAAATGGCTCCTGAGTTGTTTTAAAATGTTTTCCCACAGAAGGCTTCTGTAACAGAAAGTGAATACAGAGGGAAGGAAACCAAGCTTTAATGAAAGAGACATCGGCAACAGCTGTGTCAGCTGCCAACTGCTGATAGCTGATCCTGTAAGTGACCTCCCCCTTCACATTCCTCATTACATTTTTCAGAACTGCTTTAGTGCTTCTACTTCTTTGCACTTTTATTCTGCTGCTGGTTTTAATTTGGTTTTATGGTGATTTTAAACAAAATTATCTGTTGCTTGTTTTATCTTGGTTTTATACTTGGCTTGTTTTATTTTATCACTGTTGTACTTTATACTTTTAACAAATTGTATGTGGCCTAGAAAGTGCAAAATGGAAGGGAAAGAGGGTGTGTGTGTGTGGGGGGGAACTCACATGAGCTTTCTTTCCTCCAGCTCTGGAGCTCCCTTCTTTCCCTTCTCATGCAAAATGGAAGGGAAAGGGGGTAGGGGAAAACGCACATGAGCTTTCTTTTCTTCCCCTCTAGAGCTCCCTCATTTCCCTTCCCATGCAAAATAGAAAGGGAAGGGGGTGGGGGAAGCTTTCTTCCCTCTGGAACTCCCCCTGCCATTGCTATGCGTTTTGCCCTGGTGCAGAAAACTCACGCCAAGGCAAAACAGAAAGGAATGGGGGGGGGGTTGCCTGATTTCTCAGTGCATAGGAATGGCAGAGGGAACTCCACAGGTGGGGGAGAAAGCTGGTGTGAGTCTTCCCCCAACCCCCATTCCCTTCCCTTTTGCATGAGAATGGGAGAGGGAGAGCCCCAGAAGACAATGGGAGGGGGAAGGGAGAGTTATTTGTGGTTTTTCCACTTTTGCGAGGGTTCTGCACCCCAAAAACTTATGAAAGAAGAGGAACAACTGTTCTGACTCGGTTTGAGTCATCTACAGTAACACAGAAAACAAACTATTATAAAATTATTAAGCAGTTCTAAATAAACATTGAAAAACCTCACTCTTTTACATAAAACTGGTGTTATGGGTGGGAGGGAGGCAGAGCTGTGTGGTAAAGACAAGGTGCCTTATCAGACTGAGAACCACCGCACCAATCTGGCAGAAGTAAAGGCCCGCCGCATAAGTCTACTGTCAGGATCTTGTAAGATCTGCTGTTAAGAGGGGATTTGTCATTGCCTTCTTCTAAGGCTAAGAGTGTATGACTTGCCCAAGGTCAATGGCAAGAAGAAAAAGGTTGAGACAGAACAAGAGAAGAAGGCTGTTGATCCTAAGCTGCCCATTGCTCAAATACCTGGCTTCCAGCAGATTCTAAGCAGCAAAGGCATTATGAGAGAAATAGCTTGAACAATACCCGTCCTGAGGCAGAGGTGGTTGTTCACTTCCCAATACTGACTTGGTTCCTTGGATCTCCAGAAACCAAGTGTTAAAGCAATGAACGGCTTGGAGCCGGCAGCCCCCTTCTTTTGCTACCACCTCCACCCTGCATGAGCTTGCACAAGAGAGTGGCAGTTACTTTAGCATAGTGCCATATAAGATTCCAGCCCAATTCAGCACCAACTGGAGGCCTCTGAACATCTGTGATAAAAACACAAGGTTTCCAAGTAGTATGAGAGCCCTGGCACTATTTTTTCTAGGAATCAGTTTTTGCAATTATGATGGCTGATGTCTAGCCATGAAAATTCAGGAGAGACTGGTTGAAAGGCGAAAAGCTACGCTGTTACAACAAAGGGGGAAGGAAATCTTGTGGCTAGTAGTCCAGGGAATTTAGCACCTAATTTTAGGTTCTTTCTTCAAGGGAGGGTTGAGTCACATAGTCCTGAGTTTGTGCTGATCTAGGGGCTTTCAGAACTCAAGGCTTTGTTTGCATGCACATCTAAAGGGCACATGTGTGAGTCACTTCATGAACACATCATGAAACTTGCTACTTTGGGTCAGTTGCTAGCCTGTCTCTGAGTTTCTGTAATGATAAAAGGAATGGAAGGAGGAGGGACATACATTGCTACAAGTTCTTTAGAACGCTGGGGTGAAACATAACCATCAATCAGGCAGTCAATCAATCAAACAGTCAAAAATCTTGATTAAAGCACGGATCAATAGTTATGCTCAAAGTAAATAAAAAGGCATTCTTTTACATTTTAACCTGCACTGTCGTAGAACTTGTTTAAATACTGCCCTCTAGTGGCAGTGAAGGGAACTTGAGAAATGTTTGAGTAATTTGAAAAATTCAGCCTAGTTTCTTTCTATTTTCTGTCAATGAAAGACCTTGTGCCCTTTGCCCAGAATGGAAACTCTGGAGTTTCAACTGGATTTTATATTTCCAAACATGGCGGAACAAACCTACATTCTTTTCTGTCTCCCAGCTTTCTCTTGATGATATCTAGAACCACCACATCACTCAGCAGAGCCTTACTAGGAGGTCCACAGACCTTCTTCATTCCTTCACAAGACACTGTGTAGGTACCATGACTTCAGCCTTGTCAGTGTTTGTTCCTCCTTTCCTCCCTTCAGTAACATATTGCCTGAAAAAAAGTTCTGGAAATCTTTAAAACTTTTGGAACTGACAAATGCTGGTCACTCTTTTTTTATTGTATAAAATGACAACTGAATATTTTCAATTAGTAGATGCTTGCTTTCCTATTATGCTTTAGAGCAGCCATTCTCAACTGTCTTTTTTTTTTTGCCACGGGCCCCTTAGGAGCTCTTCTCAGGTTCCATGCCCCCTCACTAGGCAGGGATACAACATGAACAGATAGACAGGAAATCATTTATTCTTGAACACCAAGAAATCTTGAACATTCTCACATACTGGATAAAACTTTAAAAAAAGACTGTATGCATTTTTTTCTCCAGCAACTTCATATGCAGTAATAAACATTTAATGTACCTTAACATAAAGTATATCCAAACACATATACTTTAAAATTACAAGGCTAAAAAAGGCCTAGCAAGACACACTGATCTTCAGAGGATGACGTATGGCATCGCTGTATACATTGACCTGGTTTCTCAACTGACTCCGAAGTGGGGCTGTGTGAGAGACCCCCAATAGCTGCTACAGGGTATGAAATATGTCACAAAAGCATAAACTTTTGTGGATTTTACCTTTAAAAGTGAGATGAGGGAGGAGCTTAAGCAATTAATTTATCAAGTGTGCCAAACTGAAATGGTGTGTTGGAAAGATATCATAAATAGAAGGGAAACGTCTGACTCCAATTAAGGTTGCTATTTGGTATTCCACTGGTTCAGTTATCAGGGACCCCATAAACCCTTGGAGCTAGCCTTCTTTAGTTTGTGACTCCCTTCAAATGTGCCAGGGATCTCTTGAGACCAAACAGCTGCTTACAATGTTTGCTTTGGAACATTGGGAGGCTTCTTATGTGATGAGTAATAGGATTCATGGTTTAAATATAGCATAAATAGGTACAAATACTGTACTGGTCCCTGGCACGTTAGGGGGGAAATGCTGGTCCCCCACATAAGAAAGCCCAAAAGGCACTGGGGAGTGATTTGAGTATTGGACTAAGACTCTGGAGACCAGGGTTTGAATCCCTGCTCAGCCATGGTAACACGCTGGGTGGCCTTGAGCAACTCACACTCTCTCAGCGTCAGAGGAAGGCAATGGTAAACTCCTCCTGAACAAACAATGCCAAGAAAATCGCTCAGGGTCACTGTAAGCCAGAAACAGCTTGAAGGCACACAATAGCAACAACAAATTGAAAGAAGAGCACTGACTTGACAAATGGATATGTCTTGGATTATATCTGTTATATCTGCAATAAAGGGTAAAAGCTACTGCATGCTGTTTATCCTATAACAGAAAGTGTAGCAGGGTCATGCACACCCATAAAGATGATATGGCATATTCAATCATGGTATATAAGTCTTCTCACCATGTCCAAAATGAGCCTGTTTAAAAGATACTTGTGCCTGCCTACTGTGGACTGTTTGTCCCAAAGTTTTGAAACCAAATATATGTCAGAGTGTATGCTAGGTGAACAGCTCAAGAGGTGTAATAACTGAAGCACCACATTTAACATATATTTTGATCGGAGCTTAGAAAATATATTCCAGAAGCTGGAATATATTTTCTAGAGCTAGGACATATTGTGGTCAGAACTGCAGCCAGACTACTGTCTGGAGCAAGTTACAGGGAGGTTAAGATTCTCTTGTTAGAACAACTCCACTGGCTACCAGCCTGACTCTGGTCACAGTTCAACTTGCTAGTTATGACTTATAGAAGCCCATATTGCTCAGGTTCAGGCTATCTGATAGACTATATATTCCTATTTGAGCTTGCTTGTGTTCTCAGAACTTTAGAGGAAGCCCTTCTCTTGGCCTCATGACCTTCACAATCACATCTAGTGGGAACACAGGAAAGGGCCTTCTCAGTGGTGCTCCCTCCAAGGGAGGCGAGAGTGACTTTCTTTTTGGTTTTCTTTTATTGTCCATGCCATTGTATTTCCAATTTTTATGTATGATTGTGAAAGCTGGACAGTAAAGAAAGCTGATACGAAGAAAATTAACTCATCTGAAATATGGTGCTGGAGAAGAGTTCTGTCAATACCCTGGACTGCTAAAAAGACAAATGAATAGGTCTTCGAGCAAATCAAATTGGAACTCTCCCTAGAAGCGAAGATGACTAAATGGAAGCTGTTGTACTTTGGCCGCATAATAAGAAGACGTGACTCACTAGAAAAGACAGTAATTCTCAGTAAGGTAGAATGCAGGAGGAAAAGAGGAAGACTGCACTGCAGATGGATAGACTCAATCAACCAAGGAAAACACATCCCTGAATCTGCAAGACAGTGCAGCTGATGATAGGGTGACTTGAGGTTCTCTCATTCATAGGGTGACCCTAAGTCAAAGTCAACTTGACAGCAGTTAACAACAACAAACAAACTTCTCTGTTCCTCTAAGCTTTTACGAACTGACTGCAAGTGTTTTTAATGGTGCATTAGTCTACTGATTTTCCTTTTTTGCCTTTTGTATAAATTTATTTTAAATGGTTTTCTTCTGTCAATAGTTTAAAGGTTTTTTTAAACAATAAGCTTTTGTATTTTTAACTTATGTCTTTTTATGTGCTTTGATCTGTATATGTTTCAATTTTTGTGAACCACTTTCTTCTCAGGTTTTGGGGGAAAAGGTGGAACAAGTCCTCCTCCTTGAATCGGGGAATTTTGAAAGTTTTAGTCCAAATGAGTAATATCTCAAAGCTCTGATTCTGACACAGTCACGCATGGAAAGAGACAGGTCATTTCAGACAGCGGTTGGTTGGTCTGCATATAATAGACAGTCACATTGCTTTGAATCATCATTGGAAAGGAGGAACTATAGCTGTAAACATACAAGTGTCAAATATTTCTGCATCAGCACAGGTTTTTAAGGGGCATTATTATATAGAAGATCAGTTTAGACAACTAAATGAAGGCACAGTAATGTGGGCAATTCCCTAAGCTGGTCACAAGTCTGGGGAACGGAAGCAGGATTTTTAGTGATCAGGCAACAGTGCTTACCATACTATACAAAATATACATACATGTCATACTTCATTGTATAACTTAGGCTGCAGCTTTTTATGTACTTAACTGGACAATAAGTCCCACTGCATCCTAAGGGGTTACTTCTGAGTAGATGCAAGCTGATGCCTAGTGTCACACTGTTAAATTGCAGAAACCAGAGGTTGTTTGTTGTTGTTGTTTTTTGATGATGATGATGATGATGAAAGAAATTATTTAAAAAATATATTTGCATCCTGTATATATATTTTGTATACTTGTATATTAAAAATCTTTCATTACTGACTGGCTTCTACAAACTGTTTAAGCTGCACTGCTTATATTGTATATATTCTACTGTTGTTTTTATTGTTATCAGTATTTTTGCTGTTTACTCTTTTGGTAAGCTGCCTTGTGAGAAGGCAGTCTAAAAGGCAAGGCAAAGCTTGGAAAAATTTACTACTGAAAAATTGTGAACGCTTGTTGATTGCTGTAGTGTTTATTGCTTTTCTGCATAATAAGGTATGAAAAATAACATGTTGCATTCCTTGTTGATTTTTTTGCTGTTTAAGAAAAACCACTAGGCTTGTTAAGTGAATGGCATAAAACTTGAAAATTTGTTCATTGTTCTTGTGTATTATTGCTAATAAGCAAGAACTTACTGAGCATACTATGAAACCATTCCCTTAGCAATCCTATGAATTCTTTTAAAAAATACACCCCTCATTTATGTTTATTTTTAATGGATTATTTTAGGTTATTTGGGTGTATTTTGTATCATATTATATACCAGTAACTTTCAGCATTGAGATTTTATTTAAAGTAATTATTTTGGTTACTTTTGAAAAGTGTAAAAAGTTAAGAAGTTTGCGACTACAACTGTAACTACTTACTTTTCAAAAGCAATTTTCCAAGCTCTGGTAATGGTGGACTTCAGTACTATTCCTTGGCAATATACAGAAATGCAAGACCAGTGTGTATGCTGTATAGTGCACTCTCTCTTCATGTGAGATAATTCTGAACTCCAGAGAAGTACTGATTATACATGCCTGAACTGAATGTGTATCTTAGAATACTTCCCAGAATTTTTTCAGATGAACAGGGGTTCTCTAACAGAGGTGGAAACCACAGATGAGTCAGTGTGGAGCAATATTGAAAGCACTGCCTGACTTCAGAAGGTCACTGCCTTAAGGAGCAGGTTTTAATTAACAGCACTGATTCTCAAAGATTTTCACTGTCCCATGGTATCAGACAAGGATGCCCTCTTTCACTTCTGTTATTTTGTACTTTTAGGTTTCTTAGAATTCAGGTGAAGATTTAAGCCATCACTGCGCTACTGGAGAAATCAGAACTTAAAAGTGTTTTAGTACTCTTAGCTGTAGAATACTATTAATTCGACTAAATGAAAAATTTCAAACATTTTCAAAACACTGTGAAATCATGTTGGGATTAGAATTTAATTGTCTGCTCCAGGAGATAAGTAGATGTGATGGAGCCTGAGGGTGTGGCTAACCTGAGTGGCAGGGCAACCTTAGCAACTGGTTGCCATGTAACCAACGTGGCTCTGTATGAGAGAAACCCAGCACATTGGTGAGAGGGAGGGGCAAAGGGTTGGGAGGACAAAGCCTCTGTATAAGCCACAATGACTTGGATTTTAGAGATTCCTTTGGTGAGATTTCCATGGGGAAGGAAGAGTTTTAAGTTATAGTTCTTCAGTTAGTCAGGGTGGTTGTCTTCTCAGAGGGAGAGAGAGAGAGAGAGAGAGAGAGAGAGAGAGAGAAACTAAACCATTTTTGGTTGGGTCAAAAGGTGTGATCTAGACTTGGGAATTAAGCCTTTGAGCAAAAGGAAAGCCAAAGGCCTGTGTGTATGCAAAAGTTTTGTGCCTATATATTGTGTGGAGATGTAAGAAACTGGTTAAATACCTTTTAAAGTTCTGTATTGCTTGGAATTACTTATGACACCCAATACCTTTTTCCTTGTTATTTTACTAAAATTACATTATATTTTTATACATTCTGACTCAGTAGAGCACTTTTCAGTAGTAACACACTACCACAGATCAGTAAATCATTCTGAGTAACAACTGAGAGGCTTTACCCTTTATACACTAAGGTGGTGGTTTTAAAAGGAAAAGCAGGGGGCAGGGTGCTATAACAGACTGGGAAGGAAACTGCCACTCCAATCTGTGAGAGGGAAAAGCAGGCCTGGCCCCTCCACTTTGGGTAGATTTTAATAATGACAGGTTACATTCTTAGCATGAAATATAAAGATGCTCTTTGTGAAATCACTCTTGGCAGGGGCATACCCTCCAGTGTTTCACTGATGAAAACCAGGACACATGTGTCCAAGTAACCTCAAAGTATGGCTAAAAGGCTGTGGTCAGATAACAGAGGGCAAAAGTTATTAATGAGCAAGAATGCATAAAACCACTATTTTAAGCAGAGAAACTTTTGAATTTATATATAACTAGTGTATATACCCAGTGTTACCTGCGATTTTATTTTCTCATAGGTAATACTTGTTAGAAAGATTTCTGAGATCCTGTGTCTCTAATTCCCTAAACTGTCTTATCCAGTACCTGTAACTTTTGCCCATGTCCCCCAATCCAATCTGTATTCAGAGTTATTAACATACACAGGTTGGGTTCCTGAGGGAATACAGTGTCATCTTCCTTGCTGCTAGGCCTCATGACCATAGCAACCGGCCTACTCAAGACAGACTGAGGCTCAAAAACTCTCTGGCTGAGAATTCTAAGAGCCCTTCCCTAAACGGCAAACCCCAGCATGCCATGGAATCTTTTTGGGCAGCCAATCATATGAGGTCTTCCCCTGACACAGTCAGTCATGTGACGTCTTTACCTGACATAGACAAGCAAACTTTGACTTTTGTATATTAGATAAATACAATATTTTGTGTGTGTACAAGTACACGCATGTACATAGCATGATTAATGATAAAGATTATTTTTTTAAAAGCCATATTAGTTCTGCTGAAATTTACACCTTTCTCTCCGATCTGCTATAGTGTTTATATCCATCCCCTGCCCAGTGCATATTATAGATCAGATCAAATTCCAGCTTCTCCATAACATAGCATTCATATGCCGTCTCCATAAGCTAACCATAGCTCTTCAGCCTTACTTACTTCATAGGGTTGTTCTTAGAATAAAAATAGGGTGGGAAAAATAATGTGCTATCCTTTTAGCTCCAAGAGATAAATAGAATGTATTTATTTAAGGAAGATGAACTTGGAAAGAACATGATTGTCATAAAGAAATATAGGCATTCCAATGCCCTTTTAGGCTACGATCTTGTACACATTTACCTAGCAGTAAGTCCCACTGAACCTTCTTGGACACTTCTGAGTAGATATGTATACGATTGCATTATTAATATAAATGGAACATTAACTCTTCAGGTAAAAAGTAACTGACACTGAAATCTCTCCCAATCTTTAACATGTACCAGTTACAGTTTCTTTCTGTGGCGTACACAAAAGATGAGCAAATCAAAAGGAAGGTAGTTAAGGGGGGGGGGACACACAGTAAAACTAAACCTTAAAATATGAAGTTTATGCAAATCTCAAAAGCAAAACAAAAAGAAAGGAAGGAAAAAATTCAAATCAGGAATTCTTCTCTGCAATTTCCTCTATTTTAAGGAAATCAGAAGTGGATTGCACAGACCAGCCTCTCCCCGTCTCATTAGGGGAAGAGAAACTGACTGAAAATGGCATCTGCTCTCTTTTGGATTAGAGCACTTAGCCCCCACTCCCCACCAGAAATTCATCTGCTGCCAGCAGGTGGCTGTTTTTATTTGTCAGGGTTTTTCCACCAACTCACCTCCAATCTTTGTATTTCACAAATGACTCTCCTTTTTCATAGAGTGGCAAAGCTTTAGGCATGGCATAGGCAACCAATAACTGCAAACCACAGCAGTAATCACTTTTTACAAAGGCTTGCTAGTCTAATATAAAAACCATAGCAAACTTTTCTTTTGTTTGAGTTCACAATTATATTCCAAAATATTTCAAAAGTTTGTTTCAGTTTAAGGGAAACCCAACTGAGCAAAACGGAAAACAAGTAGCGTAATAAATAAATGGATTCTTCTAAGCCTAAATCCCCAGAGAACAGAGGTATAACACTTTTCCTGTTAGGTTTGAGGCAAAATCTTCTTTGCATAATTGGCAAGCATTTTTCTCCACAACTGTTGTCCTTCAGATCAAGCCTCACACTTTGGCTATTTTCTGCCTCTGACCCCATTCTCTGGTTCCTTCTTGTTACTCTATGCCTTCTCTTTTCTCTGCTTCTCCTTCAATTGTAATTCCAGCTCTTTTTCCACTGCTTCAGAGGAGTTTCCACTTCCAGCAACCACATCAGCTAACTCATTTCTAAGTCTGGCTTGCTTATTTTCCACAATTTTGTTCTCATTTCTTATTCTCTAACAACTGGCTGTATTTCTGAAGAAATTTAAACTTAGCCACTGAACTTTAACTTCATACGTGTTAACACAAAATAAGATAATTGTTAACTCCATATACACCTTTATAAAGTAATATAAGGCACTCTTCCTTCACAAGGGGAAATCCATGTCTCCAAGAAAAAGAAATTGAGAGAATACCTGGTGTGCCCTTCCAGGGGGGTTTTAAGTCAAAGGGGATCTCCTCATGGAAAGCACCTCTGAACTGCCAGGGCTGCCCCCTTTCCCACATATTTACAAGATGTGTTTCTTCCTTTTGCCTACCTCAAGAAGCAATTCGAACTACACAACACAGAATGTTCTCTTCCAAACCTAGGCGTGACTCCAGCCGTTTGCTTTTGCTTAACCTTACTGGGAGGGGCAAGGCTCTACCACTCCTGTCTTCTCACTCCCTCCTGCTGAATTAAGTGAATGCAAACTACTTCTGCACTTTGAACTCAGGCCATTTCTGCACTACACTGTTACAGTGCTACTGTTCCACTTTCAACATCCTGTGGAGTCCTGGGGTTTGCAGTTTAGGGAGGGGCCTTTAGAATTCTCAGCCAGAGCGCTCTTTGGCCTCAGGAAACTACAAACCCCAGAATTCCACAGGATGTTGAAAGTGGAATAATAGCATTATCACAGTGTAGAGAGGAAACGGCCTCAGTTTGCAGCAACTGACTTAAGCCAAGAATGGAGGTGGAAAGTGGGAGGAAGCAAAAAAAAAATCCAGGACAATACCTTCAGGTGGCTATGAACATGTGTGAATAAGATTTCTTCAGATTATTCACCAGAGACAAAACCCTAACACCACCTGTTACAAATTCAAATACAGTATTTTCCAATGGAGTCAATTCACATCTTCAGCTGCCAGGTCCTAAATCATGATTTTCATTCAGGGGAAGCTTACTGTTCAAATTAAATATAGTTCGTTAACATGGGTTTAAAAGTTTTTCTCTAAATGGACTAAATAGGCAATTGAAAGACTTGTCAGATTACTCCCATTTTAAAACCTGGGTTATAATCTTAAAATGGCAAGTCATGTTTGGGCTCCTGTCTTCTATAGTAAGACTACACATGAAGGGAATGGCCAAGTTAACTCAGCAAGGCATGTTTACGTGAGACCCTCATAATCACTGTTTCAGTACTAGACCAAAATGTGAAAGAACTGCCCTCAAAAGGGAAAGCTGGAACAGTGTAACATAATCATATGCTGATAACTTTTAGGGGAATTGTGTATACGTGTGTGCACCATACACCCACCTACACACAATGCTAACACTAGCAGTTTCTGTTTTTAGTGCTGAACCATGGAGAACCAATGTGAGCAAAGATAACAGTGTTATCTATGTCCTGAGTTTGAGATACATTGGAAGAGCATTATTTTATTAAGATATAGCCACATCAATTATCTATTTTCTTGCATAGTTTGGTTCAGCTATATATTGTGCAGTCATTAGACATATATGTAGGAGTATTTGCAGGTGTTCCTGTGTAACCAAAAGTAGCTGTGAAAACAAGTAAAACAGTTCAGGGTGATGCCTAGGTACAGAGGTACAATCAGAAGATGGATGTATGTCAAAGATCAACTGTCTCTTTGCCATTTTTGTGCTACTGTGGAGTTGTGTCTCCTATCTCTTGAACACTACAGACCCTCTTCTTTGGCACTTTTCATTTTTGTCTGCAGTTTGATACATTTGCAATCAAAAAGGCCAAAGCTATAATTCTCATGGAAATTGACATTTTGACCAATGAAATTTTAAATTAGACTAACTTCTTCATTGCGCTCAGCTTTGAGAGTTTAACAACAACAACTAAGGCTGCTTAGTGTTTGCGGAGTTCCCTTAACGACAGTTTGAAAACACATGACATCTACAAAGTCCTACTAGCATGGTCATGTGGTCCATTATTACCACTCATTTTTACTACCTTGTTCTATCACATCTTAACACAAATTCTCTAAAGATGGTCCATGATGTGACATAGCCCATCTGTGCAGTGGCTGACTTAAACCATCCTGTCTTCCTGCTATCTGCCCACTATCCTGCCATCTCTGCAGCACTGTTCTTCAACATCATTCCACACAGCTAGGACCCCCAGACGACTGGGCCACTTGGATTAGATGAGCTGTCCCAATTGTCACAAAACTGATTTGAGAAGGCTGGAAAGCACCATATATTTCTTTGACTCCTGAACAAACGAACTATCCTGTCAGAGAAATGAAACCAAGAAAAGTACCTACTGTTCTAGAAACTGCTACACAGAAACGTTTGGCTGATTCTGAACTTTTTCTCTAGAAGAGTGGAAATCAGAAGTCTAATTTGGGAAAACAATCTCCTTGTGAACAGTCAATTACCACCACTTTAACCAGGAAGGACAAGGAAAGTGTGGCCTTCTGCAGCCAATCACCCCAACCCTGATCCCCCAAAGTTTTTAAAGAAAAAATGGAACATTTTCTGCCCGCAGAGTGAAAAAAATTACTTTCACAGGTGGCAGCTTAACTCTACTACACATTCAGAATTGATCAAAATAACTTTTAAGGACTTGAAAATTTGCCCAGGATGGTTACTGGAAGTGATGTGGCATCCTATCAATGCAGTGGGACTTGGTGCTGCCTATGGGTGTTGTGGAAGTGAAAACTGGTCACCACACCCACACATCCCTGTTGTGACTACATGCAGGAGACCACTATTCCAATGCAGGTGGTCTTCTCAGAAGGTACATGCACTTGAGTAACAAATATGGAAGTAATGCTTCTACTAGTGAGATCTGTGTGAAAGTTAACAGTTCATTTTTCTAGGGCTAGTACAAATGGAGTAGAGAGCCAGCATAGTGTAGTGGTTTGAACATGGACTGTGACTCTGGCGATCAGGGTTTGAATAACTGCCTTGGCCACGGAAACCCACTGGGTGATCTTGGGTGAGTCACATTCTTTCAGCGCTCAGAGGAAGGCAAAGGCTACCCCACCCTGCAAACAAATCTTGCCAAGGAAACCCCATGATAGATTCGCCTTAGGGTTACCATAAGTTGGAAATGACTTGAAGGCACCTAGCAACAAAGACAACACAAATGTCAGTACAAGTTGTTTCAGTGCTGGAGACTTTCTGGGCAAAGTTAGACCTCACAGAGATGAGATTAACCAAGCTTTTGCAGGATTTATGCTTTGCTATGCTTTGTAAATGCAGATCACTCGGGTGACTTACCCCCTTTCTTTTTATCTTCTTAAACTGCAGAGCCTGTTCCATGATACTTAAAAACCAGTTTGTTTGGAATTTGCAATATCAGTTTGGAGTCATGGGTTGGATGCTAAAGGGGAGAGAGAAAGCCAGGGGGATGCAGCAGAAGTCAGTTGATACTGAACCTGGGTGGTCTTGTTACAGAAAGGACTGAAAAGTCCCAAGAGTTACTGCATATTTCCTCGTAAGTTGAAAGCTTACGAGTCAGATCCAAAGGTACCACTGCCTGTTGTTTTATGATAATGCTGCTTGACAAAGCCAGTGTTCGGCAAAAACTTAATGGGCAACTTTAAGTCGCTTTACTAGAGTGCTTCCTGAATCACTCTTTCCCATAGGACTGTGTATAGTAAAATGCTTTGTTTATAGTACAGTCCTCCCTCCACATTTGTGGGTTTGACCTTTGGAAACTTCATTATTCAGAACGTGCTCACTTGCCTCCCCCTATTCTCCCCCTCCCATTCCCCTGCCCTTTGCCCCGGTACGTGTGTCTTCCTTCCACAGACCTGGCTAAAAGGCAAGTGAATGGCAGAAGGCAGCCCTAGAATCATAGAATCATAGAGTTGGAAGAGACCCCAGGGGCCATCCAGTCCAACCCCCTGCTATGCAGGAACACCCACCAAAGCATTCCCAACAGATGGCCATCCAGCCTCTGCTTAAAAACGTCCAAAGAAGGAGACTCCACCACACTCCGAGGCAGCATATTCCACTGCCGGACAGCTCTGACCATCAGGAAGTTCTTCCTGAAGTTCAAGTGGAATCTCCTTTCCTGCAGCTTGAATCCATTGCTCCTTGTCCTAGTCTCTGCAGCGGTAGAGAACAAGCTTGCTCCCTCCTCAGCATGACATCCCTTCAAATATTTAAACATGTCTATCATGTCCCCTCTTAACCTTCTCTTCTGCAGACTAAACATATCCAGCTCCCTAAAGCGTTCTTCATAGGGCATGGCTTCCAGACCCTTCACCATTTTGGTCGCCTTCCTTTGCTTGTGTTCCTCTCGCCCTGAACATGTTCTTTCTCCAGTCACATCACTGTCCCCTCCTATTCACTTGCCTTTCGCTCAGGCACTAGAAGACAGCACATCTTGGAGAAACCCAAATGACTGGAGGAGAAAGATATGTGCGCACACCTTCTCTGGGCACATGGCTGCCCCTCTCATTCTCTTGCCTATTACCCAGACGCATGGAAGGCAGTGAGCCCGGGCAAAATGCAAGCAAATGAGGGGAAAGGTGCGCATGCACATCTTCTTCTGGCATGTGACTGCCCCCTCCCATTTCCTTGTCTGTTGCCTGAGTGCCTGGAAGGAAGGAAGCATGCCCGGGCAAAATACAAGCAAATGGGAAGGCGCCTTGGAAGGAAATGGGAGGGAGACGAGTCACAAAGTTTTTGACTTTTGCACCCCAAACCTTTGCAAAAGTTGAGGGGCCACTTTAAAGTGAGAGCGTGACTACAGTTCTCTCCCTAAGCTAGTCTCTTCCATCCAATGGAAATACAGATTGTTAGCATCTGAAGGCAATAGTTTGCTTCTGCAGCAAAAGGGCTTATGCAAACATAATGGTCCTGCTCGAGAGCCAAAGAGGACTACCACAAAAGCAAACTACAGAGGAAGGGATTTTTTTTTTGAGCCACTTTGGGTCCCACTCTGGGAGAAAGACAGCATAAATAAATAAATAGTTAAAAAAAAAAACCCTGACCAGTGTAGAACAGTTATGAGTAAACATTTGTCTGTTGATGGCCATGCTCCATTCAAAGTAATCTCTTGAAAGCCAGATGTTGGCAACAGGCAGAGGTGAAGCCAACAACATTGCTTTCTTATTTTTCTTTTTACTCCTCCTTCCTTCCCATTCAACGGACTGCCAAAGAAGAAACAGATCATTCTTGCCAAGGCCTGAATTGCTTGCTTGCGTGTATTTTCTTTTTTAAAATTAGAAATTAAGCTGAGTACCACATTAAGGTCCATGTGCTACAAGTGCTACACACTGAGGGCCAAGTGCTGCATATTGCCCCAAGGTTGCTGGTTATTTTTCCATACCCTCCAACATTTAACTGGTGAAAACTGTGATGTGTGTGTCCAAATACTGGAGTGTGTCCAAAATGGCAGAAGTTATTCATGAGGAAGAACTCATAAGCTAGGAGAGGCTGCAGCAGTTTGTTTTTGCCTGATCCTATTGGGAAGGGCAAGATTTCACCACCTCCTCTTCTCTCCCCTGTTGATTAATCTTACTTTTTGCAGAGAAGGTCTGCTTCAAACTTGTCACATGGGCACTCATTCCATACAGACTCCACAGCCCCTCATCCCATACATACATACCATCATCAAAGCCATGAAAAAAATTAATGCTGAAATTCCTGTTACATATTCTGTTTTGATGTTTAATATTGGTATTTTGGCTTTTTGACAAGAATACCCAGCCTAAGAATCCTAAACATCTGCAACTATTTTGTAACTTTGGGATCACTGATAAACAGTAATGCTGTTGAAGTCTCTCTCTGTCTTTTTTTTATTCTAATGAATTAGTGTAGTAACAAGTCTTAGACCAGTGGTTCTCAACCTGTGGGTCCCCAGATGTTTTTGGACTTCAGCTCCCAGAAGCCCTGAGCATTGACCATAGTGGCTGGGGCTTCTGGGAGCTGAAGTCCACAAACATCTGGGGACCCACAGGTTGAGAACCACTGCCTTAGACCAATTAACATTAAAGTTGTGAATTAGTCCCCCACTCAATTCCTCTTGCACATTCACATTCCCCAGATAAGGTTAGGTGGCTTACCTGTTCTTTTCTCATTGTAGAACACGTACATTTTTTTATTTGTCCTAGCTTGCTGAAATATCTTTTACCTTCTGCTAAAGTCATAGGCAGTGCGAAAAAAAGCTGTAGAGCTATGCACACAGTGGGGGTAGTTCATATTCTTTTACATATTCATACATATTACATATTCTTGAAGGAACATTTCACATGGAAAAATTCTCAGAAAGATCACCATGATACTTGTGAAATTGACATTTAAAAGATTTTCCCACTCCCAGAGGCTCTCATCTATTTTAGAACAGAGAGAATATAAAACAAATGTTATTGGTTGCTCTAACAGGCTAACGTGCTACCACTGTCTTACAGTGGTTTCCTTTGCCCTTCTGCCAGGCATCCCCGTTTTTGCCTATATACAAGGAACTCTGGGAATTGTGATTCTCGATATCACAGACCATGTCAAATGAAGAAAAGTCAATATCTGTGTCTCCCAGGCCATTTCCACACTACACTGTTATAGTGCTATTACCCCATTTTCAACGTCCTGTGGAATTCTGGGGTTTATAGTTTAATGAGGTCAAAGAGCTCTCTTGCTGAGGATTCTAAAGGGCCCTTCCTAAACTGTAAACCACAGGATTCCATAGGATGTTGAAAGTGGAATAATAGCACTATAACAGTGTAGTGCAGAAATGGCCCAAGTCTCAGTCTAGTTTAACAGTATACGCGTACCCTTTTTCTAGAGAAGACTTTTCAGATGAGAGTGGACCAGGAGGCTGAGCATTTCATAATGTTGCTTCAGACTGCTCTTTAACACTGCACATAATCTGGATAATTGATACAAAGCATTAAGTTTTGTATCCTTAAGCAAAATAGTATATTCTGTCATTTATTTTCAATTCCTGCCTCCCCTGAAAATGGGGTTGCAGTCTCTCTAGACCTCCAGGACTTAGTAAGGTGTGACTTCTCCTCTCCCCAATATGAAGACCCTGGTCATTATTGCATCAATGTGATTTTGGTGGTAGAGTGCAGGCTTCCACCAAAACTCTACAGAAGTTTCCCAATAAAGCTCCTCACATGCAAAGAACCCTTATGTGGAACCATGCCACATGTTGAATTTGTAGTAGTGTTTTTATAAAATCTGCTTTGCCTAGTCTTACTGCTGTCACTGTAAATCTTTCTCATCAAAAGCACATTCTGTACTGTGATCCTGAAGTCAGATATGTCATACCTACAGGAGAATGCATGCAGTAGGCACTGAGTATGAAAAGATCACCAAGATAAAATCTGAACAACGTACAGTGTCTATAAACCACAGTATCTGAAAAAAAAATACATTATTGCATAGCACAAAGGCGTTTTTGAAAACTAGATATGTAGATTTCTTTGCTGTTAACTGTTTTCACAGTTTTCATTTTGTGAAAATGACTTTCATACTCTTACTCTGGTTTTAACTGTGATTGGGATAAAGAAAGGATTACTCACTAACATGTTTTCTTATCAGGTCTATACAAAATGGGTCAAAAGATTTCCCTCAAAAAGGAAGAAATGAGTGGTGCAATTTCCAGAGAAAAAAAATAAGGTTCCAATTCTGCATCAAGTACCAATACAACGGAGATAATTTACACATAGTTTTCTTTTCCTTTATACAGCTGACAGTGAAAAATTCAAGTATTCAGGGTTCAATATCAGGGAGAGAGAGTATCCGTTTGTATAGCATGGAGATCAACTTTTTGTTATCATTCCTCCATACTATTAATGAATCCGCTTTCATTTTTTTATTGGTATAATCCTCCTGCTCTTTCTTCTCAACCTTTTTTCCTTATCTGATTTCATCCCCTCATCCTTCTGTTTTATCCTATTCCATAAATATTAACAGAATCCTCTGAATACATCACAGTCCTCTCTTCCTTTATTGAAATTGCATGGCCCAGGAATTTAATCATATATCTTAAAGCAATAACAAAGGTGTTGAGTTAAATACAGTATTCAAAAATATTGAAGATTAGAAAAAGAGTATGACACAAGAGAGAAAAAGACTGTGCTTTTTGCAAAAGGAGCTTTTTTAAAACAAATTTTATCATTTCTTTCTCCCCTCTAGTTATTTGGGGTGGGTGGGTGAGACTTGCCCATTTTTCAAATAAATATTGAAGCTAGAGTAATATTTTAAATGTTCGAAAATAATTTTCAAGTGCAACCCAGCCAGAAAAGCTTCCCTGTTTGAAGATATTTCCAGTGTCATCCATTTTGGCTCTGATATGTCACCTGTGAAGAAATAATTTCCTCTACTTGATTCAGACGTTCCAGAGTTTATTCAGATAGTGGTTATGGTCCTCCTTTGGACGATGCACCAAATGTGTCAATTCAAGTTCATCACTGCAAGAAGTCATCAGTGCTGAAGCAGAAAGTTGGTGGCTACATTAAGGTCATTATTTGAAGCCCGCAAAGCTTCCAAAGCATCTACTCGGGAGAATCCCATTTCCATGAGCCTTGCAACCTAGTAAAAAAATAAGGATGGGTGAAAAATAAGAGGTTTTTATCTGAAATATAACCAACATAACAGTATGGTTTAAACAAGTCACTAACGATACGCATACATAGTACAATGTAAGAAATATAACCAAGCACGCAACATAACAACATGGTTTAAACAAATCACTTAGGTATACGCAGAACAACATAGGATCTTGGTAAGAACAGGTTGCTTACCTGCAACTGTAGTTCTTTGAGTGGTCATCTGTGCCCTCACGCAATGGGTTTATCACCTGCGCAGAGACAGCACTGTAATGTTCCAGAACTGAGTAGCCTGGCAGGAAACCCTACCCTCTCCTGCGTACTGCAGATGTTCCAGCCCACCAAGCTACTTTCCCCTCAGTTTCGAAGTCTGCTGAAAAACAACAACAGGGACCTGAAAAGAGGAGATAGGGTGGGATTGTGTGAGGGCACAGATGACCATTTGAAGAACTACAGTTACAGGTAAGCAACGTGTTTTTCTTCTTTGTGGTCTCTGTACCTCACACAATGGATGATTAAAAAGCTTATCCCAAGGAT
This sequence comes from Iguana delicatissima, assembly GCA_948472985.1. Taxonomy (NCBI): domain Eukaryota; kingdom Metazoa; phylum Chordata; class Lepidosauria; order Squamata; family Iguanidae; genus Iguana; species Iguana delicatissima. The sequence continues at coordinate 509,419 of CAOKZL010001800.1, forward strand.
GGTGGGTCAGAGCCTAGAACACAGAGGACAAGATGTATGACCAAACTGGTATTCCGTGGAGCAATGCTGCAGAAGCTAATACACCATATGCCTCATAGGAGCCCTGAATGACCCTAACAACCCATTTGAAGAAGCGCTGTCACTTTATGCCCCTTAATGCTGGCCGCAATAACAAATGAAGAGGTTGGGAGACTGACAAAAGGAGGCAGTATGTTGAATATAGCAAGTAAGTGCTTGCTGAAAATCCAAGAGATGCAAGGAACACTCCCAAGGGACAGATGGCTCAGGACAGAAGATAAGCAATACAATTTCTTGTCTCGTGTGGGACTGAAAAACCACCTTAGGCAGGAAAGTAACATTTGGCCGTAACACTACAGGGTGGACAACAGGAAAAGGTTCATTTGAGCCAAGGGCAGTCAAATTACCAGAACAGCAAGCAGAAGTGATAGCTACTACGACAGCAACTTTAGGGTCAACAAGTGTTCGTACACTGTGCCTAATGGCTCAAAGGGTGCCCCATCAGCCAGGACAGCACCAATGATAGTAACCACAGAGTAACAAGAGGCGAAGCAGGGGAACAGAGGTGTGTTAAGCCCCATAAGAGACCTCTTAACGACAGGATCATGGAGCAGGGACTGTGATAACATAGCAGCAGGTTGGAACCCCACAAAGCAGACAGACAAACTAAAATTGCGAAGGACAAGCCTTGTTCCTAGAGAGATAATAGAAAGTGAAGAACTGTAGACAATGAGGCCAGAGAGGTAGGCTCAGATCTGGAAGATGCAATATGTAAGACTTCTCAGCAGGATGTTTGCAAAAAGCCTGCAAGACAGCATTCAGGATGAGACTGCCTAATGTGTGATCCTCCACACAATCAGTTGGAATGGGAGACAGATCTGGGTGAAGTACTCAGCCGCTGGAGTGTAAGAGAAGGTCCAGTTGTCAAGGACACAGAATCCAACCATCACGAGACATGATGAGAAGAGATCTAAACTGTTGTTGTCTGGGGCATGAATGGGGCAATCAGCATGGCAATCATCCTGTCTGTTGCTAACTTGGCAATCACTTACTGAAAAATGGAAAGGGGGAAAAAGGATATAGTATAGACTGTCTGTCCAGTTGAACTGGAATGGATCTCCCAGTGAGCTGATCCCTCTGCTAGCTCAGGAGTTATACTGGCAACACTTCTTGTTGGTCTGCATTGCAAACAGATCTATGGTGGGAACACCTCGAGGTGATGTGATGTGATGAAAAAACCTAGTCAAAGAAGGACCACTTGTGCTTGATGACCTTTTGCAAATGTAGTAAAAAGGGTATAGTAGCAGGACTAGGAGCCTGCACTGACTATTTGGAATACTGGATCTGATACAGGGACTAGAGACATGAATGTATCCTGGTCAATAGCCTAAGCCATGTAGAGCACAATGTCTGCAAACTATTTGATGCCCTCTACAGCTGTCTGGAGTGGTGTCACCTATAGCTGTAGGAGGAGGCATTAGAGGGAGGCTGAGATTTCAGTGAGGAAGAATCTGATTCATAGTCATCCAAGGAAGAGTCTGAAGCAAACTCAACATGATCAGTGGTGGCTGGTATGGTCAGCAGTGAGACAAGTGGTTGTGTTGAGGCTAGAAGCGGTAGAGCCAGAGGAAGCACTAAAAAAACCCCTACTGCCTTCATACTGCCAATATTAGGGTTGTTGATAGTACTGAGGTTGGGATCAGTAGAGACCAAGCATGATATGTATTGATCATGTCTTGATCTGATGGACAGAGCAACGAGAGATCAGGAGTGGGAACGTGATTGAGAACAGCACTGAGAAATTGAAAGAGGAGAATAGTATTGAATCTCTCAAGCGTGGTATCAGTCCCTGTACAATGGGGAGCAGGATCAATACAAATAGAGAAGCTCTCTCCACCAAAGTTCCTTTCAGTATCGATCCAGGTATGATAACAAGGTGAAGGGGGGAGTCCTCATGCATGTTATAGCCCAATATTGAAGGTGAGGGATGTAGGATCAGTCCCTATAGGAAGGTGACTGCTCCCAACTGTGAGCATGTCAACATCACATTGTAGGAGGCGTCAGTATGGAGAAATGCTGAGGTTCTTCCAGAAAGCTGGGTACAGCTAATGGACTCATACATTGATTGTCACTCTACATCACAGGTACCAGTGAGGAGTCAGTACTGGTGCATTGGTTGTGACAGCTGTTGCAGATGATGTCAGCACCGAAGTGGAGGGTGAGGCATGTATGGGTGCTCTTCAGCTGGTTCTCACTCAGTACCGAGGGATCATTTGCAGCATGCCACTTTTGGGCCGCCATCTCAGAAGTGGAAGTTGAGGTGCACATAGTTTCGGTGCTCTTTGGCTGGTTCTCCCTTACTACTGAGGGATGATTGGCAGCATGCTGCTTCTTGGCTGCCTTCTCAGAAGCAGAAGTTGAGGCACACATGTTATCAGCACTCTTCAGCTGCTTCTCCCTTGATACCAAGGGATTGTTGGCAATGTGCCGCTTCTTTGGTCAGCTTCTTCTTTTTAATGGTGAGCAGCAACAGAAGTTTTCCTGGGCACTGGAGTAGAAGTGGACCACAGGACATTGGTCTATCTAATGTCCACCTCAGAATGCAGCTGCAATACCGATGAGGATGGCTCCAATATTGAGACAGTCAGCAGTGATGTTGGGATGGAGAAGGTCACAGAAGGTCGCAGATTTGGAGCCTTCTCCTATTGCAGAGACCATGGCAGAGGCTGTAAATAAGTCCTTAGTAGCTGCCACATGTTCCTTCATCGGAAAAGACTTCTTCCAGGAATATGACTTCGGACAAGAAGCTCCATTTTTCAAAGGAGGTAAATACACTGCAGATCTTGCACTGTTTGATGTTGTGCCCTTCCCGTAAACAGCAGAGACATTTGGAGTGAGCATCAGAAAGAGAGATCTTGCAGCCAGAGGAGAGAAGTAGAGGCCAAAGGGGGAGGGGAAAGAATGGAGAAAAAGGGGAAGGTATTTTTTTAATTTGTTTTTATTTTTGAGGAGGAGAATAGTAAAGAAGAAGAGAACTGGGAATGAAAAGGACCAAAAGAGGAAAAGCTACTCAGCCCCAGAACATGCCAATAGAAGATACTCATTTGGTGGATGAAACTGAGGGGAAGACAGCTTGGTGGGCTGGATCATCTGCAGCACATAGGAGGCGTGGGGTTTCCCACCAAGCTACTCAGCTCTGGAACATTCTGGTACGGATCTCTGCACAGGCACAAAACCCACTGTGTGAGGCACAGAGACCACAAAGAAAAAACGCTGGTGCCCTTGTTCAGATACACGAAGGCCAGTTCAAGAGTTTACCTGTACAAGGCAGCAGGGGCCTCCAATGGGACTACCCTATCTCCACTTTATGCGGGGAATGTCTTCATTATGAACATTGCTCCCCTTGAAATGGATGTTTACAGTATCCCAGTGTCATATAAACTGCAGCAAATTCCTGTCTTGCATTGCTGAAATAGCATAAGAAGCCTTGCACTATGTGGAAAGAGCTGGCACTGTAGCTCCTTCTCTTGCCCATGTCAACCAAGTTTCTGAAGGCCTGATGACAGTGATGGGAGAAACTGCCTAATAAGTTTCACCAGTGGATTTTTTGAGGGGGGAGGGATGGCTGCTTTTAACATTTTATTTAATAGTAGTTTCCACTTCCTTGAAATATTAAAATATCTCTTACATTCATATTTCTTTCTAATTGTTTTTAAGCAGAAGCAATTTTTGACAGTTCGTTTATTTTTCATTAAAAATATGAAATAAACAATTAAAATACAAAGGAAAAACAGAAACAAATTCATATAACTATTGATAAACTTATTGTTTATACTCTTTGTTTATCTCTGTCTCCTTAAGAAAGCTTCCTTTTGCCTATTCCTTTGGATATTATCTATACATGCTTATCCAAACTCCCTTATTAGCCTTTCACCCTCAAATTAGCATAATTCAATTTGGTTGGATCCGTGGTTTATCTGTCACTCTCCACCTCTATAATTAATTATAATTAACATCTCAATATTTGTATATGCGTATCTGAAATTTATATTCATTGATTCATTCTGAGGTGGGATCCAAAAAGCATATATAATCTAAGTTTCTTATTGTCTCCAAGTCACTAAGAAAGTAAGTACGGTTGGAAAAAAAAGAGGAACTAATATGTGTTTTAAACTATGTTACTGAACATAAATCCCCATCTCTTTCTTACATAATCTTGATCTTGTATTAGCAAATCTTCATATCTGATCCAGTCTTTTTGATCGCTAACCCATTTCCCCCCAAAAAAAACTTCTTGTGGCAAAACCCAGTTTGGAATTTTATTGTAAATTTTATTTTTAAAAGTAAGCCAAATTTTGAGTAACACCTTTGTGATGAAATTGTTTCGAAATTCCTTGTCTATCTTTACGTTCCCATACCATAAATAAGCATGGAATCCAAATCTAAGGTCGGGGCCATCCAACGTACAATGTGTTTCCCAACAGAGCTCCTCACATGCAAAGAACCCTTATGTAGAACCACATCATATGTTGAATTTGTAGTAGTGAATGGTACAGCAGAGAAGCAGATGACAGAAAAGAGTTATGTATGCACACTTGCTACTACTCTGTTCTGAACTGTTTCTCTCTGTGAGACTGTTCTCTTTAAACTACACACATAAAAGCTCTGTCACACACTTTTGTGAAAAAAATTTTCAGCCCCCAAGCTAAACCTCTCCATGAATGCACAGTCCCAATTCCACTGCCGTTTGTTATTCAACCAGATAGCCTGGTGTGTATCTGTGTGTATGCACGTGTGCACACAAACAGGTTGTGGGTGGATGTTTTTCACCCATTCAGTGTAACTAAGTAACTTGCTAAGATTTTATCATTCTGCAGTAAGAAATAGACAAATTTCAAACAGAAAACATATTTCTAAATGAATCAACACTTCCTGAGTGACAGCAAATGTGCTTTGGAAGAATAGAAAATGACCAGAATTTGTCACTGTCCTGATTTTGTTCTGGCCTCTCCCCACTGTTACAGTAATGAATCAAAGGGCTAAGCAAGAGGGGGGACCCCCAACTTCAGCTCACCTGGAAATAACTACCATTTGGTTCCATCCTTCCCAAAACCACCACAAATGGGCACTGTATTCTGCCACACTAGAGGAACAGCAAAACAGCATATCTTCCTCTACTAATTCTGAAAGGACCAGAGCTTGGAAGTGTTACTTCTGAAGGATTACATTGCTCAGGTGGCACACGTGGCTGTAGAGGGATTCTGGGAGCTGTAATTCCCAAAAGTAGTTTTTCCAAATCCTTGCTATGACTAAATGCCAGTTGGCTCCCTCTGCTCCTCAAACTTTTTCATTAATTTCTAATTCATAATATCATTATGTACCTGATTTCCTTTTTTCCCTCTTCCCTCTCTCTTTCTCATTTGTTTTGCAAAATGGCCGCACATAAATATTCAAGCAAACTACCTACTCTTGAAAATGTTTTACTATTAAAAAAGGCTGATGCTCTTTTTCTTTCAACTGAATGGAGAGGAAAATATTGCTATGATATTAGAAACAGAACAAAGATGGGTGGTTCTTTCATGTGGCTGCCTTCCATGGACAGAATACCAGAACTTTGGCTCTTTTAAATGCACAGTTCACACGTATTTTTCCTCCTGCATCTAAAAACGTTAATATAAGAGTGCCATGGTAATTTGAAATCATCAAAGAGTGCCTTCAGGACAAGACTCACAGCCTGTTATTTGCAAGCTACAGTATCTTAAGAACTATCCACAAACCTTACATATGTGAGACCACAATTATTATTTCAATAAATGTTAACATGCAATATGCAAGTGGAACACATATTGTTCCAGCCTTCTACCTGCTGCATTATCTCCCTGCCCTGGGGCTGACTAGCCACAGTGGCATTGGCTCAAATGGTTCAAAGCACATGATTGGCTTCCCACATTCAGCACATACACGCCCTGGGGTAGAAGCACAATTTCTATGCTTCTACTTTGTTGTAACAAGGCAGTTGCAGCAAAGAAAGTCTCAGACACTTTGCTGCCTGAGGCAGAGGACATCTCTTCCCCAACCGATGCAGACAAGCTAGTGTCACTACCAACTGACAAGTTAACATCTGAAATGGGCTGATATCTTCTAAGACATCTGAGACAGAAGTCACATTTAGGGTCCCAATACAGGCTGTGTGTTGGCATTTACAGCTCTGTTCTCCAGTGGGGTTGGGGGAAAATAGTCAAGAAGTTCAAAATGAACAGCCAGAAGGCTGCTACTATTACTCTCTAGCATCAGAGACAATCATCTTATTTTGCTCTTTCCACAGGAAGTATAGGGTACGCCCTAATATAATCAGAATGACTGGGTAATAGACATGTCTCCCCACCTTTACCAAGACAATCACAATATGTGTATTTTTTTACCTGTTCTTCAGATACTTCAGTTGGAGGCAGTATTTCATGTTCAGGCTGGTGATTATCCTGATAGTTTGCGTTACGCCGATGACGTAAAGGAGGGAAGAGGCGATTCCAGTTAATCATTCCACCCTATAAACAATAATCAAAAATTAAAATTATTGAAAGAAAAAATCAATAAGAAAATTGCAGCTTCAGGAGAAATAAACCTCTGACATCTAAAATCAATTTAAAGCAGACCATAAAACCTGTGGAATCACTAATTATAATGATAATAATAATAATAGATAGGGTGTGCCTCTGTGTGTTCTTCCTTCCACAGTAGCTACAAGAATCTGAAGAGCAGTCAATATACATTCATTTGTTAAATTTATACCCATCTTTCTCCTGCCATGGGACCCAAGGTAGCTTACAATATAGAGTAAAACAGAGTACAACAAAAACCCAATAATAAGTAAGTTTAACAAATGATCACATTATTTTATTTAAAACATTCATTTAAAGCAGTTTAGAATATATTTAAAACATAGTATAGAATCATAGAATCATAGAAATGTAGAGTTGGAAGAGACCACAAGGGCCATCCAGTCCAACTCCCTGCCATGTAGGAACACCCTCAAAGCACTCCCGACAGATGGCCATCTAGCCTCTCCTTAAAAACCTCCAAAGAAGGAGACTCCACCACACTCCAAGGCAGCATATTCCACTGCCGGACAGCCCTGACTGTCAGGAAGTTCTTCCTGAGATTCAGGTGGAATCTCCTTTCCTGCAGCTTGAATCCATTGCTCTTTGTCCTGGTCTCTGGAGCAGCAGAAAACAAGCCCTCTCCTTCCTCTACATGGCATCCTTAAAATATTTAAACATGGCTATCATGTCCCCTCTTAACCTTTTCTTCTGCAAACTAAACATACCCAGCTCTCTAAGTCTATCCTCATAGGGCATGGTTTCCAGGCCCCTCACCATTTTGATCGCCCTCCTCTGGATTTGCTCCAGCTTGACCATGTTCTCTTTGAATTGGGGTGCCAAGAACTGGACACAGTATTCAAGATGAGGTCTAACCAAAGCAGAGTAGAGTGGTACAGTACAGTATAGTATAGTATAGAAGATTCAAGTAGTTCTCTGCCTATCTGCAAGCTCTCATGTTACTCTGATGGAGAAACCCTATCCCGGGGTCTACAATTTTAATATTAAAGTATAATTCTGTGGGCCAGAGAGGTCCCCCAAAGGGGCATGTAGACAGGCACAGTTGAAAGACCGAAAACCAGGTCAGGCCAATAAAAAACCCCATCATGTAGCCCCAGGAAACCTCAAGATGAGCAAAGGGTCCTCAGCCCCGAGACGCTGACTTGAGAGGATTAGAGTGTATGCCTCAAGATGAGCAAACAGCCCATCAGACAGGGACCAGAAGTCACACCACAAAACACAGCCGAAGATCCGGAAACTTTGGCAACACTTAATAATCTCATCACGCAAAGGAAATTACCAACGTGGAGCTTTGTGCCCATTGCAACATCCATTGTTCTCTCCAGGAAACGATTAGTCCTCCAGGTACTTTTTCCCCTACAAATAGTCCCGGCTTTTGCATATTTCTTTGGATTGCTCCCAATCACCCCAGGCGACCATCATTCCGTTTGCCGAGCAATCCCCTCAGCCCTCTCCGTGCTGAGCCCCACTTCTTCGCTGCCCTCTTGGACCCAGGACTTCAGGACAAGGTGCAGTATTACCCCAACAACACCCCTTCAATGCTCCCTCTGTCCCATTTCCTCTCTTTTGCTTCTTAGCAGCTCTTGGGTGCGTGTGGGTGCGTGAGACTTGCATTCAATAAAATCATTTATAGGACATTTCTGTTTGGTTTTTGGCTTGGCCTGACCCTGTAAACACTGGGTAAAAAAACTCCGCTAGGTTACCCTGCCTTTTGCAGTGCTATTCCTTGTGCTCTGGCTAGTTTCCATTCCCCATCACGTGGAGCACAGTGAGGTGTCCCCCAAGGGACCCCCAAAATTAGGGTATGTCATACTGGAGTTCATGCCAGCCTCCCAAGGTTGACTCTCATCCTTGAAAAAGGCTGGTAATTCCTCCAGCGTTATTAATTAATTCTTGCTGCCACCACCCACTGAATTTTGAATTAACTGAACAGTACAGTGGGAGCCTGTTCAGTGGATTCCCAATCTCTGTGTTTAAGGACCTTTCCTTCCCTCTCACCTCCCCCCTTCTGAGTGAGAGAGGTCCTATCTAGCATGTGCCGAAGGATGGCGTGGGAATGGAGAGGAAACAGAGGTTTTACAGAAAAGCATTTATTCAAGGCATGCAAATAAACAAGACAATAATACACATGAGAGGCTCTCCCCTCCCAGGCACGCTTAAGTTACAAGTAGTTACCAAAACAGATATAAAAGCACAGATACATTCTTTAGATCAGCCAGCCTCCAAAATAATGAAAAGCCTAACGGGCTAACTACTTTATTCTAGTACTCACAGATGTTCATAGGCTTAGATCTTCTAAGAGAGAAGAGAGGGGCCAGGAGGCGGGGCATGCCTGCAGCCTCCGACTGGCACAGATCTCATCTCTCGGAGGCATCCCTTTGTTCTCTCTCTATGCTAGCATGAACTCCAGTATGACAGGGTAACACTCAGCATATCTACTGCATGTAGGGGAAAAATAGTGAAAAGCACCATTGTACAGAAACTCAGAAGGAAAAAGAGTTCATTGTCCAGGAGTGAGAGCAATGAAAATCTACATCTCTGCATGCACTAGCTCCATATTTGTGGATTCTGTATCCACAGAATCAACCACCCACATCTTGAAAATATATTTAAAAAAAATCTAAAAAGCAAACTGATTTTGCTGTTTTATATAAGGGACATAATTTTATTACACCACTGTACATACTGGGACTTTGAGCATCCATAAGTTTTGGTATTCACAGGGAGTTCTGGAACAAAATCCTAGTGGATACCGAGGTCCCACTGTACATATCTCCTATGTTTGTCTCCCAGTAAATGATACAGTATTCTCATAGCCCATGAGTAACTGAGAGTTTCCATAATGGACATAAGATAAAGAAATTTGGTCTTTCAATTTGAATAGTTTTTTCTTCCTCTCCCATCCAAAAAAAACCCAAACTTAAAATCCTTTCACACTCACTGTTGTTTTTTAAGTCTTTTTTGACATTTATACAGCTAATACAGTACCTAGAGTTGCCCAATTGTTTTTCTGAAGAATTACACCCTTCAGTCAAAATTCTTCCTCACGCAAACAGCTAACTAATTGACATGTCCATTAAAAGGATAAAATATTCAACCCTGGCTTATATTTCTTGTCTATTCTCAAGCGGATCTTAAACTTTTAAGCCACAAAATTCGTCACCTATAGATTTTCTCAGGCAAGTCTTTATTTTTGGAGAAGCAAAGAAGGCAAGTTTTACTCCTGCATTCAATATTTCCAAATCAAATATTCATTCTTTAAACGTTTAAGATTTCTGAGCTCTTTAAAGCAGAAGTCCGCAAAGCAGTGATAACTTTATTCAACCAACTCTAAAGAATCAATATATTATGCAAGCTAGTTCTCACATGGCCAAGAAAATGAGTGCCCTTTGCCTGCACTGAAATCCCTCAATACTGTATTAACTGACAACAGATTAATATGTGAGACAGAATGCAGGCCAATTAACTCTAATGCCATCAACTTGGTTTTTCTCCTGTATGATTTTTAACTTCTTTGCCTGGTGAAGAAGCCAGTGAAGCTTCAAAATGTCTATGCTTTGTGGATTCTGGATTTTGTTGTATTTTGCTGCATGGCAAACATGGTTGCCCTGAACATGTTTTAATGCCTCAGTTTACATTTAGAGACTAAGATACTCACATTCAAAATAATTTTGTTGATATTAGAAACTTCCAATTCCCTCCTGGGCATCTACTTTTGAAGCAATTACTCGTAGTACCCAGTTTGATAGAATGAGAGGAAAAATGAAACAAGAGACCAACAACAGCTAACCCCTACAATGATATAGAGGGCCAATTTGGTGTTGTGGTTTGAGTTTTGGACTACAACTCTGGATACCAGGGTTCAATTTCTCGCTTGGCCATGGAAGCCCACTGGGCAAATTTGGGCGCATCACACACTCTCAGCCCCAGAAAACCCCATTTTAAGTTTACCTTAGGAACAACTTGAAGGCACAGAACAATAACAACAACAAACAACAACAGCAATGGTTTAAGACCATTTAAAAAAAAATATTACAAAGAATATTTCAGTACCTGTAGTTCAAAGCTGTGTAAGATGGCCCAGTATTTAATATCATGCTCCTTATACATCTGTATTACACAGAAATTGCTTGCCTGGTCAAAACCAAATCTCTCTTTATTAGGATTTACTGCCAGATAATCATAACTCTGCAGTCTTAGGTAAATTGCTGTTTTTTGCTCATCAATAATACAACAATAGCATTCCTTTAGAACCAGAGAAGAAAATTTATTGAAAACAGAACAGTACAACTTTCACTGATTCTAGCAACAATTTGCCACAAGTCATGTGAACTGTATCTATTGAGTTTTGGCACATTTAGTTTGAAAGAATAAACTGTAAAGGAGGTGGCTTATTTAAAAGATGGACAACACGCTGGGACTGAATTTTATCCCTGATGGGCTACAGTGCTATATTTTCAGAGGCCTGGACTGGATTTGATCTATCTTCTTTTTCACTAATGTTGACTATTTAGCAAATGTTTTTTGGGGGGAGTTGACAGGGGGAGGTTAGCTCACAAGAGAATTTTTCTTTTGTAGGGTTGGACGAATATAAAAAACACCAAAGCAAACATTTTGGGCTACTTTGGGAGATTTTTCATCCACTGTAAAATGTTTTGGGGTTCTAGAGGCCTGAAAAGCAGAGAGGTCACAAAAAGGGGTTAGGGGTCTGGTGGGTGTGGCTCATACTGAGCACTGTTTTACAATAAGCTTGCTTCTCTCTGACTATCTTGCATTAAATGGAAATGCCTATTAGCCTTGCATGTAGGTTAAATTACTTGGGTTTTTTTTTTGTATAGTTACTATTTAATATTGCTGTAAGAAACCATGAGTAGAAAAAATGCAAAATACCTTTTATACAGGTAGCGTCAACAACCTTCCCTATTTAAGGATTTCTGACACATAAAACACCCAAATTTGTCCTTTTAAAGAAAGAAAATGATCTCTTTCTACTTTCCCTAGACCTTGCAAAGTTGTTTTTAGTTTCAGTAGGCTCAAAATGTGAAGCAGCTTTAGGCATATTTCCTGTTATGTTAGCATGTTCATCACTGAATAACCGCTTGACCTCCACTAGTGACAAGGTGTGCTTTACATGAATAAGGTCCCTAAAAATATGTGAATGTTTTTGAGAATGTAGTTTTAATTATTCCCCATGCATTAATGTGTGCATTGGTCACAGAGACAGAGTAGATTGCTTCTCCCTTCCGCTCAGATTTGCAAAAAGATTCCACTCCTTTCCTGTTTCTATAGGAATTTGATTTCCTTCCTGCTGAGTCTTTAAGTCCTGTTTCTCAGAGTTCTCACTTAAAAGGAATCTATTTTTGTCTACTTGGACTGTCCCCCTCCTCCTTTGGGCAGTGATTTTTTTTTTAACTAACACTGCTTTTTATGTTAAGGAAATTTAGGAGGAACAAGAAACAATAGTTTCTTGAAAGAAATATGTTTTTAAAATTATTTCTTTTTGAAGCTACTTTCTCAAAGAAACAGTGGCAAATCAGTGGACCACCACCCCTGAAAAATGCATTTAAATCATAATTTTTGAATTATCAGGAAGGAAACTTAAAGGGGAAAAAGTCATTTTTCTGTGTCTGGTTTAAACAAACTAACCCAAAATTTAAGATCAGATACATATAATTATGGCATAGGTCACAACAGGAGAAAACATCATTCCAGCATCAGCAAAATATTTCACTGATATTTCACACTTCTATAATAAAGGGAAATTTCATGGGCCCTACTGTAGAAATGGAAATAGTAAACATCCTAAGCTATAATGCTTAACTGCTGAGACAACAGCACTCCCTGACTTACCAGACTCACTGTTCAGTGACGCACAGGGAGCATCTTCCTGTCACCATGAGCTTTAGGTACTAACTTCAGACTGCTGGCGAGTGCTCCTCTACACCACATGGCATGCGTCACAATTTGATGAAAGCACAATTCATCTCCCCACAATCTAGGAAAGCCTTACACCTACCATCTCCCTCTCCCTTCAGATGGTAGAAATTTAACTTTGGAGTGAGCAAGAAACAAACTTTAGTCTTAAATTCCAAGAATACCTTTCTCTGTGATTTCTCGTTGGTGTCATTGGCGAGAAGTAGCATGTTGGTTTAGAACTTTAACATACTGCTTCATTTCAAAAACTTTTTCTGTTTTCCCAGATGAATAGAATAATAAGTCATTACTAGAGATGAACAAAATCAGTTCCTGTCATTATCTGCAGCTGTGTATAATAATGAAACGATGCTCCACTCATTCAGGATGGACTATGTTAAAGCTTCAATCTCATTTACGCACTTGGAGTAAGCCCTTTTACACAAAGTGAAACTTACTTCTGAGCACACATGGATTGGATTGCTCACTGCAAAGGCACTTAATTCTGTTTTTACCTGTGTCATTGTTTTCTTTAAGGTCTTGGAAACTGTTTAAGTTTTATTATGAACCAGTTAAGAAATACGAAGAAGACTTAGACTTGAAAGGGCGGCTACGAAGTAGACAAGATGTGTCAAGATATATTTTTGAGGATTGTCCATGCTATCGTATTTCCAATTTCTATATATAATTGTGAAAGCTGGACAGTGAAGAAAGCTCATACGAAGAAAATCAACTCATTTGAAATGTTGTGCTGGAAAAGAGTTCTGAGCATATTGTTACCTTAACAGGTGGGGGACTTTGAAGTCCACCTGTAACGTCAGCATTTCCTTAGAATTTTGGGGAATTATAGCTCAAAGGAAGCCTGCAAAAGGAGGGTAACAGCAGGACCTTTTCACCTAGGTATACCAGTACTAACTGAAGAGTGGACTCCAGTTTAAAGTCAAACAAAGTATTTTATTTGAATTGACAAACACATGAGAAATCAGACACTCTCAAGAACCATACAAGGCTGTTGGAAAGTGAGGGGTGAAGGGCTGGATAGAGAGTGATTAGGAATGGAAAGGGTAATAGTTACCAGTCCCAAAGAAGAAGGTTGAAGTGAAAGGGCTCAGACAGCGTCTGAGGGTAGCACAGAGGAAGGAAGTCTGGGGTACCATGTGCAGCATAATACACCCAATGTACTACAAAAGGCTGGGTTTGAAGCTAGGGTTTACATACTCTATTTCATACCCTAAAGGAAGGTGGGTAAACAAAGCTGTAATGGCTTTCCCACAGAACTGACAAAGGAGTCTGGAATGAACAGGTTGCTTACCTGTAACTGTGGTTCTTCGAGTGGTCACCTGTGCCCTCATACATTAGGAGCTTTCGCGCCTGCGCAGTAGCGTTCGGAAGATTCTAGAGCTCATTAGCTTTGGCGGGAACCCCTCCCCCACGCCGGTACTGCGCATGCTCCTCCCGCCGACTAACGGTCTCTCCTCAGTTCTGGTCCACCGAAGCAGATGGGACCTGAAAAAGAGGGGAAGGCAGGGCGGGGATGTATGAGGGCACAGATGACCACTCGAAGAACCACAGTTACAGGTAAGCAACCTGTTCTTCTTCTTCGTGGTCTCTGTGCCACATACATTAGGAGACTGTGTAGCTTACCAGTAGGATGGTGGGTCAGGACCCAGATCCTAGAGCACAGAAGACAGCACAGCACGACCGAACCGGGCATCTCTCCTGGAACGGCAGTCGAGCCTGTAGTGGCGCACAAAGGTCGACGGCTGGGACCAGGTCGCCACACGGCAGAGTTCCGACAGGTCGACGCCTCGCAGGAGGGCAGCAGATGTCGCCACGGCCCTGGTAGAGTGGGCCCGAAGCAGGTCTGGCGGAGGCTTCCTGGCAAGCTCATACGCCAGTTGAACAGTCTGTATCACCCACTTAGAGAAACGTGGGTGGATACTTTGTGGCCTCTCCGACGCCTGCCATAACAGACAAACAGGTGGGGTGTCTGTCTGTAGGCTGCCGTTCTGTCCTTATAGAAGGCCAGCGCCCGACGTACATCAAGGGAGTGGAGGAACGCCCAGAGGTGTCGTCGGGTCCGGGTAGAAGGCCGGAGGATGATGTCCTGGCTGAGGTGGAAGTTGGACACCACCTTCGGCAGGAAGGAAATGTCAGGCCGGAGGACCGCCTTGTCGCGATGAAAAACTAAGTATGGCTCATCGCACCGTAGCGCCGTCAACTCTCCCGCCCGCCTGGCAGAGGTGACGGCCACCAGGAACGTGGTCTTCATCGCGAGCAGCCTGTTGTCCGACGTGGCCATGGGCTCGAAGGGCGGCCTCGTCAGCTGGGACAGCACCAATGACAGCGACCACGGCGAGCGGCGGCGATACCGGCGGGTAAAGGTGCTGCAGGCCCTTCAGGAACTGCTTGACGGTACCGTCCCTGAAGAGAGCGGCCGACGGGATCGTGGCGGCTGGTATGCCACGATCGCGGCAAGGTAGACCTTGAGTGACGGGAAGGCCAGGCCCTGCTGCTGGAGATGGAGGAGGAAGTGGAGCACGGTACGCAGGGTGACAGGCGATACCGGCTCTGACGTTCCTTGGCGAAGGCCACGAAGCGCTGCCACTTGTAGTGGTAGTTCCTTTGCGTGGACTCCTTCCTGGCCGCGGTCAAGACGTTCCCGATGGCTGGATCGTCTATGGCGATATCCTCCAGGCATGGAGGGCCAACACCGGCAGGTCCGGGTGCAACACCAGTCTGTCGGAGTGAGACAGCAGGTCCGGTACCGTTGGAAACCTGAGAGTCCTGCCCCGGGCGGCCTCGATCAGGGGTCCGAACCAGTGCTGCCTCGGCCAGTAGGGCGCCACCAGGATCGCGTCCGCCTGGTCCACGATGATCTTCGCGATCACGCGGCCCAGGAGCGGGAACGGAGGGAAGGCGTAGATCAGCCCTTCGTCCCAGGGGAAACTGGAAGGCGTCGCCGATGGAGCGACGATCTTGACCAGCCCTCGAACAGAACAGGGCACTTCGCGTTCTGGCAGGTCGCGGAAGAGGTCGATGGTCGGCTCCCCCCATCGGTCCCGAAGTATCCGGAAGGCCTCATCGGACAGGGACCACTCGTGATGGGAGGGGGTGCCCTGCTGAGGGCGTCCGCCGTGGTTTCTCCTGCCCCGCCAGGTGAACCGCCACAGGGTGTACCCGGGGGGGGGGACGCCCCAGTTCCAAAGGTCGAGTGCGATGCCCAGCAGCGTGGTGGAGTGCATCCCACGGTGAGGACCAACACCGTGTGGCCCGTGACCAGGTGTCAGAACGCTCTCAGGGCCTTGTGGATCGCCAGCAGTTCGAGAGAGTTGATGTGGAGGAAAACTCATCGTCCATCCACCGGCCTCGGACCTGGAGATCCCCGGTGTCGCTCCCCAGACGAAGAGCGAGGCATCCGTCGTTACCGTGACCGACGGCCTGGGTTCGCGGAACGGCATGCCTGACAGGAGGTTCCTGTATGACTGCCACCACAGGAGCGATCGGCGTACCTGTTGTGGCAGGGGGTATCGGTGGCGCTGGTCGTCCATGAGTGGATCGAAGGCCCTGACGAACCAGTGCTGGAGCGGCCGAGCGCGTAACCTGGAGAGGTAGGTTACGGCGGTGGTCGAGGCCATGTAGCCGAGGAGCTGTTGGATCCTCCTCGCTGACAGCGTCGAGGCCTCGAAGGCAGCGGACGCCGCCCGACGAAGCGTCCGTGCCCTCTCGTCTGGGAGGAAGGCCCTTGCCGATACCGAGTCGAGGGTCGCCCCGATGAAGTCGAGAACCCGGGTAGGCTCGAGACGGGACTTCTTGGGGTTGACCCTGAGTCCGAGCCGAGTGAGAAGGGACAAAGTCCGATGAATGTCCCTGTAAGTTTCTGCTGCAGGACGCCACCAATAGCCAATCGTCCAGGTAAGGGTAGACGGAGACGCCTTTCGTCCACAGTAAGGACACGACCGGAGCCATGCACTTGGTGAACACCCTCGGTGCGGTGGAAAGCCCGAACGGCAGCACCCGGTACTGGTAGCTGGTGCCATCGATCGCGAACCGAAGGTATCTCCTGTGTTGCGGGCGGATCGAGATGTGGAAATAGGCGTCTTTGAGGTCTATGGACGCAAACCAGTCCCCTCGGCGGAGGAAGGGGAGGATCGACGGCAGCGTGACCATCTTGAACCTCTTGGGGGGGGTGTTTCGTTCACCCCTCGGAGGTCTAGGATGGGCCGCAGGGATCCCGTCCGCCTTCGGCACCGTGAAGTACCTCGAGTAAAGCCGGTGGTCTTGGCTGAAGGCGGGAGCCTCTCGATCGCTCCCTTCTCGAGGAGGGACTGGACCTCTTCCAGTAGAGCCGAGCTGGCCAGGGTGGAATAGTAGACACCCCGTGGCGGAATAGCCTGGAACTCGATGGCGTACCCCAGGCGGACGATGGTAAGTACCCAGGAGTCTGCAGTGATCCCCGCCAGCAGTCGAGGTGCCTGGCCAGGCTCGGGTGATGGAACAGTTCTACCGGAAGGGAGAAGGATGGCACGGGTGGAGTCCTGCGAAGGCCGTCAAAACCGGGACTTTGCTCCCGAGGACGACTTCTTGGACGACAAGGATGAGTGTCGTCTGGGAAGCCTCCTGGAAGCCGAAGAGGTCAACGCCTCGACACGGTCGACCGCGGCTGGTACGCCGATGAAGAGGAGGACCTTCTCCACGTAGGCCTCGGCTGGAAAGTGCGGCAAGTCTGGGCAGGCTGGTTTATGCCCATCTTCTTCGCAGTCAGCCGGGCCTTGACGAGGTGATCCATAGCCTCGTCAGTGGAGGAATGGAAGAGCCCTCCCCCGTCGAACGGCAGGTCTTCAATGCACCAACGGCTGTCCTCCTGGAGCCCACAGGACCGGAGCCACGTGTGGCGTCGGAGGGCTACGGCACCGACCATCGCCCTCGAGGTAGCCTCCGCGGCGTGCCTCGAGGTGGCGAGCTGCTGCGTAGCCACCGCAACGGCCTCGCCGAAGATCTGCATGGCTGAGGCGCGTGACTCCTCCGGCAAGTCAGCGAGGAGCGGGCCGAGTCGGTCAAACAGGTTGCGATGGTATGCGCGAGGCATGTCATCGTGTTCACCGTCCTGACCACCAGGGACGATGCCGAGTAGAACCTTCGGCCGAAGGTATCAGCTTCCGTCCTTCACGGTCCGGAGGGGTGGTATGTGCTCGATTACCTCCCTTTGTCTCAGCCGACTCGACCACTATGGAGTTAGGTACAGGGTGTTGAAAGAAATCCGCGTTCTCTTTCTGTGTCCTGTACAAATGCTCCAGCCTATGAGGAATAGGCTGTGCTGACGCCGGCTTCGCCCATGGCTGCTTCATCGCATCCACCAGGGTAGGCAGGAACGGCAGCGGTACAGTCGATGGTGGGCGGGCTTCCAAGTACTGGAAGACAAGGTCCTGGGCTTGGGGAGCAGGTTTGGTCACCCTCAGGCCAAGGGCTGTGGCCATCCGGAGGAGGATCGCCGAGAACTGGCGGACGTCCTCCGGCGCAGACTCTGGAGCTGGCTCTTCGAATCCCAGTGGTGGGGACTCATGAGAAGAAGGGGTGGACTCGGCAGAATCGGAGTCCGAGTCGTAGGAGCCGCCAGATGGTGATGGCGACCTCTCTGCCTCCTTCTCCTCGGCCGGCCCAGGGGCCGGAGTTGCCAGGGGAACTGCCGGAGCTGCAGGCTGTGTCGGTACCGATACGGCCGATGTCGTGACCGGTATCAGAGTCACCTGCAGGGGCACCCGCGGGCCTAGGACGGTGTACCGCCTGCGTGGTGGTAGTCGCCGCTACTGCCAGCTGGGCCACGATGGGCTGTGGCTGTGGCGCTGGTCGGGTCCCCTGTAGCCGTCATCCGCGGCGGTGGAGAAACAGCCCTGTAGCGAGGTGAGGGCTCTGGGAACCGACGGCGACTTGGCGAGCGACGCAGGGGTGACCTCTCATAGCGGGGGTAGTAGCCTCCCGCGGTGGCGAATGAGACCGGCGACGAGGCGACCAGTACCGAGGGTCTGGGTGGTCTGGTCCCTGTAGGACGGCGAGTACGAATAGTACGAACCGGCCGGCTCGTGCCACACCTGCTCCTGGACGTACCTTCCGAGGTAGCCGGAGAATACGCTCTCTCTCCAGAGCGATGCCTCTCCAGGCGCATCTCCCAATCGCGGGGATGGAGGCCTGGCCCGCTGTTCCGGCGAGCAGGACTCGTCGCATCGAGAGGCTGGGCGCTGCTAACCACAGCCTCCTCTCGGCGTTCTGCTGAGGGTGGACGGCGACTCGGCGGAGTGATCTCCGCGATAGCTCGGGGCGGTTGAGGAGGTGAGGCCTGCACGACCTGCTCCTCGTCCGACACCTCGAGGATTATGTCCTCCTCCGGAGGGTCCTCCTCCACGGGGAGCTCCATCAGCAGAGGTTCCCGGCGGGCTGGGTGGGTGGCGGAGTCGGGGGTCGCACCACCTTTGGTGGAGAGCGTCGTTTCTCCTTTCTCTTCTTCTTCTTTACCCTTTTCCCCAGGCCCTCAGTGGCTGGCGTTTTTTTGAGCCGCGGTCAGCGACCTAGAGGAGGAGGTCGAGGCCTGCGAGCCCGCAGGATCCTCACGTGCCTGAGTTGCCGAGATCTTCGGTATCCTCGGCAACTTCATTATGGGTACCGAGCCCGGTACCGATACCGACGAGGTCGAGGGCATGGCAGCCGCCGCCGCTGCCGAAGAAGAAGAAGAGGACGGGCGTTTCTCCCGGGCCCTCGTCTCAGGTCTTTTAGCACGCAGAGACTCCTCCCAACAGTGGGATTTCAGCCTTGCTGACCTGTTGCGGAGAGTCTGGTGTGTGAACTCTTTTGCAAATGGGGGAGGCCTGACGTTGTGCCCCTCACCCAAACAAATCAGGCACTTAGAGTGTCGGTCAGAGAGAGCGATCTTCCTTCCACAGGAGGCGCAGCGTTTGAAAAGAGCCGACATAAACCGGGGGCAAGGCAAGAAAAAACAAAGTCCGAGAACTCCAAACACAGTCTGAGATCCGAAAACGTAGTCAAAGCCAGAAAAAGGTCAAAACTGATCGAGAAAGTACCAAAGCCAAGTCCGAAATCCGTGAGGGGTAGTCAAAAGCCAAATCCGAATTCGAAAACACCAAAAAGCAGAATCGAAAAGCAAGCCAACAAGCAGAACCTTCTGTACGCTGAGGCGGACAAGAAAAAACTGAGGAGAGACCGTTAGTCGGCAGGAGGAGCATGCGCAGTACCGGAGTGGGGGAGGGGTTCCCGCCAAAGCTAACGAGCTCTAGAATCTTCCGAACGCTACCGTGCAGGCGCGAAAGCTCCTAATGTATGAGGCACAGAGACCACGAAGAAGAAGGGCTGATTACCTTAATGCTAGATGACAAAACATTAATGGGAGTCATTACAATTTTTTAATGCCTTGGTCAGGAAGGGGGTATAGGGAAGATTTCCATAGGGCAAGATTAAGGGATGGTCTCTGATTGTTTCACCTGGGCAGTTTCACCTTCCATTGTTTTTGAATGTGCACAGAGCCTGTGGTGTTCAAAGGATTAGCATAAACCTGTTAGTGTCTGGGTTTCCTGCCAAATCCTCTCTGACCGTATGGCCTGACCATGTCTAAGGTCAGCTTGACCTGACACCATGCTTTCATCAGGTCAGTGTGCCTTCAACCATGTTTTTCAGCCAAAAATATGTTCATTTATGAAAATAGCACATCCCACAGGATTGGGGGTGCAGAGTATGGCAAAATACCTTGGACTACCAAAAAAGACAAATAAATGGGTCCTAGAGTAAATCCAGCCTTAATCTGCCCCAGAAGCCAAGATGACAAAACTGAGACTATCATACTATGGATGTATCATTAAAAGACGAGACTCACTAGAAAAGACAGTTGTTACCCTGCTTGCTAGGGGGCTCCCTTAAGGGATTCCCAAAATCTGTCAAAATTGTGGGGAAAATCAGCTCAGAGCACTGTTTTAGCTATACGAGAGGCAGGGTAACTTTGCAGGACCTTGTAACCCAGATTTTACAGAGTCAGACCACGCCAAGAACTAGGCAGGTTGTTCAGTTTAAAGATTTTATTAAACCCTCAGTAATTAATGCAACCAACAACAAACACCCTCACACATTCATTCAAGAGCTAAAGAAAAAGAAAGTAAGGAAAATTGATAGGGATTTTGTTTGGAGTGTTCAGAGGCAATACTTTACCTTGGTTTAATGCCCAAGGGAGCCAATGTTGAAAAACTGGAGATTCAAAGCGATGAAACTCAAAATGGGGGAAGAGGGGCGGTGAGGCAAGACAAACTGACAGGGATTCAGGAGGAAAATGTGAATGAACCCACGAACAGATAAAAACATGGGGTTTTTATAGAAAAAATATACCTGGAGGGCTAGTTCTCTCCCTGGGAGAACAATAGTATAGGAGGCTAGATCAAAGACCTTCAATGACCAACATCTCCGGCTGAATGTTTTCTCAGTCATTTGTGAATGATACTGCCCAAATGAGACAAAAGGCCCAGGTAGAGTGAAATTGCCTACATTCAGCAGGCTGATTGTGATTCTATTGAGCTGCCATATCAGTGCAAAAGGGCCCTTTTGTCTGTTTGATGGCCAGAATGTCTTCCAGGAATCCCTGGCCCACGTGACAGATTTAGTCTGAGTCACCTTTGGCTTGACCAAAGTTTTAACTTCCTGCCTGCGTGCACTTTCAGTGACCCTGTCAGACACATGGAATGATTTCTAATATTAGCCATGTGGAGATATCAATTTGATGTGATAAATTAATAAATTGTAGACCCTGGGAAAGAGCTGCTGGCCGTACTTACACAGTAATGCTTGGCAAGGTAAAAGGCAGTAGGAAAAGAGGAAGACTGGGTTACAAGTGGATGGACTCACTCAAGGAAGCCACAGCCCTGAGCCTGCAGGAACTCAGCAGGGCTGTTGATGACAGGATGATTTGGAGGTCTTTGATTCATAGGGTTACCCTAAGTCAAAGTTGACTGGACAACAGTTAACAACAACAAACAGAAATCCATGGAACTCATACTGCAGCAAATCTGCTAGTCCTTAATTTTTTTGGAAGTCTAACATTTTAATCTCTGCAAAAAAGTAAGGTCCCTTAATTTTATTTCA
The DNA here is from genome assembly GCA_948472985.1 of Iguana delicatissima. Classification (NCBI taxonomy): domain Eukaryota; kingdom Metazoa; phylum Chordata; class Lepidosauria; order Squamata; family Iguanidae; genus Iguana; species Iguana delicatissima. The sequence goes on from CAOKZL010001800.1 coordinate 531,099, forward strand.
GATTGCAACGTTACCTGCAAGAGGCCTTCCTCTGGCAACCATAAAGAGCAGCTGAAGATTAGAATTTATCCACTGCCATGAAACCACTATTACATTCTTATCTGAGCAAACAAACACAAGACTTGACTATGAATCAGACAGTAAAATACTGTCAAAGTTATGAACAAAGGTGGGCAAATGTGCAGGGACCAGGGACCCTAGGCTGCATCACCTAGCATGCCAAGTTTTTTTTTCCTTCAAATTCCTTCTCAAAATGGCAAATGGAAGTTATATCACATGGGGACTCACGGGATTTCAGTGCATTTTCAAGTGCTGGGGAGACTTTTTCTGTGGTTTTTAAGGAAAAATGGCCTGAAAATTGTACCAAATTTTTTAAATTGAGGATGGGGGATTTGGAGGGACTGTTGGGGGCTTCATGAGCCACAAAAGTAGGGTCTAGGTCGGAGCTGCATGAACTGCTTGACAAGCCATTACCTTAGGTTCAGCTCCTAAATATGGGAGTAATCTAACTTACATTACCTTACAGATCTATAGTGAAATTTTACAGATAATAAATGTTAAATGTTTTCAACAATTTTTTTTAAAAAAAAGAACACATACTATATAAATGTCTGCTTATTAGCAATCAACTGCTGTCCTGTGAAACATTCTTCAAACTGAACTCCATGTATTGCAATACATTTTAGGTAACAGAAAGGAAACTAACAAGTGGTTTAGTATTGTCACTGGCCTAGATTTTATCACTGACACATTTAGCTATGGCACTGAAAGTAAAAAACATTCTGTTAAGCAGCTCCTTCTAGCCAGGTGTTAAAAAAAATGTAATCCAAACACCTGCCAAACTCTTCCTCCAATCATCAGTATCAACTGCTTAGAAATCATTGAATGAAAGAAATTTCTGGATGGTTAAACAAAGTAGTTGGGAAGGAAGAACCTAATACAGAAAGAGCATCAGTGGTGAAAAAAAAACCCCATAAGCATGCATTCATTAAATTCAGTTTATTGTCTTCATTAACTAATGTAGTCTATATAGGCGAAGTATGTTAGCAGAACACAGACGATGGAGATCCTAGATTCTAGGCATGAGTATGACCACCTTTTTACTGAGTCAAAAAGTATTCATGAACCATAAGACTGTGGGAAGAAAATGTAAATCTTTCCTTTAGAGGAAAAATGTTTTGTGATATGATTCCAACACTGAGTCACCAAACAGCAACCCTCTAGTAATGCATCTGAGAGAGCTACTTGGTTAAAATCACCTATCTCCTTTTCCCAGACTCTTCCTAGCCTATAAAGCTAACTGGATTTTCTTAGTATCTTGTGCACACTATCCCAGGTGAACAGAAAGAGTGGGATATCCAGTACCAATTTCATAGACCTAAAATAAAAAGAAAGGGATGGAAAAGTAAGGACAAATGTGTGATCTACTATTGGATAAGAGTGCAAATTCTTCAAAGAATATGTTGTTGTTAACTGCCATCAAGTCAGCTTCAACTTATGGTGACCCTATGAATAGGAAACTTCCAAGACACTTTGTTATTAACAGCCCTGCTAAGGTCTTGCAAACTGAGGGCTGTGGCTTCTTTGATTGAATCTATCCATCTGTAATGCAGTCTTCATCTGTACAACTGCATTCCACTTTACCAAGCACTATCATCTTTTCTAAGGAGTAATGACTTGTCATATGTCCAACGTATGAAAGCCCCAAGTTAATCATTTTAAAGAAATAAAAATATTTGATACTTTCCCCAGCTTGGTGGCTTTTCAATGCCAGACAAAGACCTTTTTTAAAAAAAATTATCATGCATAATAACTTATTAAATTATTTAAATGAACAAACAAATTAAAGTGCAAAGGCAGGGAACCTATGCAGGAAGAAGGAAGCCTTGTTGAAGTTCACAGACGTTTGTGAAGGACTACATGAATAATCTTCCAGTGAACCACTCCACTACTTGACCTCTGAATTAGTAAGCATGATACAAAACAAAATAATTTTAAAAGGTACCACCAAGGACTTCTAATGGGAGGGCATTATGGACACAATTGGAGATTTGAAAAAGTGTGGTAAGCCTCATCTCAAAATGGCAGTCTTTTTAGTAATGAGAGACAACTAACTTCCAAGAAACTCAGGACAAAGCACAGGTTGGGTATGAGACTGAAATATCAACCCACACACCTGACCTAGCAAAGTATTAACAAAATGGCCATTTGATAGTGACACTCAAAGACATTTAACTTGCCAGTAGACTGAAGTCATTTTCTCGTTTGATATTTTGCTGGTCTCCTCCCAAACTTCTCTCCTTAATATATGATCACTATTCAAACACACTCTTTCACCCTCAGGTTCATCATCCAAATACACTTATAGAACTTCTTTTTCTTTTGGAATCACTACTCTAGAACTTTCCCTTCTTCTCTGGATTGTTCTCTAATTCTCATTTCACTCAGGCTGATCCCTCACACACTACATCCTTCTCTCTTTCATCTTAATATCCACTTTTTCCCTCTCCCATGCACAGAAATATGCAAGCACAGACTCCATTCATTCATAAATCACAAATACAAATACCATAAATGTGTATGTACATACATGATATATGCACATAACACACACACACACACGTCCCTCCGTTCTTCTCCTTTCAGCATTAAAGATACACTCCCCATATTGTCCACTGCTTTTCCCAACCTTCTCTGTGTCACTCACTGTTCCCAAACTGCAAAGTTTGGTACCGGAGAGACCTTGTATAACCAGGTGACAGCTTCATTCCTAGATTAAGGGGAAACTCAAATGAAAGGGGACCTGTATGCCTAATTTGGCTCTCAAGTCAACCCTCTCACTTCATCAAGCCTCACCAACTCCAGGCAAATGGCAGCAGTGGAGAGGAGTCAGTAACCAGAGAAAACAGCAGGAATAGTAAAGTACTAAGGTGATCACTCTCAGCTGGTCTCTGTGCCTGTAAAAACTTGAGAAGTTCTGTTTAGTGCTTTAGCCAGTTATCAAGGGGTGTTCAGAATTACGTCAAAGGCATGGCAACACTCATCATCTCATGGAAGTCTGGCAGCCTGGATCCAGCCCTACACATCCAAACATGGTTCCCCATTTCTGATTTAAATCTTGCCGTAAGCATCTACCAACACTGCTGTGCACAGGACACCAATGGACACTTCCAATATTTCCTGGCATCAATGGATGGTCCCACATGTAGTATCCATGTGTATCATGGAGTATGGGTGGTCACATAGCATCTAAAAGCACCAGGACACATGGTGTGAATTACATTGGGTTTTCACATGTGTGATCTTTGGCAAAAGCCTCTGCCCCAAAAGAGTGATTTTCAGTCAGAAGTGTTAATGTCAAAGAGCGAGCAGCAAAGGCGTGGCAGTAGAAGTTTGTTGGGATATACTGAGATCATTCTGAATTGAAATCAAACACACAATGAAAGAAAGCCCAGATTTTGCCATTTCAAACTTTTGGGCCTCAATAACATCAATACTTATGCCCTTGTTCAAGCTAAAGCTAAACTATAAAGTCCTATTGGATCATTTTGACTGCCTTTTTCCAGTGCTATAACTTTTTGAGATAAGGAAACTAAAACTTTACATAATACATTAAAAGCCGGTGTGTGCCACATTTATTTATTTACAAACAACCTTGATAAGTTTGTGATTAAGGAAAAAGGTTACACCATGTATGTTCAGAATAAGAAAAGACATATACAGAAGACCCTCCTCACTTGCAGCCTTTACATCTGTGACTTCCAGTGCACACAAAGCATCATGTCCTATAGTTAAAATGGTGGTAATGTGAATTTAGAAAATGGGACCATCATTTAGAAAACGGGAAACAAGTATCTGCATTTCTTCTTATTTGTGTGGGTTTCTAGAATGGAACCCTTTCAGATACAGAGGATCTACTGTAAATGTATTAATTCAGAATTAGTTGTAAGCTGGAGAAAGCAGCTATGGTGTTCCATGCCTGAAACCTCCAGCATCGCTAGCTAGCATAGCCACTGGTGAGAAATCTTGGGAGCTGCAATCTAAACTATCTAGAGGAAAATGCTATATACCTTAAGGTCAGAAAGAGCTTACTCATGTGATCCCTTTTCTGCATATAAAAATATGATGAACCGTTTTTTTCCAACTTCACTCAAGGCATAAAACTCACAGTGAATATGTATATATACCACCAGCAAAGAATGAAAACATGCAGCCAATATCTACAAGAAGGGGGAAAAAATCCAAAGCAAATCTTTTTTCCAAACTCCTTGTCACAATTTCACAAATATGCCATCACTGTGTAGTTGCTATACTTCTCACTATCTTCTTCAGTACTTTCATTGCAATATGGATCACTGACATCGGTCAAGACAGTCAGTGGTAAAGAGAACATTGGGCAATGGAGTGAAGCAGGTCTGGGAAATGTACTTGTAAGGGGAAGCAAGAAGATTGTTTCACCACACTGTAACACACTGCAGAAACTATTGTGCTCACAACATTTCCAATATACTTCTTTGTTCTGGAAGCAGCACTGAAGCTAATGCAGATAGTGTCATTATCTATTTCCCTCAAAGAACATGTGGTTTTTGCTAGCAAATGCTATATCCCTTTATCTTTCTGCATGTCTTATTTCCTTAAGAGAATCAAATACTGTGCCAGTGAAGTAATATTGAGAGATGATACACGCCAGGACTACACTGGAAGGGTCACCCAGAGGGCCTTCTCATTGGCTACACCTAGACTGTGGAATGACCTGCCAGAAGAGATCTGATGGCAAAACAGGCTGCCCGAATTCAAAGAAGTACTAAAGACTTCTCTCTTCCAGCAGGCCTACCCAGTCTATTTTTAATTATGCCTTTTAATTGCACTTGTGGCCTACCCAGTCTATTTTTAATTATACTTTTTAATTGTACTTGTAACTGTACTTTTAATTAAGGTATATTTGTAATTTATATAGTTTGTGTCTTAGTATATTTTAACCATGATTTGTTTTTAGTTGCATCTATGCTGTACCCCGCCTTGGGGAGAGGCAGGTAACAAATAAAAATTATTAATTATTCTTATTATTCTTATTCTCATTATTCTTATTACTACTACTACTACTACTACTACATATTACTACAGGAGTGAGAAGATACCCAGCAAATAATTACTTAAATATTCTGCAACAGGAAAACTAAAAAGTGTGTCACTGCAAAATTAACTGTAAAATGCAAGTGAAATAGGGCCAACTCCATTATGTATCATAATTGCCATGCTTGGGGTACTTGCATCAGTCTGAACAGACTAGTCCTGTCCTTGCCTGTACTCATCTTTGCAGCTCTTGAACAGTTGATCACGTTTCTTCTCCACTACCTTATTCACACATATCACTTATATTCACAACCACTCATACATTTTCTAGAGAATAAATATTTCAATGACAGAACAGCAACATAGAAAAAGCTTTCAAAAAAGTCATTAATAGCCAGGGTTCCCAATGAGGAGACCTTCTCTGCTACTTTTACTAGGTTAAATAAGCCAGTTGATTTCTGGGATCACTTTGTGGGGCCCCTCCATGTTTAAGTTATTGCTTTATTCCCAGGGAATAAAGCCCAAGAATTGCATGTGCTCAAGACTGTTTTGTTTCATCTTGCTACTAAACATTTTATTTACACACACACACAAAATAAAAAAATGCTGCTTTTTAAAAATCTGAGTGATTTCCAGTTACTTTCTGTTCTGCAAGAAAAAGGAGGAGGGGGAGGCGGCGGCGGCAGCAGCCTCCCTTGGGCCTAAAACAGCAGGAGGGAGCATGGCAAAACTGTCTCCATCTCCAGACAGTACAGAGGGACATATGTTCAAAAATGGGGGGAGGAATGACGCCAAGAACCAGTGAGAAACACGCTCAGCCTCAGGGTCTAACGTAGCACCCTGCCATTGCTCTATTCAGCTGAATGAGACTGAAAATTGGAATACTTCAGTGTTGGAGTACCTCAGTATCAGAGACTAGCAAAATGGTCTGCTACGGCATGAAGCACAAAAAAATCTATTGACCACATCCTGTCTGGAAACAAAGAAACTGGTTTGATTTCAGCTCATACATCCTTGTTCTGTAAGGCTGAGAATACTAGTCAAATTCCATAATTAGGATTGTGTAGGATATATGTACTGCAGATTCTGTTTGACCTTGGAAGATAAGCAGAATGAGCCTTGATTAATACTTGGATGGAAGACCACCAGGTGCTGTAGGCTTATTTCAGAGAAAGGAACTGACAAGACCACTTCTAAATACTCCTTCCCTAGGAAAATCCTATGAAATTAATGGGGTAATCATTAAGTCAACAGGTAATTTGAAGGCAGTTACACACACATGGAATATGTGTGTAAGAAAGGGATTGTATATTACATTCCCAAACTGCACCAGTGTGTGGTCAGGACAACCATAATCAAGGGGAGTAGACTGGTTACCACTTTACAATAAAAAACTAATGCTTTTCAGTGGGGCAGTGACAACAGTTTTTGTCTTTATTTTAATTTTACCACGGCTACCAAGTAGCCATGGCTACTTTCACAGCTGCTTCCCAGCAGGTATTCCTTGGAAAGATGCTACATTATGGAACTTTTTGAGGAGAAAACAGTATCTATCAAGAGTCAGGTTTTGCTAGGCCACTGCTGCATCAAAGATGAACACTTTCACTCAAATGCTATAAAATTTCACCACCTAATTTCATTTCTCCGCCTCTGTCCTTCATCCTTTTCACATCCCACTCCTCAAATTTCTGGCCGAATGTTTGTAAAGACAGTTTTTCAGCCTAGACCACCATGTATGTATGTATGTATGTATGTATAGATATAAGCAGGCAGACAGACAGATACTATATCATCACTGCAGTTGCGTGCCTTCATGTCATTTCTGACTTATGGTAAACCTAAGGCAAACCTATCATGGGGTTTTCTGGAGTTAAGAGTGTACGATGCATCCAAGGTCATCCAGCGGGTTTCCATGGCCAAATGCGGAATCGAATCCCACCACCTACGGTCACAGTGTGACACTAGCCAAACCACTATAACATGCTGGCTCGTTATATAATAGCTATCCATAACACTCCCACACACAAAAAGGCAACTTAAGTATGATTTATGCAAACACAGAGATGTATTTCTGACTATTACTGGAATAGTAATAGTCTATTTCTGCAGATAGTTCCTTCTTCTGGATGGAAAAAAATTGTGTGTGTGTGTGCGCTTTCAACCTGCCTATTGATTTATGGTGACTCCATGAATTTCATAGCTTTCTTAGGTACAGAATACTCGGTGCTGGTTTTGACAGTTTATTCTTCTAATATACAGCCTATAGCACCTGTAAATTTGGTGTCTACAGGGTGTTTAGGCATTCACTGAAAAAAATACATGCATCTTTCTACTACTGTTGATGCTGTGACCTGTACTCCAAGTCCTGGCCCTGGTAACAAGAAATGCTGTTCCACTGTGTGGAAATGACTGAAGGTTCCATCACCTCTCCCCTTCCCCCAACCAAAGTAAACTGAGGAGGAGCATGGTTGCAACCACTTATCAAGTATCTTTGAGGATTTGCAAGCATCCATAGGTTTATGTACAGTTGGCCCTTCACATTTGCAGGTTTGACATTCATGGATTTGATTTGTGAACTTCTCCAACCCTTGCCTCCCCACCTCAGGCACTTTTTTTGTTTGAGGGAAACGTCCCTCTTGGTGGCTCTGATCAGGCTGCACAGCTCTTTAAAAACTTTTCTCCAGTCCTCCTTCTCCTCCACTAGCCACTGCCTGGCCAGTTCAGGACAGCTCGTAGCCCAATTTCTCAGCACAGCAAACCCTCTCGCAATGCCTCACATATACCTGACGAAGGAGATGGGCAAGAGAAAGGAAATACAGACCGTGCCAACCTTCTCCTTTTCCTTGTCTGGTTTGGACTCTGGTTGCCTGCATTCCCTCAGACCCCTTCCCTCACCACACATATACACATTTTGATATTTGTGATTTTTTCACTTTTGCGAGGTTCCTGTGCCTCCAACCCTATCGAATGTGGAGGGCTAACTGTAAAACCAAACTATAACAGGGAAACAGAAGATGATTAACTAAGCAAATGTTGCATTTCTTCTTCAAATAAGCTATGTCCTTCAGCAAAACAGCACTGTTACCTGCTGCTGTCTTTGCCGCCTCATCTGGGCAAACTGTGACATCAAGATCTGTCGATCCAGTAATTCCATTCTCTGTTGCCTCTGTATGTCCACAGTTGCTCCCATTCCAACTCTTGTCTCGCTGGATGGCTCCGTAGATGAGAAAATTGGTTCAAGAGTCCAAGCAAATATTCTTGCCACACTACTAGGTACACAAAGTATCCTGTACACTTTTAGCACACTGTTGCTATAGCACATTCCAGAAATCTGAAAGTAGAAAGAAATTAAAAATGCTTTGTCTGCAGATATCAAAATGACATATTGATAGGCAATATTGAGACAATGTTTTATCTCCTCTAGTAATCTATAATCTTCTCATAATTTTATCTGGAGTTCAAGAGGTTGTTAGTTCAAAAGCCAAAACACCCCCCATCCCCAGACACTTACATTCTCTTTACGCATGTGTTATTCTAGATTTTATTGAATTTAAGAGTTCGTCAGCAAGGATGTGATTATTAAGTAGTGTCAGAAACAACCATGTTAGCTTGAATGGAAATTAGTAGAAACAATTCTATTTATTTCATTTTCCCCCTGTTCCTTCAAATTGGGAAGGTGCATCTTAATTATTAGGCCTTGATGTTATTCGTATTTAAGTGGAAGCAAAAAAGGATTAACACCTCAAAAATGCAAGAGGGAAGACAGCATAACATGATTAAATAACTACAGGAAAGGAGTGGTTTAAATGTTTTTTGTGAAAGTACCTAGATACCGAAATCTGTCATTTTAGAATTTACGTGTGATATAGTGAAAACACTGAAATGAAGAAAAGCCACCACATGCTAATTTTCGTGTGCTAATAAAGTGGCTAAGTTGGTTTATGAAACAAACAGCACACTTCCAAATGACAGAAGGTATTTATTAAGCAGTTCTTCCTCCCAATGAGACCCTTTTATGTATCTTTGTAGACTACAGCCCAGTTCTTATAGATATGGTAAACCTTTGTTTGAGCTACGTCACTTTAGACTGTCCATCTGTTAGAAACAACAAACAATCTGCTTTAACATATTATTATCATTTTATTCAATTCACATTCCATCTTTTACCCAAATAGGTTAGTGTAGTGTACTGTACCTGGTTCTCCCCAATAATTCATGTTCACAATAACCCCGTGAAGTCAATTAGCTTGAAACTTAATGGTTGTCCCAAGGTTACCCAGTTAGTTTTATGTGTGAGTAGGGAGTAACCCAAGTCTTAGTCTAATAATCTATCCCATTATATTTTACCACACAGAAAATTAGATGTCAATAGTTAAAGCTAAGCTAGAACTTCTCTCCCTCTCTCTCTGTGTATATATATAGTTTGTATGGAAGTGTTAAATAATGCAAGCCTGTTTGAAGACCCGAGAACCTGTAGACTAGTCTGTTTGTAAAAATTAGGATTTTGTCTTCACTTCCTTCCACATCTGCTTGATTCTTTACTACTAGTTCCATTGGATGTAACATATTTCATTCAAAGGCAAAAACAGCAGCAGTACAACAGATAGATCTTGTTTTGCTAAAAACCTAAGGCTGTAATCCTATACAAAAATCACCTGGGGAATAAACTTGATTGAGATGAAAGAAGCTCACTTCTGAGTAGGTACATTTGGGATTGCTCTATTAAATGGTCTTCTTGGGCCTATCTAGTATCTCTTTCCTAGCTATTTCATAACAGACCTTGTTAATTTTAGATTCTTAGATGATGAGCCATTTTTAGTTAATATGCTTTCCTATTTCTGCTCAGCCATCTTATATCCCAGTCACACTGCTGGCCAATAATGCATGACACAGCAGGCATTTTCAAACATTAGCTGTATGCTAGAAGAATGAATATTTGCTTGACTTGCTTCAAACTGTTCAGTACTATTATATGCAAGTTAGACAGGGTTTTTTTATGCTGATCAAACCAGAATATGAATTTATATATAAAATGAATTTATGTTATGAAATAGGTTCCTAACAATAGATGATCTGCAAGAAACAACTAAACAATAAATTGAACATGGGTGATCAGGCTAAGCAATTAGAAAGAAACTTAAATATTTATCCCACATGAGATTGTGCAAGCTTTGTTCACAGGAAAAGTGCACAGAAATTACATAAACAATCTCTTTTATCTATATTCACTCTAGCTCTACTTTAAAAAGACCACAATTATCTCTTGAGTGAGACCAGGAAAGGTCAACTTCTAATAAGGTGAAACAAAGAAATTATATAATTCAGAAGTTTCACATTGTCTCCTCTCTGCTGTTACCCCCAAAAGGAAAATTTTGGAACCTCCAGTGACTCTTTATTGCTCTCTTGCCATTCTTTTCTTAGTTTAATAAGGCATTGTATTTTTAAACAACAGAAGTGAGTATATGCCTCATGAATAATTTTCTATTTAAAAAACACAAAAAGATGACAATTACATATGGCAAGCTAGAGTGATGGTATCTGTTGTCTTCTTTATACCCAAGCTGACCAGGAATCAGCCATTCCCTGGTTAGGTTACTATTGTCGGTGTACAATAGAAAATCATGAATCCGAGCTGTTTTCTTTTCTGTTGGGGAAAATAATAGCTGGTTCCTCTGGAAAGCCCAGATACAGGGACAGCTATTTCCTCTAACCTAGTGGTTCCCAACTTGGGGTACACATAACCTCAAGGGTACACACCAGGACATTTAGGGGTACATGAAAAAAAATTGAAGGTTGGAAATATGATGCTGTCATATGCAGACGCTACGTTCACTCCTATCTTTGCTGAGAAAGAAGCTGCCATTCAGACTCCCGGTACCCAATCAGTGTGCCTCTTCCTGCTGGCATGCGTCCCTCCCTGGGGGCTGCTGTGTCAATGGCTAAATCAGAGGCTCCCCAAAGCTCTGCAACCACTCAAGAAAGGGCAGCAAGGCTTATTTTAGGCAGAGCCACAACAAAGGGTGGTGGCAGTAGAATTTCCTGGCCAAGTATTCCAGGTGAATAATTCTGATGCTCAACAGGAGGGGTAAAGGAACAAAAGCAGTGGCCAAGACCAGAAAGGATATCTTGTTTGCAGAAAAGGAATGAGGTAGGAAGATAGTGTGCATTATTAGATTGCTGGGGAGAGCAGGTTCCTGTTTCTTACCCCTGGGGGAATGTTGTCATTTTTATTGTGTGTGTAGCTTCCTTGCCTTCTTTGTGCAAGCTGCACACAATCAATAGTGTGTCTCAGCTCTTGCTGCAGTATTTTTTTCTTTTTTTGCACAAGCTGAGGGATGGCTGTGAAGAAAGAGCTCAAAAACATTAAAATTGGTTCCCAGAGTTTCTCCTGGATAAAGAGCAAAGGGAGCTGCCTTGGCAGAGAAATTGGTGCTGCTGAAGTCAGTGGGTCTGTGTTATTTGCGAGCTTAGCATTTGCAAATTCAACCTTATGCAAGGTGTGACATGAAAAGAGAAAAATATTTTAAATGTTTTAAAAATTGCTCAGGAACAACGGGGATTGGAACCAAGCCCTCAACTACTACAGGGCAAGCAGCACCTCAGGGAGGAGCAGGTATACCTCACTCTCCAATGGCTGCCAGAGGTCCCATACCTATCCCAGTTGCTCACTTGCAGTTCAGTCCAATTCTGTTCAGGTTGACTAACAAGCAAACTCCATCCTATACGAAGGGCTCATTCCAAACTGAGTGTTTGTTTGGGAAACAGGAGGATCTGTTTGGCAGGAATGCACACCACACATGCCATTTCACAGATTCTTGCCTCTTTTCCCTCTTCGTCTCCACCATCAAAGCTTGGGAGGATTCCTAAAACATGAGAATCTGTGAAATGGCAGGAAAGTTCCCCCTTGGGTTTAAAGGGTGGTGGAGCACTTTGTGTAATTCAATTCTATAAGCCGAGGATGAGCATTTTGTACCCATGGTACAAAAACTGCATGATGCAAATAGAACAAAATGTTACAGCAAAGAGCTATGAAAAGAACTCTTTGGAAAGTTCTAGCTGTCTATGGTGGTCTAAAGTAATTCATTTGCATTCATTGTATCTTTTGAGTTTTAAATGTAAGTATATGTGCACTGTCCTAGCAACTATATTAATTACAAACATTTTGCTAATATGAGGGGTACAATTTACGGAAATAGGCTGCCTAGGGCTACATTAGTGAAAAAAGGTTAGGAACCACTGCCCTAACCCATGGGCATCACAAGTTTGCTAACAAAGTGCTTTATTTTTAGCACCGTGGAAAAGGAATTTCAAGAATTAATACAACAAATATGGGTGATCAGACCTACTTTTTCTATTCCTTTGTTAAAAAATGAGGGACAGCCACTAAAATATCTTCCTTTTTCCTCTCAGCATCTTCCTGTTTTCTCACAACAGAAACATGACTGATCTTAATCCCACACAAACAGTGTTGTACTTCTCATCTCTCCTGTTTAGCTCTCGAAGGCTTCCAAGTTCCACAGATATGTTTTTGGAGATGTTTCCTAAATCCACCAGAACCTACCAGCTGAATGCCACTATTATATACTGCCCATATGACACATTGTAGGAGGGCCATCTTGCATGTCTAACATAGCATGAAGAAGTGCAATATATTTGCTCCCAATCTGAGAATAAGACAAAATAATATCAGGAAATCAGCGCTGCCCAAGATCAGCTAGGTAGTTATTCCTGCAGTTATCTAGAGTCACTTATGCTGGCAGGATCTGACATCACTACTGATGTATTTCTATTGGCATAAATACCTAAGATCAGAGAATGACACTGTGTGCTACGTATTTCCATTCAGTCCTTCAAGCACGTACACACATATCTAATGACATTCTAGTTGTATAAGAAAGTTCTTTGACATTCAGAACTTCCTCTTTTTATGGTTCACAAGTTATTGCATGAAATAAAACACGCAAATTCCAGTTATTTTTCTTTCTACAAAAATGTGGGTGGGTTTTGGGGTTGTTTTTTTTAGATAAAAATAAAAGAGACAACTGTATTCTTAACAAACTATGTTAACTGTATTATCTTGGTATCCTTACTCATGTAGTCAAAGAAAAAGGTTTGAGAGGTAAAATAGAACTGTAGACAAAAAGCTGCAGAATTGAAAGGGAGATCAAAGCCTAATTCCTGCCAATATAGGAAATTCACAGTTAAATATCTGAAACATGGCACCCATCCTAGATTTCTGTATTTGTTTGTCTTGTATAAATGTAGAAAATACATTTATTATCTCTATTGAAATTCATTTTGAGTTTTTTTATGGTCTTGCTCGCTGATTCTGACCCAAACTCTATTGTTAGTCCTAACTAGAGTAGACTTATTTAATGAATGACATTTACCTACATGGGACTCATTGTTAACCAACTGATTCAAGCAATCTTGTCTAGCTAGGATTAACTAACAGGATTCATGTTTTTATCTTCTGAGGTAAGATTCACACCTTCCAGCTTGGTGTTATCTGCAATCGATGATGTTTGCCTGTTTGACTTCTTCCAAATGATTTCCAAAGATGTTGAACCACATCAAGCCCAGGAAAAAAATTTGCAGCAGCTCTCTTGATACTCTTCTTCAGTATAACAAGTAAGCGTTGGTAATTTCTACTGGTTGACAGTTTGTCAACCAGCTACAAACCATACAACAGTACCTTTATCTAGTTTACAAGTATATCATGGCAGGCATTGATGAAAGCCCTACTGAAATCAGGATGCACTATATCCACAGTATCCCCCTAGTCCACCAAGCTTGCAATGCTTACAACAACCATAACCACAGCCACCAAAACCACCACAATAAAGAAATGAGATTAAACTGACATAATTTGGGTTTGAGAATCTCACACTAGTTCTGAGTAATCACAGCATTCTTTCTGACCACAGATCAACCATTTTAACAATTTTAGAACCTTTTGCTGGTATTGATATCAAGCTGACTGACCAGAGGCTTCCTAGATCCTCTCTTCCCTGCCTTTTTGAAGATAAACACATTTGCCCACTTCAAGTTCCCTGGGGCCTCATCTGTTCTCCAAGAATGATCAGAGAGTAATATATAGGCAAATTCTATTATCTTTATACTTATATTTATTGATATCTTATCTTTTTCCTGGTTTAGGAAGATGGCAGTGAGAACTGTTGGAAAATTCTAGCATTCTCTCTGCCCCCCTCGTTCTAGAACAAATAGGGCTAAGTTAGCACAGGGTTAATTTTTCTCTTGCATATTAGAGCCCTCTGGCCTCTCATCTAAAGTCTCAACTCGTTGCTCTGTATTATTTATAATCCAGACCATGTATCCAGACCATGTGACCCAGGATACATTCTGGAATCAGTCATTGGCCTTCCATCGAAGACCATATCTCTCTCTTTTTGTCCCTTTGCAATCTTGCTTCTAGCACCTTCTCTCTGCTATTCCACCTCTCTCCACTACGAAGTTGATGAGTTAAGAATGAAGCTATTATCTTAACTAATTCTTTTGTTAGTTAGTTAAGATTTAGTTTCTCCCATGCATATGCAATTGTAAAGTTTATTAGTAAATCTTTTGAGTTTGGAACCTGAAACTGCCTGCCTTGTTTTGCTTTCCAAATCAGATTCCTTTCAGGAAAGCCACACAGAGATTGAGACATGCTTTTTCTGCAACTTTGCTAAAAGAAAGACTAATTCCGAACAGATTTAGCTTTCATAGAATTTCTCCAAAGGGCTAACACTCTGGGAAATTCTAACCCCCAACAAAAAAGAAGCATAGCTAAGAAATATACCAAACATGAATACAAAATTATGGATAGTACACTAGCATACACCTCTTCTGGCCTTGAAAACATTAATTTGTTACCCCTCTACCCACACTGGACTGCAGCCTTCACCCTGCATCATTTATTCAGTTTTTGTCAGAAGGAGCACTGATTTCTTTTTGGGAAAAGACACAGTCAAAGCAAGTGTTATCGGGCATGTTGACATTATCTTTTCTTTCCATCACATACTTTATTAGGACAAAGTCAAATACATTTGTACTATTTTGTTTTTAACTATTGCTATCTAGTGGTCTATATCCTCCCATCCCAGCCCTAAAGCAAAAAGAAGAAGGAAGTGGTTGTGGCTTTGTTTTCACTTTCAACAAATAAAGCAGATATTCTACACTGACATACTAGAGGACAGAGCTATCCATTTGTATGCATTTTTACTACATAAAACATTTATGATTCAGTTTGAATTGTCCTCATTAAACTAAACTTGAAAAGGGGAAGAAGGAATATACTGCTGCCAAATCAGTTGCCATGCATGTGAAACAAAACTGTCCTATCACCTCACCCAACCTTCCTATTATTCCTTTTTGTGAGCAAAACATCAGGAAGCCAAAGAACAAACTTGTTGTTCTAAATTTTCTATACATTCATGACTCAACAAGTATGTTTCAGTTTACCATGATAACCAAGCAACAGCATCTTTATTTATTCACCTTTTAAAAAAGTTAAATATTACTTTTAATCAATATGTAGTGTAAGGGCACAGAACTGGAATGCTAATACATTTAAAGGATGACTATAAAACAAACAAACAAAAATCCCCTGAAAGGATAGACAACTACAGCAGTAAGCACAAATGCCCCACTACTTGCTCTTGTCTTGCACTTGCATGTTCATTGTCTACTGCTTTCTTCACCCATAGAGTGTGCACATGTGTTTTCAAGCTGCTTGTCAACTCGGGTGACCCCAAGAATTTAATAGGGTTTTCTCAGGCAAAGAATATTCAGAGATGGTTTTGCTACTTTCTTCCTCTGAAATGTAGCCTGCAGCACCTGGTGTTTGTTGGTGGTTGTCCATCCAAGTACTAACCAGAACTGACTCTGCTTAGCTTCCAAAAACAGATGAACTGTATATACTTGTGTATAAGTCAACTTCATGTATAAGTTGAGGGCAGGTTTGGGGGCTCAACCTATAGATTTTACTATGACCTGTGGATAAGTCAAGGGTAAAACTTTGGGGCTCAGCATGAGCCTCCTTGGTTCTCTTCTATGAGGGCGGCAAAAGCATCAGTGATATGTCGGAGGGCCAGCTCCCCCTGGCCACCAATTTCCTGCCAAGCATTACAAAAGGCTGCTAGATAAAATAAAGTGGGTCAGTGCTTCTTTTAGGTTCTTCACAGAGAAACAACGCTCTCAACACAAGTGAAATGGAGTCTGAGGGAGTGGTTATCCTGAGTGGCAAACAGCCACCTAGAACAGGTTGCCAGGCAACCGGAATAGCCACTTGGGAGAAAAATTCAGCCCATTAGTGGGAAGGAGGGATTGGAGGCCTAAGAAGGAAATGCTTATATAGCATGCACACTGAATTGGTTTTGGTCAGACTTCAGGGAGGAAGGGTTAAGAATCAGTCCTTCAGCCAAAGAGGTTCTCAGTCAACCAGGCGGGCTGAGTGAGAAGGGTGTGTTTTCTCAGAGAAAACTTAGAGAGAGGCAGAAGAGAGACTAACCCACTTCTGAATTTGGTCAGAAAGGGTGACCTAGTTTGGGAACTGAGCCTTTGGCAAAAGGGTAGCCAGAGGTTGTGTGTGAGAGACCTATGCCTTTATGCTGATGTAAGGATATAAGAAACTGTTTAAATGCATTCTGAAGATCTGTTTGAGCTTGGACATACATACACAACCAACATTTTATTCTGTTGTTGTTTTAATAAATATTACAGTATATTTTTATAAATTTTGACTCAGCTGAATGATTTTCAGTAGTTATAACCAAACAGAACCACGCTAGCATAGATCCTAAGAGGGATTCTTTTTTCTTTCCAAATTTTATTTAGAAGATACAATCATATTCCAATATCTCTACAGTTCTATATTTGCCTAATTAGGCAAAAAATATATAGAAATGTAGACTTACAAAAATTCTCTAAGAGGCGTTCTAAATAACAATTGCAAGGCTTTACCTTTTTTGCACGAAGATGGTGTTTAAAAGGTGAAGGCACAGCTGAGTGGATTGACGGAACACTTTAGCAGACTGGGGAAGCTGCTATACCAGTCTGTGAGGAGAAAAAGCAGATCCTATCACAGCAAGATCTTAGTCTGTTTGTGGAGAATCTAAAAGAAGCACCAACCTCCTCCACTCTCCCCACCCTGATGGGAAAGACCTAAAGAGCTGCGGCTGTGATGAAAAGAGAAGAACAGGTTGCTTACCTGTAACTGTGGTTCTTCGAGTGGTCATCTGTGCCCTACACACTAGGAGCTTTCGCGCATGCGCGGTACCATTCGGAAAATTCTAGAGCTTAGTAGCTTGGCGGGAACCCCTCCCCCATGCATCCACTGATCATGCTCAGCCCGCCAAGCAACGGTCTCTCCTCAGTTCTACAAGTCCGCCGAAAATGGGGACCTGAGAGTGAGGGGACGGTTGGGCGAGTGTGTGTAAGGGCACAGATGACCACTCGAAGAACCACAGTTACAGGTAAGCAACCTGTTCTTCTTCTTCGTGGTCTCTGTGCCTTACACACTAGGAGACTTTGTAGCTTACCAGAAGGACGGTGGGTCAGGTCCCTAGAGTACGGAGGCCAGCACCGCTCGTCCAAACCGGGCATCCCTCCTGGACCGACAGTCCAGCCGATAGTGGCAGATGAAAGTCGAGGGCCTGGACCAGGTCGCCACTCGACAAAGTTCCTGAAGGTCCACACCTCGCAAGAGGGCTGCTGAGGATGCCACAGCTCTGGTGGAGTATGGCCAAAGCAAGTCAGGAGGAGGCTGCTTGGCCATCTCATAAGCAAGCAGAATTGTCTGGGCCACCCACTTGGAGAATCTCTGGGTGGACACCTTGTGGCCCCTGCGACGATGACCGTGGCAGACAAACAGGTGAGGGGTCCGCCTGTAGGCCGCAGTCCTCTGAGTATAAAAGGCCAGGGCCCTTCGAACGTCCAGGGTGTGCAAAGACCTCTCAAGAAGGGTCGTCGGGTTAGGATAGAAGGTAGGGAGGATGATGTCCTGGTTAAGGTGGAAATGAGAGACGACCTTCGGGAGGAAAGAAATGTCCAGGCGGAGAACCACCTTATCCCGGTGAAAAACCAGGAAGGGGTCGTCGACGTGTAGCGCTGTCAATTCGCTGGCACGCCTGGCAGAGGTGACAGCCACCAGGAAAGCAGTCTTAAGAGTCAGGAGCCTATCATCAACAGTGGCCATAGGCTCAAAGGGTGGTCTCGTAAGTTGAGAGAGTACCAGAGATAGGGACCAAGGAGGCAACGGCGGCGATACTGGAGGGCATAGATGGTGAAGTCCCTTTAGGAACTGTTTCATCGTGGCATCCCGGAAGAGCGCTGCCAAAGGAGAGCCCCGGGGTTGGTAGGCCACAATGGCAGACAGGTACACCTTCAACGAGCAAAAGGAGAGACCCTCTTGTTTCAAGTGAAGCAGGAAGCGGAGCACGGTACTGAGAGCAACTGGCGTTACCATGTCTCCACGCTCCTCCGCAAAAGTCACAACCGCCGCCACTTGTAGGCATAGTTGCGGTGGGTTGATTTCTTCTAGCCGCGGTAAGGACGTCCTGGATAGCGGGATTGTCTAGGGCTGTATCCTCCACGCGTGGAGGTCCAGGACAAGCAGGTCGGGATGGAGAACGCAACCGCCAGAATGAGACAGCAGGTTGGGTGCTGCTGGAAGCCTGAGCGGCCGTCCCCGAGAGGCCTCGAGCAGCGGGGCGAACCAATGCTGCCTTGGCCAGTATGGGGCGATGAGGATGGCGTCAGCTCGGTCTGCCAGGATCTTGGCTACCACCCTGCCCAGCAGGGGGAATGGTGGGAAGAGGTACAGGAGACCCTCTGTCCATCGGTACTGGAACGCGTA